>CM014271.1:65983750-66016837 GCA_004135705.1 Alloteropsis semialata | reverse complement strand
GATCATCCTCTACATGTTGCATTTGAATGTAATCACTATTTTACTAAGAATAGAAATTATTAATAATGCAGATTATTAATCCAATTACATGGCCAAAAGATGCAAACATCGGTCAATCAAGTCCATTGGTATTAAGAGAAAATGTGACCGAAAATACTGGTAGGGTCATGATCTCTGTTAGCATTCAATAAAATGCCACCCGTGACCCAAATCCTGGTGACATCGTTGTTATCCACGTTCATTCTGGCGCGTGGCAGCAAGACCATGTGGCCTCATGTGATGCTGTGAGGCAGGCATTAGCCCAAATAGAAAGTCAAACTGGCCACGTTTTCCCAGACTACAGCTACTTCAAGTTGAAAGCTCTCGAGACGGGTGAGCCAGACGTGACACAGATGCCTACAAGGATTAGTCCTTCATATGAATCGATTTATGTAAGTTAGTTTTTTTTTTAGTTGTGTAATTAAATTGCAAATTTAACTATCTTTATAAGTAACAATATGTTTTAATAATCCTATTGTAGGATGACTACTACTGTGGATTCATGCATGCGTGTTCTGGTCTACGTGCAGTCCTTTATCAAGTCCTTGGAAACTTAGGGTATGCACACACGACGCTAGGGGCTTATCGAGTTAATGGTGGTTTCCAAGCTAATATAACCTTGAGTCATGCCAATGCTGCTGAATTCACAATTTATGGAGAGGTTTTGGATTCACGTTACAAGGCACAGGATAGTGCATACATATATGCACTTGATTATGTCGACAGGTTCCTAGGCGTCGACATTATCGATATAAACTATCCTTTCTATCTCATGAAGAAGCATGACGTGCAGGGACCTGATTAGTTGTGATGGTTATTATGTTTTGTAGTCCTTGAAATAATATTTGTTATTATGTATCGCAATGTATAAGAATTATTATTATGCACAATGAACATGTATGTTGCAATATTTCTGCGCCGAGACAACTTTGTATGCTCATATACAAGGTCTATCATTTTTCATAGGTGTTAGGACGCATATAAGTTGCCCCGGAGGAGTTTCGGCTTTTTTCGATAACGTTAATGATTTTCCGTGCTTTAAATGAATTTCTGGGTATTTTTTTGCAAAAAAAATACGGAAATACCTAAACCTGCTCCGGAAAATGTTGGATTTTTTTCATGAGCCATTATTTTAATGCATGACTCCATTGCATACAGATCTTGTCATTTTGAGAACCCGGTACTGCACATTGTTCACAATCTCAAACCTACTCGACACACTTCTATAGGACTGAGCGTATTCTTTCACGTTTCTGCGCCGAGACAACTTTGTATGCTCATATACAAGGTCTATCATTTTT
Source organism: Alloteropsis semialata (assembly GCA_004135705.1). Lineage (NCBI taxonomy): Eukaryota > Viridiplantae > Streptophyta > Magnoliopsida > Poales > Poaceae > Alloteropsis > Alloteropsis semialata. Next base: position 66,015,497 of record CM014271.1, on the reverse strand, counting down.
CATAGGTGTTAGGACGCATATAAGTTGCCCCGAACGAGTTTCGGCTTTTTTCGACAACGTTAATGATTTTCCATGCTTTATTTGAATTTCTGGGCATTTTTTTGAGTAAAAAATACGGAAATGCCTAAACCTTCTCCAAAAATTGTTGGATTTTTTCCATGAGCCATTATTTCAATGCATGACTCCATTGCACAAAGATCTTGCCATTTTGAGAAGCCGATACTGCACATTGTTCACAATCTCGAATCTACTCGACACACTTCTACAGGACTTAGCGTATTCTTTCACGTTTCTGCGCCGAGACAACTTTGTATGCTCATATACAAGGTCTATCATTTTTCATAGGTGTTAGGATGCATATAAGTTGCCCCGGACGAGTTTCGGCTTTTTTCGACAACGTTAATGATTTTTCCATGCTTTATTTGAATTTCTGGGCATTTTTTTGAGAAAAAAATACGAAAATGCCTAAACCTTCTCCGAAAATTGTTGGATTTTGTTCATGAGCCATTATTTCAATGCATGACTCCATCGCACAAAGATCTTGCCATTTTGAGAAGCCGGTACTGCACATTGTTCACAATCTCGAACCTACTCGACACACTTCTATAGGACTTAGCGTATTCTTTCACGTTTCTGCGCCGAGACAACTTTGTATGCGCATATACAAGGTTTATCATTTTTCATAGGTGTTAGGACCCATATAAGTTGCCCCGGAGGAGTTTCGGCTTTTTTCGACAACGTTAATGATTTTCCGTGCTTTAAATGAATTTCTAGGCATTTTTTTCCATAAACAAATACGGAAATGCCTAAACCTGCTCCGGAAAATGTTGGATTTTTTCCATGAGCCATTATTTTAATGCATGACTCCATCGCAGAGAGATCTTGTCAGTTTGAGAACCCGGTACTACACATTGTTCACAATCTCAAACATACTCGACACACTTCTATAAGACTTAGCGTATTCTTTCACGTTTCTGCACCGAGAAAACTTTCTATGCTCATATACAAGGTCTATCATTTTTCATAGGTGTTAGGACGCATACAAGGAGCCCCAGAGGAGTTTCGGCTTTTTTTGACAACGTTAATGTTTTTCCGTGCTTTAAATGAATTTCTGGGCATTTTTTCCATAAAAATACGAAAATACCTAAACCTGCTCCAAAAAATGTTGGATTTTTTCCATGAGCCATTATTTTAATGTATGACTCCATCGCAGAGAGATCTTGTTATTTTGAAAAAAAAATCAGGTTTTTATTAATTTGTTAACTTGAAAATACAAAGGGTTAATCACAGCCGGTTTTTTAATAAAACCGGCTGTGAAAAGTAAATTTCGCAGCCGGTTTTCTTTAAAAACCGGCTGTGATAGGCTTTTGACAGCCGGTCCTTGGTAGAAAACCGACTGTGATGGTTTTCACAGCCGGTTTTTTAATGTCCGGCTGTGAAAACGAAGGGGATAAGAGGCCCCCGACGCCCTGCTCCCCAAACCACGGCACGGCGAGTCCCTGCTCCCTGCAGCGCCGCCGCGACGCGCGCCGTCGCCCTGCTCCCTCCCTGATGAGCGCCGCGACGCGCGCACCGCCCGCGCACCGCTGCCGCTGCTCCACGCCCTCCCCGCCCGAGGTAAAAGCCGCTGCCGCCTTTGCTCCTCGCCGTCCGTTCCTCCCTGACCTCCCTCTCCCCTTCATTACGTGCGCAGGAACCTCAAGGGACCCTCCCCGACGCTCAGCAGAGCAAGAACGTGGCCGCAGCAACGCTCGCACCGCGACCCTGAGAAGCCGCCCGCCGTTCTCCGACGTCCACTCGCCTCGACGCCCGATTGCCAATCACAAACCCGCCGGTCCATTGAGTCCTTTTCATGTTGGATAGTATCAGAATCAATTGAAGCTTCAAGTGCAGGTCAGCAAATTGTACATTTTTTGTTATGATGCAATTACATTTGTCTGATGGAAACTAAGAATTGTAGATTTTTTTTCTCTTTAGAGTGTTCTTGTCTTAGTGTTTCCATTTCTAAGTAAAGGGGTGAACAGACATAATCTGCTGATTAATTCATTTAACTGACATATGAAATTGTACATTGCAAGTAGTAGAGCATGGTATGGGTCATTGCTGTTTTTTTAAAAAATAGGTTATTACTCAAATAGGCATTTTGCAAGTGGCACCATATACCTTGCCTCCGCTTAGTTGTTCACCTTATAATTTTTTTCCATCTTATTCCATCAAGAATGTCTGACTTTCTTAGGCAGCCGGCTGGAAACAATCTATGCGGCTTCTATGTGATGCATTATATACTATGCGCAACTAATGATGAGTTCGGAGAACAAGCAGATCAGGTACGCAACGATTGTTTTAGTTTTCATATTCATTGTTATTGTCCTATTTATTTTTGTGCCCGTTCTTGATAACAAACAATTATAGATATTCTTACCATCAACTATCCCTCTATGTCTTGCATTTCTAGAAATGCCAACTTGTATGTACATCTCTGAATATTTTGAGACTTAAAAATTTGAAAACCTTCATAATGAGATGCACATTATGTTGACAAGGATGAGACATTAATTTTAATTGACATACATTTTCATTGTCTTGTGAATAAAGACAGAATATGTTTTAGTTAGCGATGGTGAATAAGAATGTGCATTGTAAATCACTTATTTCATCATGATTACTGATTTTTGCTTGAGGCGATTTTGGTTGTTGATGGAATTTGATATGGTTGTGTGTATGTATAATAAACTTTGTTTGCATTTTCTTTAGTGCCACATATACAGTTTCTGTTGTACTCCTATTACAGCTTCTGTTGTACTCCTAGTTAAAAAGTGCAGCTTGCTTGAATTTCAGAATATTTAGTATAAGAAACAAAATTCTTATTATTCATTGATATTTTGTCACTAACTACATTGCTATTATGGTGTTGTGTGCAGAATTGTAGTCTCCATACTTCTGAGTTGCTTCTTAGTGAGATTTGGGCACTTCAGGAACAACTATGTGGATTTATTTTAGACCATGTTGTGACACCAGGTGGTGAGTTCTGTGTGATTTAGGACTAGGTGTATGGACTTCGATATGTATGGTTTCATGTATGGACTTCGATATATGTATGGTTTATGTAAGGACTCTATATGTATGGACTCGATATGTTTGGACTCAATGTATGGAAATTGTGAGACTGTAATATTATTATTGGGAGTTGATGTATTGTTGTTTGTTTTTGCTGGATTGATATATTGCAATATTGTGCTTGCCGCAGATTATGCCTAATTATTATTTTTTACTAAAAATAGTTATTACAGCCGGTTTAAACCGGCCGTGAAAATAACAAAAACTGGCTGTGAAAAAGAGCATCACAGCCGGTTTTTTGAGCAAAAACCGGCTGTGAAAAAACTCTATCACAGCCTGTTTTTTGGACAAAAAACCGGCTGTGAAAATGCCCTTTCACAGCCGGTTTTGGTTTAAAGAAAACCGGCTGTGAAAATGCCCTTTCACAGCCGGTTTTGTTTAGAAGAAAACCGGCTGTGAAAATACACTTTCACAGCCGGTTTTTTGGATGAAAACCGGCTGTGATAGCGCCTGACGCAGCGGGTTTTGAAGGTCCAAAACCGGCTGTGAAACTATTTTCACAGCCGGTTCATGACGTAAACCGGCTGTGAAAATCAGTTTTCACAGCCGGTTAAAAACCGACTGTGAAAATGAGATTATCAGCGCCACTTAACCAGCGCCACTTTTGAAAACCGCCTGTGATGTGGGCAACCGAACCGCCTGTGATGCTCCTGCTGTAGTAGTGTTCTAATTATGGATGAAATTGTCCAAGTTAGTTATGAAACAAAGAAAATGCATGGCATGCCGTACGTGGGCAGGGGCCTTGTTTCAGATGAATGACAGAAAAAGAAAGAAAATGTCCCATACGATGGAACCATTGTGCAATATCAGTTTGATTATTCTGTTCCATGCTAAAGGAACTGCTCTTGCAGTGGTGCGGTAGGTACTGGGAGATGCAATGATGGTAGGTGGTCTGACGCCATATGTATAGCCCAGTTTAATGTGTCAAGGTAGGTTGGACCATATAGGAGTAGTAAATCCTAGCATGTGGGGAGGTTCATTTGTCATGATAATCAATGTTGTCAGGGTACAAGAGCATCAAACTTGAGAACAATAGTATTATGTGGACGGGTAAAAGGCCTAACTGCCCTTGGCTACTCTGATGTTGACACTGGCGCACTATATGCGTAGACAAATCACACAATCGATCTGTTGGAGTACCTTTCATCCACATCTGTTGGACTGCATGCTTTCTTCAACCACAATCAAAGACACCGTCTCATGTCAATGTGTTGCCATTTCTAAAGTGCAGAATACTGTCACTCACGCAGCGTAGTCCCTCCCTCCACCATCGTCCCAGGACACCAGCCGAAGTCGACCACGAGGCTTCCTGTGAGATCGAGTAGAACCGCAAGTGTACATAAGGCAAGCATGGGTTTGGCTGCGAGTTTGTCCTGACACCTCCCATTTCAGAATTTTAGCACATATCAGACCACATCGCAGGTTTCATATTTCAGTTCACATATGAAAATTTCTGACACCAGTGATCAAAGCCCTGACATACAACAACTTAGACAACGTCCTAGATGCATTTGTTTCAATTCTCGACTACTTTATAGCACTGCATATGACGTTGGAGGTGCAACTATTTATGACAGTAGATACGACAGTTGGCCTCTGGTGCTCAAATTATATTGCTACCAAACAGTGAAAGAGATCGTTGCTCGTGATAGCCTAAGAGGGGAGGGGTGAATTAGGCTTTCTAAAAACTTAACTTACAACATATCTTCTAATTGCACAATATGAAACTAAGACAAGCTATATAGATGTGCAACTAAGGTCTTCTAGTGTTTGCACCCACTGTCGGGGTTCTCTACTGCCGGCAAGTAAGATTTCTACGATCGCGTGTCAGGGGCTGGATGGTGACTTAAGAGACAGGGGGTTATACTGGTTCGGGCCTCCGGAGAGTAATACCCTACATCCAGTGAGTGCCGATGTTCTCAAGCCCAAGTCTGTAGTAGGGGGTACAAACTAGTCGGGAGAGGGAGAGGGTCCCAAGTCCCTGTGTGTGTGTTAGTGTTCTGTGAATTGATCAGTTGTTCGTTGTCCGATCCCCCTCACTGGTGCCTCCTTGTCCCCTTTTATAGTCTCAAGGGGAGAAGGGAGTGGGGAGGTAAAAAGGAGAAAATTACAATGGGCGTTACTACCCCGAGGCCTTTAACTCGAGCCGCATGCTGAGCCGTACATGGAGCAGGTGTTGACGGAGTGGGCGCCCCGCCAGACCCGGGATCGTACATCCCGGGTGGTTGATATAGATGACTTCGCGGGTAAGCCTCCGGGTAGTTTCTGGGTCGTGGTTGACTTGTTCCGTGTCTTCGGGAACTCCAGGTGTCCTCCTCGGGCTCCAGGTGTCGTCCTTGGGTCCCAGGTGTCCTGCATGCGTGTCTCTCTCTGGAACTGTAGTGTTCCTGTTCGGATGAGACGGGTGCTCCTGTGGCTGCCGTAGCGAAGGACGGAGGCCCATCATGCCCTGACACGGCGAGTACCAAGCGGGTACGGCCAGGGATGGGCAGAAGCTGGGCGGAGCCGAGAGGACTAGTCGGGCGGGCAGGAGACTCCTCGGCGACGGAGACTCCCCGGGCGAACCGAAAGGCTCCTCGGCGACGGAGACTCCCCGGGCGAACCGAAAGGCTCCTCGGCGACGGAGACTCCCCGGGCGAACCGAGAGACTCCTCGGCGACGGGAACTCCCCGGGCGAACCGAGAGCTGTTCGGACATGGATGATCCTCTTAACTGGGGTCTTCAGCATTCGTTTTTAAAGGGTGGATTATTGTCATGACGTGGATTAAGGGTTTGATTGGGTACCCCCGATCTAGACCCTCGTCACCCGCCCAAAGAGTTTTGCAACCTAGAGCCAATCCTATTAAGATACTACTCTAGAAAGGTAAAGGCACACAAATTGCAAGTATGAAATGCGGAAGCTTAAAGGGTTAGAGGGATGCAAACTTGACACGAAGATTTATCCCGTGGTTCGGCTTACGTCTACTCCACGTTGAAGCTCCACAAAGGATATGCTCCCGATCGCCAAGTCTTCTTCCTGGTCAAGGCCTTGAGCTCGCCACAAAGGCTCCTCAAGAGGGATGATGAGCAAGTTACAAAGACCTTACTCTCATCAACCTACTCTCCCAGAGATCTTGATACCGCCTCCACTATGGAGCTTCTCCACCAAGGAAGGGGTCTCCTCTTCCCCCGTGTCGTCATCGCCTCTCCGCACTAAGCCGGAGGGTCGAAGACTTGCCGGTGAGTCACCAAGACTCCAAGGGGCTGGCACACCAAGATTACAAGAGTTGCTTCACTCTAGAACCTAGCACAAGGCTCAACACCTTGCCAAAGCACTCACTAGGCCTATCCTAGCTCTCTCACTCAATATGGATGAAGAATGTAGCACAAATGGTGGCTTGGATGTCTTGTAGGTCTAGATGAACTTCTCTGGACTCCAACAGCTTGAAATGGCCAAATGGGGGTCGTATTTATAGTCCAAAGGGTTAGACTAGCCGTTGCTCAAAAGGTGCATAGAAACTGTGAACGCCATATAATATGCCGTGCACCAAACTCCATCGGCATATAATACGCCGTATGCTTTTCCAGTCGAATCCACTTTTCCAATGGTCACTGACACACGCCGTACGCTTCCAAACTTGTACTCCGATGGTCGGCGTATAATACGTCGTGACCTTTTCAAACGGTCGAATCCACTTTTCAAATGGTCTCAAACATCGTATTATATGCCATTCATACAAACAGTAACACCATATAATAGGCCGTACCTTTTGAACTTGAAATTCTACATGCCGTATTATCCTCCGTAGTACGGCATACCTTTTGTGCAGAGGCGGTTTTCCTCAGAACCCTGAGATTCAACTCGCCATATTATCCTCCGTAGTATGACGTATAATACGCCATTTAGAAAAACCGGTCTTAATGTTTTGACCATATCTTTTTGCTCAGAACTCCGATTTGGATGATCTTGTACTTCATGGAAAGCTTATGAAATTCTCAACAAGATTCTGCTATCAACCGTCCATTTTGAGCAAATTTTCATGCCAGATACGGCGCTCATCGGCATTCATTTCTCTCAAGTAGAAAACAAGGTCTTTGTATTTTGGCCATAACTTTTTGCTCCAAAGTCGGATTTGGCTTGTATCATACGGCGCTCTTATCGGCGTATCTTCCTCCATGCAGAAATCAGGGTCTTCATATTTGGGCCATAACTTTCTACTTCGGACTCCGATTATGATGATCTTGGACATTATGGAAAGCTTGTTAAATCCTCTACATGATTATCCAGAAATACCTCACATTTGATCTTAAGATATGAATGGGTCAAGTCCAATTTATCCCTCTCTTTGACCCAGTCTCTATAATTTCTTTATGACTTGGATGCAATAACTTGTAATCAATCTTGAGACCTAAAGTCCTACGAATGGCACTTATAGACTTGTTGTCATTCAATCACCAAAATCACAATATAATGGCACATAGGGCCATTTTCCTTACAAACAGCAAGCATATGCCAACTTCGTGAAAATGCCAAATTCGCAGTTCTGAGTGAAATAAATTGGAACAATAGACTCATAATAGTCGTGACACTCATCATTGTATAATTGCTAGGATCCACTAAGATTTAGGAAGGGAATCAAGTCTCGATCGGGTTCATGCGATTTCTCAGCATATCACCAATATGGTCCAATCGGATTTTAAAAGAGTAATTGAGTCTCAGGGCAATGCGGTTCAACACAGAGCACATGTGCTGCGATCGAGCTGTGGAAACCAAATGAGGTTGCTGCCTACGGGCGCTCTTTGAGCTGGTTGGAGGAAGATCAAACTACAACACAGGAGTCTGTGTCTGTCCGCCCAAGTAGCTTAATACTATTGCCACGTAAGATATTGTTTCATAGGATTACAATGTTATTATTATTCTGGGTTGCAAAACTGATGGTACGTCAAGTGCAACTGAAACAAAAAAAAAAAACACTATGGAGAACACAAATCTAGATCGAATCCCCAATTCAGGACAATTCTCAAATTCTAGTCACAGAAAAATCATTCAAGTGATTTCTGTCAAAGAGCTCACTTCGTATGTGATTTGATTCGTGAAGAAACCTGGCTTTCTCAAGTGTGGGGAGCTGGACCAACGAGGACATCGAATCTTTCTCAAGTTATGTGACTTCTCCCTGATCTGGTTGGCGTGGGGTTTAGACAATCTCCTTTGGTAGGTTGCCTTGGGCAGTGGCAGGTGGGTAGGTGATGTAGATGATGGCGTCGTCGGAGAGACGGAGCGAGTCGACCGGGCTGGACAGGAGCGGCATTTTAGCGCAGGACATGACTAGAGAAAGGGCTTCTAGTACCGGCTCGTAACCACCCTTTAGTACTGAATCCCTGTCCGGTACTGGGATTTTGGTACTAAAGGGTAAAGGGCGTACCCTTTAGTACTGGGTATAGCACCCTGTACTGAAGGCTCTCCTTCGGTTCCAAACAGTATTACCGTCCGGTACCAAAGTAATTTTCATAAAAAAAGCCCGATCCTAACACCTCTCTCTCCTCTATCCTTACCCTTCTCTCCATTTCCCCCACTCCCCCCAAATTTTTCCCCTTACCCAAGTTCTAGCTCTTCTCTCTTCTCCAACAACAAAGAAACACATAGTACACAAATTGAGAGATCAAGATCTTACATAACATACCACAGTAGCAAAATTGACCATATGTCTAATACAAATCGGCCAGTAATTGCTACAAAGGATTCAAGGATTCAAATCACACGGATTATACACAATCAATCGGAAAAAATCAAACACATGTTGTAGCCTCGCCGCTGTCAGTCCGCGCCAACGGCCGCAGGGGCCTTGCCCGCGTCACTGGCTTGCAGGGGCCGCGCCCGCCCGCCGGCCGCCGGAGCCTCGCCCGGCCCGCAACGCCTGCCTCAGGTCACGCGTGCCGGCCTGCAAGGGTCGTGGTAGCCCGCTGGCCGCCGGGGCCTCGCCTGCCCATCAGCCGTGGGGGCCTACTCCCGCTCCTACGCCCCTGCGTGCAAGAGAAGAGAGGAAGTGATAAGAAGTATAAGAGAGTGAAAGAGAAGAACTGTGTGGTGTGCGTGAAGTGAGGAGTGAGTATAAGGGAGGAGAAGATAAAGAGGGGAGTATAGATGATATGTACCGGGATGTAAAATAGTACTGGCTGGATGCACCCGGTACCAAACATGAATATTTAGTATCGGGCGGTGGCTGGGCCTGGTACTAAAACGCTCCCTTTAGTACCGGGCGGAGCCTTGGCCTGGTACTAAAGGTGGCCAGGGGCTTTAGTACTGGGCCGTGGCTCCACCCGGTAATAAAGGGGGCTAATGGCCCAGTACTAAAGCCGTCCACGGGCCTCTCAGGATGCTAGCCTTTTGGTCCGGTACTAAAGGGGGGGACATTGATACCAAACCAAAAAATGTCTGGTACCAATGCCAAATGGGGGTCGGACCGAAGGCCCTTTCTCCAGTAGTGGGTAGCCGAGCGGAGTGCGTGGGATGAGAGGGTTTACCTGTCGGCACAGATTATATACTGTTTACGGTCCATGGGGCAATGCGAGTCGCCCGGACAGCCTTATTATGCTACTCCCAATGAGAGTTTCATTTAATTTAGTAGGATGCTATCACCATTTTGATGATTTGGCAACGAAAGAATGAGGAGAGAGATGAAATGAGTTTCATGTATGTGTGAATTGTTTCCAACACACCTCGTTTCTTGCATTGTATGATGTGTTTCATTCATCGATTAAATGCTCTTATGCTATATGGCAATTTTGAAAACATCAAAATGAAACTCTCTACTGGCAATGGCCTTAGAAGTAGAGAAGAGGGAGCCACAGTCGACAATGGAGACAGCAGTTTGTACAACGTGGTGCTGTATCTTGAGAAATAGCAATAACTGCTTAGACAAATAGACAGAAGCTTTTACCCAAACAAACTGTACATGCACTTGAAGATGCACATGGAAATTATTGTATTAATCTAGGGCATTCAAATTTTGAATAGACAAAAATTTTGAGACAGAAGAGGTCTGTTCTGGTTTTACAACTCCTCCATTACGCAGTTTCAGGTGTATGGTTCAGAATCCAGGTGTGCAGTCATGTCCATGGTATCATGTCTGTTGTGATTTACAGTGGCAAATTTAATTTTACCCTGCCATTTTAGATGGGTCAAATACCCACCCATTGTAGATGTCCATTCCAAAATGAATATTCATCTCTTTCCACCCGATCATTCTTAATTTCCTTGTGTCTTTGATAAGGTTCTCTACGTTGTCAGACTGGATAGACAAACCAGTCAGACCGGCTATATGTGCCAGATCGGCTACAGGACAGAAACCGGTCTGACCGCTTTCTGTAACTGGTCGGACCGGTTGCCTCGTGCCAATTTTTACCTCGAACGCATTCTGCCGAATCTCTGAAACTATATATATTTAGGGAAACGACAAATAACACCTTGTGCTTGGGGATTCAAAAAATGACAGCTTCGTAATTTGTTATCTTAATACCATGGCTATTAGAGACACCACCATTTGTATATGCTCATTCGTGAGCATAAATAGCTAATACGAATAAGTCATCCCTTCCGCTGGAATTTTGAGCCCAAATAAATAATAGATTGTTGGTGTTGACTCAAAATTGCAATGGCATGTATGATCCCTTATTGGCACCACTTCAAAATTAGACTAGCAAAAAGACTAAGATTTTTTTGTGCGGGGGTGAAACTGAGCTAGCATGAATAAACCATTATTTGTGCCAGCTCAAAATTTGGCTGGCACGAATTGCACCCGCTAGAAATTGCCCCATCACGAATAAGTTTTCTGTGTATGCAATTTGAATTTTAGTGTTGTATTTCAAACTTCATTAATTTTACATATGACCTCAGATGAAGACATTTTTTGAATTATTATTTGTGTTTAAATACATTTGTATGCCCAAATAATAAATTAAAGCTTGAGGCATCATTTGTAAATAGAGTTTAACTCCCTATCACATGCAGAAGTGATGTACAGCTTGGATTGTAAGGAATGATATCGCGAGGGGTGAGACCATGGGTTCCAAGGTTGGACATCGCATGCGTGCATATTTCGTGTTAAATTCGCCTGACTTATGTCAAAAGGTGCAATGCAATGCATGACTTCACTTCTACCTACACATCCCACAAAGGAGGAAGTGAGGGTTGCAACCACATTGCTATATCTCAACGTGTGTTGTTGTACCGGTACTTACCGCACCAATCCGGCTACGGTTTTCTTCATGTGCATAAAGATATGAGAATGCGAATGTAAGATTGCAATGCATGAACTTCATATATCTCTTCATAACTTCAAAAGTAACACATCAAGAGGATCATAAATACTTCAATATAAAGATAAATTTAGATTTATCTTGCTAGTGTGAGGTACTGATATTAATTGGAGGCAATTCAAACAATAAAGTTAAAGCATGTAGACCACATCGCTACGTTTACTTGCCTTCACCGAAGATCAAGAACGTGAGCTAAGCACGATCCGAAGGCACACCACCTGTTCACAAACATAACTCAGCACCAACACAACCACACAAGAATAAACAAACATAATTCAAAGTGTTCCTACGCCCGAACCCAACATCCTCACAAAAAGACACACAAAACTAAGATATTGCAGCAGCGCTGTTGCTTCTATTTTTTTGTATCTCTTAATCCTGAGGGCTAACAATTCCCATCTTGTGCCATCAGAAAGGTGACTTCAGAAGTAACAATTTTCTAATGATCCATAACTAGAGGAAAAAAACATTAACTTAGGCTAATCTTGAGATGAACCTCATACTGAAAATCTGACAACAACTGCAGAACAGCCCTAGCAAAACAGGTATATCTGGAGTTCAAAATTCATATGTTGGTGAGCGTAACCAATATAGAAACCTTATGAAATTTCCAACAACTTCGTTAGTCATCCAAAGATCCAATTCTGACGTTTGGGTTGCCTAAACTTTATGTGAACAGATTCTGCACAGAAATACAACTCTGAAAAACTGACTGAATCAAACTTTGATATCTGCCTGGTGTTAAACCGGATTGCAGAGTTCTTTACGGCTTTGGAAAGGTATCAAACTCCTCTACAACTCATATATAGGGATTATATTTTTTGAGGTCATTAAGGCCACGCAAAACTGATATTACCAAAACTGTGCAGATCAATGACGTGCTAAGAACAGCGACGATGGTAAACCCTTAATCATAGCCCTTAACGGCAATGAACACCACTAGACGCAGGTGCTAAAACATCCAAATCCTTAGGAAAAACATGATTAGTGCAGGGGCATGGCTCACCTAGGGTTTCCCTTTGAAAAGAACAAGGGCAACGGCGGCGACGACAATCACCACAACGATTCCCCACCGTTTTCCTAGCAGCAAGGGTCGCGGCAACCCATGGATTGACTCCGAACTGCACCACACATGGCAGCACCACCATGAACAACGAGGAAGAGATCTGATTTGAGGAGAAACGGAGAGAGGAAAAAAAGCCTGACCGATTTCTAGAGAGGAACGGCGACGGCGGACGGCGGCGTGCCCTGATTCCCCTCTCCTCTTCTTCTCCCTTCTCTTCTTCTCCCTCTCTCTCCTTTCTTTCACGGTAAAAGAAGAGGCGGCGGCACAGGCACGGTCTAGGGTTGGGGCAAGGAGAGAAGAAAAGAAAAAAAAAAGACCGGCTGGTACTGTAACCGTGGCACTACAGTAGCCACAGTGCTACAGTACCTGGTTACCATAGACTACCCAAGATAAAACTTGCAACTTCAATTTTCTTTGCGATCCGATCTCCAAACGATGCGAATGAGTAGTCAAACGCAAAGGATTCGAGGAGCTCTACGCAACCATGGTCTCCATTCATCCATCCAAGCGATGGATCTAAAAGTCAACTTTTGGATATCATCTTAATGTATTCCCACGTACAAAGCGTATTTTACTTTTGCGCATTCCGGGTGTTACAAATGGTACACTTGAGGAGTCTGCCATATGCACACGAGTTCAGGATGATGCTGTGATGCATACGTATCGTTCGGCAGACTGATGGCATCAGGCTCTCTCTTTTCTCCTTCTGTTACTCCAGACTGCTTAGCCTGGTAAGTAGTTAGGCATATGTGGTCCTGGGACACACAATGATGCTACAGAGACAAAAATGTGAAGGCACAAGAGCTACCACCGGCTTTGAACCAATCCTGTCAATCCAAATCCAATGTGATGCCATCTAAGGCCCCAAAAATATGCCATGGTCGACCAGCGACCATGCATCTCCGCTGCAACTGTCAGAATAGATTTATGCTATTACCTGAAGCCCAAGTTCTATACGTATTGTGCTGTTTGACTGATCCTAGCTGATGATTGTACTAAACTTGAACAGTTTTGTGCTACTAGCTGTTCAAATTCTCTCGTACATTCATTGAGTTCAATTGATGATTTAACTAATATATGGTCCTGCTGTTCGCTGTAAACTCTATTGGAAAATTGATCTCTTCTGTTTCGTATAGAAGGACCCACATATTGTATTCTTCTTAGTAGGCAAAAAGTTTTTCAATATATGATTATTAAATATAGTCCAGAAAACTTGAATTTACATCCACGTAAATGTAGGCCAGACTAAAGAGTACACTATACCACACACTTGGTGTATTTAACATGGCAACCGGAGTGGCTGAGTCCCTGATGTGCATAGGTAGGCAACCTTCCACGATCCACTCTGATTGATGCAAACCAGCAAGAACGGCTTTGGTATGTTTGGCTAATCTCCAATGTCAAGTGAATCGAAGGTGCATTATAGTAGTGGATCAGATGACACATCCTCTGTTTTGCTGTCAATAAATAGATTAGCGGCATGGTTCTCTGTTGCAGAATAGAGTCACAGAGAATACCCTTTTAAATCAACTATGCTTGGCAAGTTGTTTCCTGACAACTTCTATTCATAGACATACAAAGTGGCCGGGCATTATTTTTTAGCACCATCTTTATGCCTAGGCATCTCTGTTTGACACATTTTTGCGTCAGCTCTTGGGTAGTTAAACGCAACAAAGAGTAATATATAAGGGCCGAAAAGAGGAGAGGAGCGAAGCAGCGCATAATTCATGGCGATTCATCAAACTGCCTACTTCTAGGTCGGTAAGATCTGTTGGTGTTAAATAGTCCCTCAGTCCCAAATTAGAAGACGTTTGACTTTTTAAATATATAGCTTTTACTATGAATATAGACATACTGTGTATCTAGGTGCGTAGCGAAAATTATCTATCTAAGAAAGCTAAAATGTCATCTAATTTGTAATGGAAGGAGTATTCAAGAAGGTAAGACGTCGAATAACTCCGGGCCATTAAATTACAAAAGATGTAATTAAATTTGAGAGCCACCTCACGCAAGGCAATATCTCTGACCATTAAAATCACACTTCCAGATCAGAGTGACAAAAACCGAGCATGAGCTTGCACTCTTCATTTTCGTGTTGAAATTCCGATTGGTGTCCTCTAAAAAAAATCCTACTACTTCTGAATTAAGACTGGAGTGAGATCATTTTTTTGTGCAACAATGATGCACCACCGTGAGATTACTTATTATCAGTTAGATGTATTCGGTTGAAATTTTTGCTGTTCACTAATTCGGGAATGTGCATGTCATGGTTAAATCATCCTACTTTTCTATTTAAGTTTGCCATGTGCATGTCAGGTTAGATCGCATAGCCATAATTTTATGATATTTTATAGAGTACTATCGTATATCTAATAGGTTGATTTTTTCCTTTTCCCCATTTTTTTCTGAACAAAAATATATAATAATTAATTTCACCTGTTACCTTCTAGGAGGCAATATGTCAACAGATCTGCTTAAATGGACGATTAATGGTCATCTTGGACAAGTGACCACTGTCAATGCACGGCTCATATTGTAAACTATGAACAATAGTTCCTACCACGGTGCACCGATCATGAGAACCACTCGTTTTATATACTCGTGCTACATGCACTCTTTCCTGTTCCATTTGGTTGCCAACAAAAGTAGAAAGAGTAACCCAATGTATAGGAGCGCCCCCGTTCCATATGGGAGCAACCCCCGTTCCTATAAAACTTGCACAATGTATATACCTGCTATCATCATTGAATTGGCCCCACACAGAAGGAGAGAGATAGAGGTGAGTGAGAGAGAGATTGATTTGTTTATGCCATGGAACCCGCTTCCATACATGGGAGCTGGTTCTTGTTTTCACTGTTACAGAACCTATCCCAGAATGTATAGATCCACGTTTCTATGTATGGAACTGGCCATAGGAGCGCCCATTGGACAGGCCCTATGGGAATAGGAGACACCAAGAAAGAATCACAAGTGGGGACTGATGAGTACTCATAGGCACAGAGATTGCAAACAAGGCATCATCTGTCAGTCGGCCATCGTGAGGTCACCAAGACTACAAGGGCATATAGTGGAACTACATCATGCACCTTGGGTTTGCCATTGATGTACCGAGGTGCATTCACAGCGTGGCTACCAGTTTTATCTCTAGGTTTCCTTTGAATGAACAAGCAGCCACAGCTCCAGCTGTAACCAACTACTGTGATCATCAGGTTTGAGAGCAGATTCATCACGTGCTTGTTGGCAGCATCATGGTTCCCTTTGAACAAACCGAGTAATACCAAGTGTGTGATCATGTACTTTTCCAATTAAAAGTTATCAAGAGGGTTTAGGTTTTAGGGTTTGTAAGCAAGAACAATATGTATTAACACCAACCTCACTGGGTTGGCACATGCTAAATGGCAACGCTCTAGTTCATAATGTAATAAACTAGACATATGTATTCAGCATGTACAGTATCATGACAAAACCAACACGTATACATTGAGTTGGATGTACCAGCCAGCTATACCGTACCAAATCAGCTTGTACTGGTGAGGAATTTCTTATATGTAATAATATGAAGCATCATTCCTACTATAGTAGAGTACTAATAAGCAACGAAACTTGCTTTGTTCTTTATATGAAGTATCATCTCAATGCTATTTTCTATGTGGCCAAAAATTGTAGACAACGCAAGGGAATAGAAAACACCAGGAAAGAATCACAAATGGGAACTGATGAGTACGACACCATAAGACTACAAAATGGTGGCACTCCCTAAAAAATGATTTCCGTGGTAGTGGTTGCATTATTTAAGAGTGTACATAAATCTGGAATGCGAGCATGGCAAGGGCGGTGGAAGTGATGAGAGGAGAGCACTGGCACGTTTCCTTTGGCAGTGAGCTACAGAAGTAGGACCTTTGTGTCAACTTTTGTGCTGGTCAGGACGTTCCTGATTAATCAGATTCCAACAAACCTGGTTCAACACTTCTTTTCTCATGTAGATGATCAACGAAGTAATGAAGCTTGATAACTCACTACTGGAGAGATGCTCATCAGTACCGGGTCATAACAATCATAGATACCGGTTCCGGAACCGGTACCGCGCAACCGAGACTAAAGGGCTCGGTCTTTGGTACCGGGTCCAGAACCGGTACCAATGAGGGCCTTTATTACCGGTTGATAACACCAACCGGTACCAAAGGGCCCTCCCACGTTATCAACGGGAGCGCGCGACCGGCCGCGGGCGCCGCCACCGCCTCCGCCTCCCTCCCTGCTCGTCCTTCAATGGCCTGCCACCCACCCCGCCCGCCTCCACCACCGCCAGCCACTACTAGAGAGAGCGTCATCGGTACCGGGTGACAACCCTCATATGTACCGGTTCTGGAACCGGTACTGCGCATCCGTGACTAAAGGGGTCAGCCTTTGGTATTGAGTCCGGAACCGGTACCAATGAGGGCCATTGGTACCGGTTGGTAACACCAACCCTGTTCCAAAGGACCCTCCCACGTATGCTACGGGGGAGGCCCTTTGGTACCGGTTAGTGTTACCAACCGGTACCAAAGGATATTTTGGTTATTTTTTTAAACATTTGCTATTTGGGTTAGTTATATGCAATTCGTCTACGTGTCTACGCGTCATATGTCGTATGTCATACACGATCTTTCACGCAATAAGATTGAAGTCGTCGCAATTGTCAATTGATTTTGACCCGAATTTGATTGCATTTTTCTCGAACATTCATATATAAACATTGAGATCAGCCAATACAAAAGTTGGAGATGGATCAATAGGCTACAACTTCTACAAAGAAAGTTATACCATTTGCTCAATGATTTGAAAGTTATGGTGCCGCAAAATTGGTCAAAAATTAGCCTTTTCAGACTTAGTCAGAAATTTGACCAGTTTGACCTGTTTTTGACCATGAATTTGAGCAAATAAAAGTTGTTTACAATTGACGAGCAGAACTGGAAGAAGGAGCAGAAAGGGAGCGATATTGAGAGATATCGCGTCCATCATGGTGGTACTCTCCGTTTGGATTTATAACTTCATCCATAATGAATCCAAATAGTTGATCCGCAGTAGCTTTTGCTTTTTCTGTCATTGGGAGCTCTTCATGGTAAAACATCCTCTGCATTAATCACAAATGAGAACATTTTGATTTCATTATCCGTTGGATAACACTAGATCATACACATTACAGAACAAGTCATATGTAAGTATGAATTGTTTTAATTCATACCATGAGTTCTTCGTTAGTCTCTTTTTTGAGAGAAATAAAGGTATGGATCCACTGGTAGACGTAGTATCCACATAGATTCATCCCTTCAGTCTAGCATACTAAAAGTAGAGAAGAATAAAGTTAGACATAACAACTATATCTTAGTGTGATTTTATGAGATATGCGGGTACTCCAGCCACATATCGGAAAGTCGTTTTCACATCCAATTTTTTTGTGAAATTTCCTCGAACATTTGCACGAAAATGTGTCCATGCCATGTGAATCAGGTCTAAAACTGGTTGGTAATCCTCTTGTGGTTTCCGCATTGAGTACAAGACAAAAATATGACGGTGTTTATGATGATCACAAGGAGTATCCAGTGGAAGCTGTAGATATATATGTAAATACATGCACAAGTATTGAGAAAAAAGTCTTAAAGTTATACATATATAGAGAGAAGTACTCACATAAAATTGTACGACAAAAGAATGTAATTCTTGCTTCTTTGTCTCTCTAGGTACAAGTATATGTTGTCCACCGTCTCTAGTGGCTTACCGGATACAAGTACGGCATTTACCATGCATGGATCCATGAAGCTGACATCATCATACGATTTTTCGCGGCATGTATGGATCTCCATACTACATGACAAGAATAGATTGTTATTGTTGCAAATTGTAATTAAAGAAGCAAGTATTGCGAGAATAGATCAGTGAAACAAATTTACACAACCCAGTAGCTCATCAATGAGAGGTCTATAACATCTTGATGGTACAACATATACACATCCTTCAAATCCAAAATTAAGAGACCCAGCCCACAGAAGTAATCACGGTCTTGTATCAAAACATTGAGCATCAGTCTACCCTATTTGGACACCTTCATATACCACGTATGGAATCGGTACGCTTGAGTGGTAAGTAGCTTCACAGAAAATGGGGGCACCATTGGTTCGCCATATCAAAAATCCCCATGTTTCACTGGTGTTGCCTTAGGAATTTCGCCCTCTAAAAGTTCTGACGGTGAGAGGCCCATATCCGCAACCATCCGAGCAAGTGCTTCATCGTTAACATCCTGTTGCACTTCTGTCCTCCTAGCAGAGCTCTGACCGACTTGTTTCTTCTTAGGAGTGGCCGCGTTCTTCCCCGAGGATCCACTGCTGGCTTGTTTCTGCTGATAAGACTTTGCAAGCTGGCGGTCATAGTCAGATACTAAGAATCTCTTCTAATTTGCCGTGCTCATTGATTTGAAAAAGTTCTTCGCATTTGGATCTATTTTTATTGGCTTCTCTGGCTCATCAGGTTTGAAATGTTCTTTGACCTGGGCTTTGACCACCAAAGCAGTTTTCTCATCAGTTTGGTCGTAAGGTAACTTCTTCCTTATGGCGGCCAATTTTTCTTCTTCGGTAGGCTCTTTTTCCACCGTTTGATGTAGCTTTTTCTGGTGAGTAATCCGCCG
The DNA here is from genome assembly GCA_004135705.1 of Alloteropsis semialata. Classification (NCBI taxonomy): domain Eukaryota; kingdom Viridiplantae; phylum Streptophyta; class Magnoliopsida; order Poales; family Poaceae; genus Alloteropsis; species Alloteropsis semialata. Next base: position 65,996,361 of record CM014271.1, on the reverse strand, counting down.
TGGGGGCGCAGCTTGGCGCTTTGGGGCATGCCGTGCCGGTGGAGGAGGAGACATGTGTGAGCCGGCATCATCCCTACCTAGAGGTGGCAGCTCTGGCTCATCCTCATCCCTTCTTGAAGGTGACGGTGGCTGCGGGGGATCCCTGGGTGGAGTAGATGATGGCCCTTGACTGCCAAATTTGATGTAACGCTTCGTCCATAGAATGATACTGCCGTGGGCAGCATCCGCTAACGTCCTTTCTCCGTCGCCACCTTCGATGTCGAGCTCCAAGTCATCATATCCTTCACAAATTTGCTCCACCCCCACCTTGCAGTAGCCACTTGAAATTTGTGCCCCATGAATGGTCTGCCCTTGCTCCACCGGATAAGCCATACCGTAAGCCACCTTAGTGGATAAGTTCCTGCATGGTATATGTAGCTCACATGGCGTACGCAAAGTGATTTCATCCACTGGATAGCGAGCACTCTCATCCCCGGCATCGGCAGGTGGGAGCTCCGTGGAAGCAACACTGCTGTGACGTTGGGAGGGCGGGCTAACACCATCAGCTGATCCACCAGCTCGTACAAGTACTCCTCCCGGCACCGTCTGCCCTTGGCTCAGCAATGTCTGTATCTGTCTAGACACTTCATCTGCGATGCCGGCCTTTGTCTGCTGAAGCTCTCTTTCTAAGTTCTCTACTCTTCTCTCCTGTGCGGCCTTAGAGCGGCTTCGACTCTTGTATGTATCACTGTCTGCAGAGAATGCAACCTTCCACGAGACGACGCCGACACCTCTAGCTCGTCCGGGATGGTCGGGATTCCCCAGAGCCCTTGTTAGCTCGTCGTTTTCTCTAATGTCCCATCGGCTTTCTCTTTAAGTGTCATAAGGATAGCAGCGGCTGCCTCTTTTAACTCATCGTTGTATATAAGGGACCATCATTAGGATCCAGAGTGCCACCATGAGTGTAGTACCAATGCCTTGATCGCTCGGGCCAATTCATTGTCTTCGGCGTGATTCCCTTGGCAACCAAATCTTCTTCCATCTTGTCCTAGATAGGAATTTTCTTCTTATAGCCAGTTGGTCCAAGAGAGTGGAAGTACTGTTTCTTCGTGACATTGATCCTATTCTATCATGAGTTCTTTTCACCTAACTCCGACCGCCTGTACTGCACGAACGAATCCCGATGACCCCTCAGCTTTGGGTACTCGTCAAAGTTGGGTGTCAGGTTCTTCTCGCCATATTTCTTGTATAGGTTCTTCTTCCATGTTTGAAATGAAGTAGCCATTGTCCTTAGAGCCCAATTTTTGACTCTTTCCTCTGAACCTTCAGGCACTGTGAAACGTTCTTTCGGACTAGCCCTAGCATTTCTTTCTCAGATTGAGGCACGTATGAATGATCATCGCTGGGTTTTCACCTCTGCAAGCTGATGGGTGTTGATGGCCCTTAGGCATGCCAATTATGAACCGCAAGCGCACAGATCGGTTGTAGCTTTTCCCTTGAAGTATTCCCCCAAGGTTTATCAATCCACAGAACAAGGGATTTCTACGCTTAACCTAGCACTAATGATTTTAGCAAGAATGTTCTTTTGATTGAAGTGATGTATGAATTAAAGAACAATCTAACCTAATCAATGTTACGGGTGGTAGAGAGGAGTGCACAAGGTATGGAAGCATTTGCCCATAGGGTCTAGAATAACTATGAGATGTAATCACCAAGCAAGATAAAACCAATCTAATCTATCAAAGAACCAAACTCAATATTTTCCTCCCGCATACTGTCACTACACGAGGGTACTCACCTATCAAGCTATAGGAACACAATTGTTGATGTGATCTAAGTATGCGAAGCAACGAGCGATGCATACCCATAGAGTTGCCGGCCGGCTATTAGGATGAAAAGCACCATCAACTAAGAACATGATAGATTGATCTCACAAAAGGATTCGGCAATTACAAATCAAGATCTTCTTACAACCCCATGGACAAACGAGGACTTTACCCCATGAAGCTAAGCATGACGTCGCGATTCATGGTGTGGAAGCCTCCGGCGAAGATGAGCTCCTCGCTGTCCTCCAACTTGAGACGGCGCTCGGACGACGGGTAGGACCTCCGGCGGCGTCTCCTCCTTGTGTTTCTCTCCAATGGTGGCTTTAGATCTAATCTCCTCGATGGCTCATGTGATGATTGACTTGACAGGCGCCCTCGGGGGTGTTTATATAGGTCTTTGATGGATGTCGGCGTCTGGAACCCTTAGGGTTTGCATTTACTTCGCGCTGAAGAAAGGGGAGCACGAACGGGCTTCAGAACAGGCTAGGCCAGCCGGCCCAGAGTCTCCAGGCCGGCCGGCCTGGGTCCTCCTGGCTCATTTGCTCTCCATCTTTCGCGTGCTGGCTCTCCTCCTCAATCCTTATCCATGTAGGTACTTTGGTCCATGTCAAACTCCGCCAAATATGTCGTATTTCCTGCAAATTCACAACATAGTCCAAAATACAAGACATACTCAAAAATGGGGTTATTTCAGGTGCCAAGTGGTGGGTTAGTATAAGAATTAGTCCAAAACCAATGCCAAATCAGCCCTAAAAGTGTACCAATAACGACCGTCAACAATCCCCCCATGCTTAGCTTTTGCTCGTCTTCGAGTAAATCAAGCTATTAAAATCTTCCAATGGGGTTGCATAAAAGCTCTTGCTCTACAAAACATACTTAAGCAAATAAGTCTAACCAAAGATCTTCAAGTAAATGTCAGTGGAGCGACGAGGATAATCAAAGTATGGGTGTTCAAAAATCTATCCAAAACATTACTCCACAACCTCTTACCTTTGGCTAGGAATCTCGAAAATCAACAACACTTACTTTCTTGCTTTCCTTGGAGGTTTTTCTTAGGTTTTGAAAACAATAACCCTGCAACAAGAGTTAGACCAAAGTTCTTGCACATGTCCTTTCTAGTCTCTCAATATAAGTGGCTATCCTACTTTGCAAGCTCTCAACTCACCACATAAGTCTCTCAAGTATAAGTGGAGTTGTAGGTAGGGCTGCAAAGTAAATACACATATTGTCAAATTAAGAAAACTCTCTAACGGTTGCTTACCTTCCGAGCCAATGATCATGAGAATGTTACCATAATGTGAGGGGTTTCAAGGATAAGAAGATTTAGAATGGTGGACATATGCAAGGGCATATCAAAATTGACTTCAAGGCACAAGCGACGTCCTTGTTGTCGGATTGCACATGGTTGGAAAAGAAGATTTGTTCTCAACAATGAGGCATTCTTCCTTTGCACTTCTCTTATTCTTCCAACTGTAGAACTTTTCCTCTTTTATTGCATTTTTCTCCTTTCTTCCTTTTCCTCATATTTATATATATTTTTTTCTTTTCTTCTTCCTTTCTTTCTTTCTTGAATTTTTCTTCTCTTCTCCGAACCTCCCTTGAACAATTCCTCATGCAAATAGACAAATAAAACACCGAGGAAACTCCACAATTTTTCGGAGCTCGAACCGCAGCTGGAGGGGGCTAGGCCGGCCGGCTCAAGGAGTCCAGGCCGGCCGGACTGGGGTCTCCCCAGCTCGGTTCTGGTTCAATCTTTTTGCACTCCTTCCTTGTTCTCTTCTCAAATTATATTTTATTCAAACTTCGCCCAGAAAGAGAACAAATCTTCTGATAATGGGTTGTGTTCAAGGAAAAGATAACAAAATAAGATAAATTTGGGTTCGGGTTTTGGAATACGGTTGATCATATGAGTTGTTCCAATGAAGAACTCTCATTATCGAATATTGACGAGGCTAGCAAATAAGAGATAAGATAATCAAGGACATCATCATTGCTCAAAATTAAAACTTCCGAGAGAAAGAAATCCTAACTCAACTCCTTGCACCTCCAATGCTTATGGTGGAACAATTATAAAGTGGCTTTGGTAGGAATAGGATATAACTCTCAACTTGACAAGAACTAGATCAACCTTGCATTTGCGGGGGTTTTAAAAGAGTGATAAAATAAATTTCCTCTAATTCTAGCCTTACTAGCAAGTGTCATCAAAAACCAAGCACTGGTTCAAGATTGGGTATGGGTATTTGTAAGGATAAATAAAATAATAAGCTCCACAACTAAGATTCAATTCCTAGATAATGCTCATAAACAAGTACTTTAAAGAAATAAGGTAAAAACTTGAATGCATAAGTAAATTTGCTCGATCCAACAATTACTTGAAAGACTCTTTTTATTGATTTTCTTGACTCAATGCTAAATTAAGACTCTCACACATGCTAATTTAAGACTCTCACACAAAGACTCACACAAATATTAAGACTCTCAAAATCACACCAACTACCTCTCGGCGAAAAACGGCTAAAGAAATTTAAAAACACAACGCGTCACACCTCCCCCCATGCTTAGATTTTACGATGTCCTCGTCGTAAGAAAATAGGTCACACGGGTGAGACGCTCGCAAACTTCTTCAACGGCACCTCGGGCAATTGCACTTAGCATGGTTGCTACTCCCTTCTCCTTGCTTCTTCAAGTACCCATACATGCTAAAAAGGATCCTCACATTGCGGTTGAGGAACTTGAAGTCGCCATCCGATTGCCGCTTAAGATCTTCCACTTTTGATTAAGCAACTCCAAAGATTGGAGGCACTCATCTAGGGCTTCAAAAAGTGAATGAATATTCTCACGGCAAGGACGGCAACACCCATTGTGATGCTCGGGGAGTTTGGATCCTCGCCGCCCTTGGGTTCATCTTCCTTAGGCTCATCACGGCGATTCTCCTCCGGCTTGACCACCTCCTTTAGTTCATTCTCCCATATGAACCCGTCATCGTCATCGCGACTGGCGGCGCCCCACGAAGCGGCACTCCGATCATCTTCCCAATCACTATCCCCTCCAAAGTCCTTGGGCTCGGGAGTTTTCTCCATGTAGCTCTTCCTCTTCATGCCAAGGAGGCGTTTAGAGCGCCTTGGGAGGACGATGACGGAGCGCGTCTTGATGCTTACTTCGTCGTCGCTCAAGATGATAACGAGGTGGCGTTCGGCGATCTTCTTGCTAGGCACCTACCCTCCTGTGCGCATACGAGCTTGGGTAGGGAATTTCTTCACGTAGGGCAGCTTGAGGTCACAGGTTTTAGCCTCCAGGCGAAGGAGCTCGCCAGCCGCCCCAGGAAGAGCCTGGGCCGGCCGGCCTAGTGAGGGTGTGCCGGCCGGCACAACCCCCTCCTTCGTCGCCAACGCTTCAACTTCGACGCCCATGCTCATGGATGATGCCCTAGCTCTTTTGGTTCACGAGGTGGTGGTTGTAGATTGGAAAAAGATGTGAATTTGGATCCCCATGGTGTCTCTATTTATGTCCCAAAAGACTTGAACGAGAAGTCCAATCTTTCCAAGTTTAAACTGTGCAAACTCCTGAACACGGTTCAAACTTTCCTAATCTCCAACATACCAAAAGATGATGGGAAACCGACCCCAAAAAGGGGTAGGCCGGCCGGCCTAGGGTTTTGGGCCGGCCGGCCTGGGGGGTTTTTCGCCTCCCGGCCTCCAGATTTTTATGGGGTGCTCTATGTTTAATTGTTAACCATTTTGTCTACCGAGAACCAGAAAAACTCAAAGAAAAACATTGGGAAAATAAAAACTAAAAAGGAATATTTACAAAGTTACCTTGTTTAGCGTCGTTAGGCTTGACGCTCGGTTCTTCCATCATGGTGTAGATGTCGATGTAGTGAAGAGGCACAACGTTGGGCTCCAAGAAAACCTTAAGTCGCTGCCCATTCACCACATATTGGTCTCCTTTGACGTCCATGATCGTCGCTGCTCCCGTTGGTGAAATTGAGTAAACAACGTACGGTCCATCCCATTTGCTTTGCAACTTTCCTTTACCGAAGAGTTTGAATCTTGAATTGTATAATAGAACTTTGTCTCCCTCTTTGAATTCTTTTCTTTGTAACCTTTTGTCGTACCATCTCTTCACTCTTTCTTTGTAGATGCTTGCACTATTATACGCTTTCAATCTCAACTCCTCCAACTCGCTTATTTGGATTTTTCTTTTAACTCTAGTGGCATCTTCATTGAAATTCATCTCTTTCATCGCCCAATATGCCTTGTGTTCTAGCTCCACCGGCAAATGACATGTTTTTCCATAAACGAATTGATACGAAGTCATACCTATTGGCGTCTTGTGTGCTGTTCGATAAGCCCATAGTGTGTCATTGAGCTTCTTCGACCAATCCTTTCCTCCTTTGGTCAGTCAGAAGAAATCTTATAGGAAATCAACGAACAAACTTCAAAGGCGAAGCCCATTTGTTTGAGGATGATATGCCGTAGATACCCTATGTTCAATCCCCAACCTTGCCAATCATTTGCGGAAATCCTTGCCCGTGAAGTGCGTTCCTCCATCACTTATCAAAATCCTCAGGACACCATACCAAGGGAATATCACCGACTTAATCATATGTATGGACTCTTCGGTCAATGCCTTGCGACATGGAATCGCTTCAACCCACTTTGATACGTAATCCACCATCAGCAATATATACTCGTACCCATGTGAGTTTAAGAATGGTCCCATGAAGTCAATTCCCTACACATCAAATAGATCAATTTGCAAGTTGTAATTCAACGGCATGGCATTCCTTTGCAATATATTTCCCGTTCTTTGACATTCCGAGCAAGTTGCAACAAATCTTTTTGCATCTTCATGCATCTCTGGCCAATAGAATCCACATGACCATACCTTAGCATGAGTTCTATAATGTCCATAGTGTCCTCCATATTTCGATGAGTGACACTTTCTTAAGATTTCTTCTCTTTCTTCTCTTGGAATACACCTTCTTAGAACTCCATCTTCTCCATGTCTATATAAGTATGGCGCATCCCAATAATATTTCCTTTTCTCGGAGATAACCTTTCGCCTTGCATTTCTATCCAAATGATCCAAAGGCATCCCCCTTATCGCTCTTATTAAGTCTTCCATCCATCTATCCCTATGAAGTATTCTATAAAGATGGTCATCTCTCATTTTATCTTCAATAGGCTTCATTCCATCATCTCCTTGATGTATCCTTGATAGGTGGTCAGCTACCACATTCTCCGACCCTTTCTTGTCTCGAATCTCCACATCGAATTCTTGTAATAATAAAATCCATCAAATCAAACGTGGCTTTGCATCTTTCTTGGACAAAAGGTATTTAATCGCTGCATGGTCGGTGTACACAACCACCTTTGAATTTACTATGTAAGATCTGAATTTTTCAAAAGCGAATACCACGGCAAGCAATTCCTTCTCCGTTGTTGCATAATTAGCTTGAGCTCCATCAAGAGTCTTGCTTGCATAGTAAATAGCATATACCTTCCCTTCTTTTCTTTGTCCAAGAATGGCTCAAACGATGTAGTCACTCTCATCGCACATAATCTCAAATGGTTGGCTCCAATCCGGAGGTTGAATGATAGGGGCACTTACGTGTGATTGCTTCAATGTTCTAAAGGCATGCAAACAATTTTTATCAAAGTCGAACTCCACATCCTTTTGAAGAAGTTGTGTCAATGGTTTAGTGATCTTCGAGAAGTCCTTTATAAATCTTCTATAAAATCCGGTATGACCAAGGAAACTTCTTAGGGACTTGATATTCATAGGAGGTGGCAATTTTTTCACGGTTTCAATCTTTGCTTTATCCACTTCGACTATTCCTTGCCTCACCATAAAGTGACACTTCTCCCAATTAAGCACAAGGTTGACTTCCCCACATCTCTTGAGAACTTTATCAAGATTTGATAAGCAATTTTCGAAGCTAGTACCATGCACCGAGAAGTCATCCATGAATACCTCCATAATTTCTTCAATAAAATCCGAGAATATAGCCATCATGCATCTTTGAAAAGAAGCGGGTGCATTGCATAATCCGAAAGGCATCCTTCTATACGTAAAAGTACCATATGGACAAGTGAACGTGGTCTTGTGTTGATCATCCGGATGAATATGTATTTGGAAGAACCCCGAGAATCCATCAAGGTAACAAAAATGTGAATGTTTTGCTAACCTCTCAAGCATCTCGTCAATGAATGGTAGTGGAAAGTGATCCTTCTTTGTAGCCTTATTCAATTTTTGATAATCTATGCACATCCTCCAACCTGTAACGGTCCTTTGCGGTATCAATTGATCCTTCTCGTTCTTTACCATGGTGAGTCCTCCTTTCTTTGGCACGCAATGCACGGGGCTCATCCATTTGCTATGTGGTACGGGATATATAATTCCGGCATTCAACAATTTGATTACCTCCTTCTTAACCACATCACGCATAGCATGGCTCAATCTCCTTTGATGCTCCCCAATGGGTTTGCATTGGTCTTCAAGTTGTATGCGATGAGTACAAAAGTCAGGACTTATACATTTCAAGTCACCAATAGTGTATCCGATCATCTTCTTGTGCTTCCTCAATAATTTCAGCAACTTGTCCGTCTCCTCCGGATCTAGTTCATCACTAACGATCAACAGGAATGTCTTATTGTTCCCCAAGAATTTATATTTCAGCCCTTTGGGTAATGGTTTCAACTCAACATCGGGTGCCTCCAGTTTCTCTTGATGCAAATCTCCAATATCTTCATATTTTTCCTCTTCCAAGATTCCGTGTTGTGCCTCGAGTCCTTCGGTTGCTTCCTTTAGTTCTCTATCTAGATCATCATGAATGCTTCCATTCTCCATTGCTTGTTGGAGAGGGTCTCTGAAAGTTTCAACAAAGCGAAGGCTCTCTACTTCTCCGTTATCAAGAAGTAGAGGTAAGGCAATACGCGAAGCAGGCAAAAAGTCATAAGTGTATTTGGTCTCATCTAATTCAATCGTGACTTTATCCCTTCCGGCATCAAGAACCGCATTAACCAACTTAAGAAAAGGCCTACCAAGAATTATATCTTCATGTTCATCATGGCAAGCATTAAGCACGAAAAAGTCGGTCGGAATAATTTTTCCCGAGATAGCAACATTTAGATCTTTAAGTACGCCCAAAGGTTTAGTTGTTCTACCATCTCCCATGATTAATTTAGTAGAAGTAGGAGCAAGGTTCAAAGTTTTACTAAAAAGCTCATCATGAACCTTTGAAGACATAACACTTACTCGGGCTCCAATGTCGCATAAAGTTTTGCAAAATAATTCTCCATTGATCGTGCAACTTATGTGAGGTGTAGGTAGTAGCGTACCTTTGTCATAATTTGCTTGTATGGCATACACCTTGGCAAAGTGCACGAATGGAGATGCTTCCGGTTTTACTCCCATGATTTTCTTCACTTCGGCGACATGATCGGGGTCTATTTCTCCATCTTCATCAAAAAGCTTCCGAATAATTTCTCCGGCTGATCCTTTGTCCAATATGTAGCCCGTATGTTTATCCATTGGAAAATCCGACTCTATGGCTTTCATGGACTTCTTTTGATTTGGGTGCGATCTTCCATTGTCGAAGAGTTTACCGAAGTCGATCGGATCCAATCCATTTGCTCAAATTCTTTTAGCGACTTTGCATTCGCTAAACTTCTCCCAATTTCCGCCTCCAGCTTATTCTTCTTGATGTCTTGGACCGGTGCTTCTTCATCGTGGGTTGCTCTTGTAGCTTTTTCATGATTCGGTTGATCTTCCTTTGCTTCCAGAGTCTTTTTTCTGAAAATTCCAGCAAGCACGCCAACATGGGATTCTTGCTCGTTGTTGGGTTAATAGCCGAAGACAATATTCCCAAACAATAGCTGAAACGGGACAACTGAGACAAGCAACAATGAATTACTTATCTACAGTATCCTGGAATCAACAACCTTTACATGAAGGGGAGGGGTCCCCTTTTATAGGGAGACCAAGGGTCTTTACATTCCCATTGTACCCCTGAGATCAGGCATCATTCTCTAGACTATACAATACAAATAGCCTATGGACATTTTGGTACATATACTCCTGCCAATGTGAATGCGTAGACTTGTGATTCCGTGTTTGACTTGGCTTGGACTTGGTCTCCTTGGACTCGGTCTATATCTGCTTCGCCCGCTTCCAAAGGCTCTGTAGCTCCTGGAATTGGCTTCTTCTGAGTCGAGGTGACCCTAAGCCACTTCCCAGCGTCCAGGAAGCCGATGGCTCCTGCAAGAACCTGCAGTTTAGAGTGAACCGAAGCTTGCCGTTAACTTATTCATAGCTTTTGACATTCAATAGTATCAATATTTCACCGAATTGGCTTCTAACTTGATTCCGATAACGTCACATTGGCTTCCTGCTGCACGATCACCGAAGCCGATTGGCTTCCGCATATAGCGAGATGTGATTACCGAAGCCGATTGGCTTTTGTATTCAGCAAGACGTGACGAGCGAAGCCAATTGGGTTTCGTTTACAGCAAAACGTGACGGGCGAAGCCAATTGGCTTTCGAATACAGCAAGATATGCTCACCGAAGCCGAATTAGAGGCCTACAGAGTAAAATGAAGCTAAATTGGTTTTATCTCCTTCGTTCATTGCTGCCTTTACGCGTGAGATGAAGCAAAACAAGTAGAAGGCGTTTGTCGGTGGGCCAAATCCCCAACACTCGTCGTCTCCCGAAAGGTGATTTTCCCAATCTCTTCGCATGGCTGCCCTCTTGCTAATTTTTTATAGAATTTGGGCAGCTTTTGTGAGTGTTTTCTCCATGAGATCCCTTCCTGTGAACATTTGTACGAATTCCATGCATTTGGGGGTTAGGGAAAAATAGAAAGTATGCAAGAGTACATCACCGGAGAATCCTAGCTTCGGTCCTTGTTCAATCAATCCGTTGAATCTATCCTATGCTTGATCAATTCCTTCATCTTCTCCTTGCGTAAAGTTGATCACTTGTCTTCTAACGTGTTGGATTTTCGATATCGGAAAGGACCACCCACAAAATTTCATCATTAACTGATTCCAATTTTCTTTCACCTCGAAGGATGCAAGCGAGTACCATCTTTTTGCTTCATCTGCAAGTGAGTATGGGAAAAGATTCCATCTAATCCAAGCTAAAGGAACTACATCTTGTTGTACCTTATTGCATAGCATCGTGAACCACTTGATGTATCTATATAGGTTGTCCGTCTCCACCCCTCTAAATGAATTTGCAGCCGCCATCTTGATGATTTGAGGCTTGATCTCGTACTCGGTGGCTTCGAGTGTCGAATATCATTTTTGCATGTCGAAGTCCTCCGATTGCGGGCTTGCATAATCCCTAAGTGATGTTTCTCCTTCCTTCATGGGTTGGACGACAAGGGACATCTAGACAACAAAAACAAAAACAAAAACAAAGATTTTTCTAGAGAAAAGGTTAGGTGTTAGTAACCAACAAAATTAATACAAAGTTAAACATAGCAATCTAACTTGTTCCCCGGCAACGGCGCCAGAAAAAGCTTGCTGACGGCCCTTAGGCATGCCAATTACGAACTGCAAGCGCATGGATCGGTTGTAGCTTTTCCCTTGAAGTATTCTCCTAAGGTTTATCAATCCATGAAACAAGGGATTTCTACGCTTAACCTAGCACTAATGAAGTTAGCGAGAATGTTCTTTTGATTGAAGTGATGTATGAATTAAAGAACAATCTAACCTAATCAATATTACGAGCGGTAGAGAGGAGTACATAAGGTATGGAAGCATTTGCCCATAGGGTCTAGGATCACTATGAGATGTAATCGCCAAGCAAGATAAAACCAATCTAATCTATCAATAAGATGCGAACCAAACTCAACACTTTCCCTCCCGCATACTGTCACTACACGAGGGTACTCACCTATCGAGCTATAGGAACACGTATTGTTGATGCGATCTAAGTATGCGAAGCAACGAGCGATGCATACCCATAGAGCTGCCAGCGGGCTATTAGGATGAAAAGCATCATCAACTAAAAACATGTAGATTGATCTCACAAAAGGATTCAGCAATTACAAATCAAGATCTCCTTACAACTCCATGGACAAATGAGGACTTTACCCCATGAAGCTAAGCATGACGTCGCTATTCATGGTGTGGAAGCCTCCGGCGAAGATGAGCTCCTCGCTATCCTCCAACTTGAGACGGCGCCCGGACGACGGGTAGGACCTCTGCGGCGGCGTCTCCTCCTTGTGTTTCTCTCCAATGGTGGCTTTAGATCTAATCTCCTCGATGGCTCATGCGATGAATGACTTGACGGCACCCTCGGGGGTGTTTATATAGGTCTTTGATGGATGTCGGCGGCTGGAACCCTTAGGGTTTGCATTTACTTCGCGCTGAAGAAAGGGGAGCACGAACGGGCTTCGGAATGGGCTAGGCCGGCCGGCGGGTCCTCCTGGCTCATTTGCTCTCCATCTTTTGTGTGCTGGCTCTCCTTCTCAATCCTTATCCATATAGGTACTTTGGTCCACGTCAAACTCTGCCAAATATGTTGTATTTCCTACAAATTCACAACATAGTCCAAAATACAAGACATACTCAAAAATGGGGTTATTGCAGGTGCCAAGTGATGGGTTAGTATAAGAATTAGTCCAATACCAACGCCAAATCAGCCCTAAATATGTACCAATAACGACCATCAACAATGGGCACGTGGTCTCTCACTAGAACACCACAATGTTTGGTGATCTTTGTAGCAGCTTTATCTGGCGCAACTGGCCGACCATCTTCTGCCACATCTGTGATTATAAGTCTGCCCTCTAA
>CM014271.1:65970636-65982750 GCA_004135705.1 Alloteropsis semialata | reverse complement strand
CAACTATCGTAACATTTGTGTTACGAAGGAGCGCAAGAAACTATATGATGGGTTTGTTATTGTTTAATAAAAAATATAAGGGATATTCAAAATAAATATCCTAAGTTAGAATTAATACANGTACTGTTTCTATTCATTGTAGTAACCCATACTGAATATAAAGGCGCATATGTCACTTGAATAGCTGCATATATTCAGTCTACGAATGAATGAATTTTTTTTCTTTCTCAAGCATGCATGCACGGAGAAAAAATCCATTCAACCAGTGAGTTGTACTTTACCCGTTCAAATAATCCAAACTTGCAAGCCATATACTACTGGTAAACAATACTGTCTCTGTCCACAAATGTAAGAATTTTTGGGAATTTTAGAAATTTAAAAAGAATCAAACTCCTTGTTCTTTCCTTTGAGCTTCTTCAAGTATTTTGAGAGCTTCCGTACTTATTGCTTAAGCTCTTCATTTTCTTAAGCAATGAGATCATCAAAAGTTTCTATAATAACATTCACATTGCAAGATGGTGAGCAAGATTTAACATTTAAATCAATGCAAGAAATAGAAGCATCCTTTTTAGATTTAGTATCAAAAAGAGATATGGATGCTTTGGTGGAGGTAATTTTAGTTGATTCAAGCAACTCAATTTTACTAGCTAACTCATCATTTTCTTCAATGATCATATCAAATTTTTGTTCCAATTCTTTATAATTGGATGATGAGCTAGCTAGCTTTTGTTTGAGTTCCTTGTTTTGCAAATTGAGTTTCTTTATTATTACCTCTTGATTTTGAACAAGATTAGCAAGCTCTTCAATTGAAGGGAAGGAGTCATCATCACTTACATCGCTATCACTCATACCTTTGGCCATAAGGCAAATATGCGATGAACTTGATGATGGCAAGAAGGTCTTTTTCTTGTGGTGGATTTCTTCATCACTTGAGCTTGACCAATCAAACCCACCCTTGAAAATGCTTGTGAAGGCCTTCTTACTTGCTTCCTTCCTCTTCCTTCTTTCTTCCTTCATACGCTTGCGTCTTGCTTTCATGCTTGGACAATACTCAATGTGATGTCCTTCTTCACCACAACCAAGGCAAGCAATCTTCTTTTTGTCCATCATCCTTCAGTTGTAGCTCTCCAAGTGCTCCATGGCAATAGGGTAACCTTTGTCATTGATCTTCTTGAGCATCTTGGTGACTTTCTTGACAAGCTTGTTAATTTCTTCACTATCATAGGAGGAGTCACTTAATTGATCATCATCTTCTTCATCATCATCCTCATCATCACTTCCATCTTCACTTGATCTTGATGCTTCACTGGAGCTTGAAGCTTCACTTGAGCTTGAGCTTGATTCTTGCACTTGAGATTTCATCTTGGATTTTGAAGATTCTTCCTTGACCTCTTTATTCTCCATCTTTTCTTTGCTTGATGTGCTTGCATCTTCATTTGATGGAGAAGTATCTTTGGTGATCTTCATTGAGAGCTCATCAGCAATGATCTTGCCGAAAACTTTTGTGGACGTCATCTCATCCATCTTGGTCATGCAATGGAAGTAGGTGACAATGGGAGCATACTTCTCTTTGTGAAGAACATGGATGATCTTTCTTGAGATGTCTGCATCACTTAGCTTGGTAAAGCCTATAGAATTTAGCTCATTGACAATAACATTTAAATGTGAATACATGTCATTAGCTAACTCATTTGGCAACATGTTAAAAGAATCATGAGCTTCCTTGACCAACATATATTTTGCTCCCTAACATCACTCGTGCTGTCGTGGAGCTCTTTGAGCGTGGTCCAAATTTCATGTGCATCTTTAAGATGATAGACCCTATTAAACACATCAATGCTAAGAGATTCAAGAATAGAATTCCGAGCAATAGCATTGAAGTGCATCTCATCTCTATCAGCCTTGGTGGGGTTTTTCGGCCGAGCTAGGGGTTTCATTCCTTCATTCGTTACTCTCCAAACACCTAAGCCTCAAGCTTTAAGAAAATATGACATACGAATATGCCAATAGTGGTAGTTATTGCCGTCAAAGTGTGGAGGCCTACCGATATCACTCCTAACCTCTTCGGATGTCATTTTGCTCTTTGGCGGTGAAGCCAATGGTCCAAATAAGAGCATGAGGCTTTGATACCAATTGAAGGGACCGTGACACCCTAAGAGGGGGTGGTGAATTAGGTGTTCTAAAAACTAAGGCTCCAAGGACATATAAAAATCTATTCCAATTTCTATCTAGATGTGCACTAGGTTTTTCTATGTGTTGCTGTCTCTATCGTAAAAGAGTTTTGCACCCTAGGTTCCAATCCTATTAACTACACAAGGAAATTCTAGGAAAGGTAAATGTGGAATGTAAAGGGCACAATGTAAATGCAGAAGTGTAATTGGTAGAGAAGGCAAACTCTTGGCACGACGATTTTTCCCGACGTATCGGGGAGTTAGCTAACTCTTCCGTGTTGGAGCCCCTTCTTGGGAAATGCCCCTTCCTTAGGGCAATGCTCCGGTGGCGGGAACCTCCGTGATAGCCAACGGGACTACCTACAACATGAGTGGGTCTCCGCTTGGCCTCTCACCGGTGACCTCCGCCGTCTTCACTATGGTAGAGCTTCGGCAAACCGCCAAAGGCCTCTCCTCCCTTGCACAATCACCGGCGGCCACTCCACAAAACTTTGTTGGAGGGTCTCGCAAGACTACAACGCCCCGGATTTACAACACTTGGTGCATGCAAGCACCGATAGCAAAGAGGTATGCAAACCTCACTATAGACTAAAGCCTAAAGTAGAGAGCTAAGCGGCCTAAACTAGCACTAATTAAAGCCTATGCCTTGTTGCTAATTGCCTAATCTTCTCTTAAGCATTTTGATGGATAAAGCGCATGAAATGGTAAACTTCAACACCCAACAACTTCCCCAAGCTCTAACACCCTTCAAATGGCTAGGTGGAGGGGTATTTACAACCCCAACCAAAGGAACTAGCCGTTATGTAGCCGTTGGTGCTTTTCTGCGTAGGACTGACTATTGCGGTGCCCATTATGTGTTGCACCGCAACTTCCTGTCCTTCACTGTACACATAGCCGTTGTGGGTCTGACAGTGGGCCCAATGTGACCACCGACTATTGTTGTGCCCCGCCGCAACAATTACTGATTGTAGCATCGCAATAGTCTATCGTTCCAGAGCCGAATCTTCAATTTCTTCAGCACCACCGACTATTGCTGTGCCCCACCGCAACAATCGGTGATCATAGCATCGCATTAGTCTGTCGTTGCAGTAGGTTTTGGCATTTTTCAGTGAAGGACCGCAACTTGCTCCAATCAGCATTGGTAGGACCGCAACATCCTGTCCTGCCTATGTCAGTAGGACTGACTATAGCTGTGCTCATGACTGGGTAGCATAGCAATAGTTTGTGCTCCTGTTTTTTATTTTACTTTGTTTTCTTCGCGGTTTTTTCTTTGGGCTTGTCTTGTATGATGTCTTGGGTTTCTTTAAAGGTTTTCTAATGTCTTGATCATGTATTCTTGACCTTGTTTAAGGTGTTTGATCACCCAAGTCCATCACCTTACATCCATGCGACTATGTCCTTGTATACTGGCAAACTTGTTAGTCCACATGGGTTGTGTTGCATGCAATCACCAAAATCACAAATGGCCTATTGATAGGTCCATTTTCCTAACAATATGCAAGTATATTTCTTTAAATAGGTGGGTGTGGTCCATTTGCTTGATAATGCCACCGTTGCACTAACGTGTACCATGTTTTTATCACGTTATATTTAATACAAAATAATATACTTTGTCAGTGCACAACATGCTTGCCAAAAGAGGTCCCCACAGTTGTGAACCACACTGAAATGTTTATTAAATTGATTATGTTCATGATTGTCTATTATTTTCATGTATTAAATTAAATAGAAATTTTCTGACAAGTCTATCACAATATTAGGTCGGTCGAATCATGAACAAGGGTTCCAGATTTATTATGATAGCTTGCGAATCAGCATACTTCATCACATAGGATTCAACTGCATTGTTTTTTATTCAAAAGTTGCTCTTGCATGTGTCAGATGTTCATGTTCTCTGTTGACCGTCCTAGCTATTAATGGGTAAATTATAGTTGCTACAGATTATTTGATTATCTTCAATTCATTTTGCATTTGGCTAAGATGTAATTACAAGATAACTGGAGTAGAAAATTAAAGTAATTCAGAAAATAGAAAATCTGTCCGCACTAGTAGAGAAACCACCTTCGGTTCCCCCCCTTAGTCCCTGCCATATTTGGCACCGGGACTAAAGGGAGCTTTAGTCCCGGGTCTAATGTGTGGTCGGGAGGGGGGGCCTGGGGGGCTTTAGTCCCGGTTGGTGGTTCCAACCGGGACTAAAGGGGGGCTTTTAGTCCCGGCTGGAGCCACCAGCCGGGACTAAAGGGGGTCGCGCCCTCTAGTCCCGGCTGGTGGCTCCAGCCGGGACTAAAGGGGACCTTTTAGTCCGGGTTGGAGCCACCAACCGGGACTAAAAGCTCCCCTACAAATATCCTTCCTCCCCCAGCCCGGCCGAGCCATGAACACAGAGCTCGTTCATGGCGCCGGCCGGAGCTAGGGAGGTCATGCCCAATTTTTTCTCGAATTTTGAAGATTTAGCTCCTCCAAGTGGTCTAAAAGGAGCATATCTTCATCCTCTCATCTTTCACGGTTAGTATTTCTTGTTTCATCCTTTATACATAGAGAAATTTGAGTTTTAGTGGAATGGAGAGATGGGGGAGTTTTGTTTTTTTAGCATAATTTAGTTTTTAATTTATATTGATACTTTAGTTAATTTATATTGATACTTTAGTTAATTCATATTGATACTTTAGTTAATTCATATTTATACTTTAGTTAATTACTTAGTTCATATTTATACTTTAGTTAAATCATATTGATACTTTAGTTATTTATACTTTAGTTAATTCATATTTTTACTTTAGTTAATTCATATTGATACTTTAGTTAACTCATATTGATACTTTAGTTAATTCATATTTATACTTTAGTTAATTACTTAGTTCATATTTATACTTTAGTTAAATCATATTGATACTTTAGTTATTTATCCTAATTCATATTTATACTTTAGTTAATTCATATTTTTACTTCAGTTAATTAGTTAATTCATATTTATACTTTAGTTAACTCATATTGATACTTTAGTTAATTCATATTTATAATTTAGTTAATTATTTAGTTCATATTTATACTTTAGTTAAATCATATTGATATTTTAGTTATTTATCCTAATTCATATTTATTCTTTAGTTAATTCATTTTTTTACTTTAGTTAATTACTTAGATCATATTTATACTTTAGTTAAATCATATTGATACTTTAGTTATTTGCTAGTTATTTTACTCACTTTGATTATAATTTGTTAGTGATTAGTGATTTAGGATGGTAATTTTCATTTATTGCTTAGTGAAATAGGATGGTAATTTTCATTTATTGCTTAGTTAATTAGGATGGTAATTTTCTTTATTTCAAAAATAAACTTACTATTTGTACTACTTATAAAAAATTTCCTAAACTTGCAGATAGACCGGCAATGGATGTATAACGCCGACAGACGTTCAGGTGACTTCTTTCAAGGCATACATCATTTTCTAGATGTGGCAGAGCAAAACAAGAAAAACGGTTTCATGAGTTGCCCCTGCGGGGTCTGCAAGAACCAGAAGGAGCACAGTTCAAGAAAGGTCATTCACAGCCACTTGATTAGACACGGTTTCATGCCTGGCTACAGTTGTTGGACCAGCCATGGAGAAATGGTGTTATAATGGAAGATGGTGAAGATGAGATTGATGATAACATTCTCGGATTTGCTGAATACCCTGCATTTGGTGATACTACAATGGGTGATACTAAGGAAGAGGATGGAGAAGATGCGCCTGCAGATGATCTTGGTCAGATGTTGCAAAATGCAAAGGACACAAGCGAAACTGAGAAGGAGAGGTTGAAGTTCCAGCACATGTTAGAGGACCATCGCAAACCTTTGTACCCGGGTTGCGAAGAGGGACTCAAAAAACTCGGGAGCACATTGGATTTGCTGCAATGGAAGGCCAAAAATGGTGTATCGGACAAGGGCTTTGGTAAGTTACTAAAAATCGTGAAGAAGATCCTAGGGACAATGAATTACCCTCGACAACATACGAAGCAAAAAAGCTCGTTTGCCCGCTGGGGTTGGAGGTGCAGAAGATACACGCATGTCCGAATGACTGCATCCTGTATCGTGGTCCCGAGTACGAGAAAATGGACGCGTGTCCGGTTTGCGGCGCCTTGCGGTACAAGATCAGAAAAGACGACCCTGGTGATGTAGAGGGAGAGCCTATCAAAAAGAGAGTTCCTGCCAAGGTCATGTGGTATTCCCCTATAATACCACGCTTGAGGCGTTTTTTCAGAAACAAAGAGCATGCTCAGATGATGCGATGGCACAAAGAAGAGCGCAAGCGAGACTCAAAGTTGAGGCACCCTGCCGATGGGTCCCAGTGGAGAAAAATCGACCGAACATTCAAAGACTTCACAGAAGATCCAAGGAATATAAGGTTTGCTTTGAGTACGGACGGCATGAATCCTTTTGGTGAAATGAGCAGTAGCCATAGCACTTGGCCCGTGACTTTGTGTATGTACAATCTTCCTCCATGGCTCTACATGAAGAGGAAATTCATGATGATGCCTGTTCTCATACAAGGCCCGAAGCAACTGGGCAACGACATTGACGTGTATCTCAGGCCATTGGTTGAGGAACTTTTACAGTTGTGGAGCGAAAACGGTGTATGTATGTGGGATGAGCACAAACAAGAGGAATTTGACCTACGAGCATTGTGGTTTGTAACCGTCAATGACTGGCCGGCTCTTAGTAACCTATCAGGACAGACAAACAAGGGATATAGGGCATGCACGCATTGTTTAAATGCTACTGAAAGCATTTATTTGAAATATTGTCGCAAGGTTGTGTACATGGGCCATCGTCGATGGCTTCCTATCAATCATCCGCTAAGAAAGAAAGGCAAGCATTTCAAAGGGGAGGCAGATCGTCATCCCAAGCCTATGCATCGTGATGGAAAGTGCATATTTGCTCTGGTAAAAGATCTAAAAGTTGTTTTTGGAAAGGGGCCAGGTAGCATTGGTGTGCCAAATGAAAGTAATGGGATGGCACCCATGTTTAAGAAGATGAGTATATTTTGGGAGCTACCATATTGGGAAGTCTTGGAGGTACGCAATGCAATTGATGTCATGCACCTGACGAAGAATCTTTGCATCAACTTGATAGCCTTTCTAGGCACCTATGGTAAGACAAAAGATACACTGGAATCACGCCAGGATCTGCAACATATGGAAGAACGACATGTACTACATCGAGAAGAGAGGGACAATGGGTGAAATTACTTGAGTCCTGCCAGCTTCACTCTTAGCAAAGAAGAAAAGGAAAGCATGTTCGAATGCCTCAATAGTATCAAGGTGCCCTCTGGATACTCTTCGAACATTAAGGGAATAATAAATATGCCAGAGAAGAAATTTACAAACCTGAAGTCCCACGACTGCCACGTGCTCATGACACAGCTGCTTCCAGTGGCATTGAGGGGAGTTCTGCCAGAGAATCTACGATTAGCTATCGTAAAGCTATGTGCATTCCTCAACGCAATTTCTCAGAAGGTAATCGATCCAGACAATCTACTGAAGTTGCAGGTTGATGTGGCCCAATGCCTGGTGAGCTTCGAGTTGGTATTTCCACCGTTGTTCTTCAACATTATGACACATCTACTAGTTCATCTTGTCAAAGAGATTGAAATTCTGGGTCCTGTCTTCTTGCACAATATGTTCCCTTTTGAGAGATTAATGGGGGTACTAAAGAAATATGTTCGTAACCGTGCTCGACCAGAAGGATGCATATCAAAGGGCTACGGAACAGAGGAGGTCATTGAGTTTTGTGTTGACTTCATCGACGATCTCAAACCGATTGGTGTCCCTGAATCACGGCATGAGGGGAGACTCGGTGGAAAGGGAACAATAGGAAAGAAGGTTGTTGTTACTTGGGATGATGATTCTTTTAACAAAGCACACTATACTGTTCTACAACAATCATCCTTCGTTAGTCCTTATATAGATGAACACAAGGAGCTTTTACGCACTGAATTCCCGGGGAAGTCTGAGCCCTGGATTACACGTAGCCACATTGATACTTTCGCCGGTTGGTTGCGGAAACATCTAATGCACAATATGGACATACATGAACAGCTAGCATGGTTGGCCAGAGGTCCCTCCTTTACAGTCTTGACAATCCAAGGGTATGAGATTAATGGGAATACATACTACACGGTATCCCAAGATAAAAAGAGCACCAACCAAAATAGTGGCGTCCGTGTAGATGCCCTAGACAGCGATGGGAACAAGGACACATATTATGGTTACATAGAGGAGATATGGGAACTGGACTATGGCCCGTTATTGAAAGTGCCGCTGTTTCGGTGCAAATGGGTGAAGCTCAGTGGAGGAGGGGGTGTCATAAGACGATTATGGAATAACAATAGTGGACCTCAATAATCTTGGTTACAGAGACGAACCATTCGTCCTAGCCAAGGATGTGGCTCAGGTTTTCTATGTGAAGGACATGTCTAGTAAACCGAAGAAGCAAACAGACAAGTCAAATGATGAGCCCAGGCGACACATAGTCCTTTCCGAAAAAAGAAACATCGTCGGCATTGAGGGCAAAACAGACATGTCGGAAGATTATGATAAGTTTGACGAGATTCCTCCATTCGCCGTGAATGTTGACCCAAGCATTCTATTAGCTAAAGAGGATGCTCCTTACGCACATAGTGATCATAAGCAAGGCACATTCATGAAAAAGAAGACTATTGCCGTTCTAGATCGTGATGTTTAATGTATTGTTATAACCATTATGTAAGATATTGAGCATGCACTCTTATATTCTTAATTTATGCTTATGTGATGGAGTTGTATTCAAATTGTTCTCAACACACATGTTCATATTAGCACATCTAGCTAGTAAATAAAATAAAATGTTTATATTAGCACAAATGTTCTCAACACACATGAACTAAAATACTATATATATATTTGTCCGAGAATAATAATCGTAACGTCAATCATATTATTATCACATATAGTAAATGCAAAAACTAATTGAAATATATTTTTTAGTAAATAAAATAAGAAACAAATTGAAATAAAAAACAAATTGAAAAACGACTGGGCTTTAGTCCCGGTTGGAGGCTCCAACCGGGACTAAAAGAACGTTTTTTGTCCCGGTTCGTGGCCTGAACCGGGACTAAAGGTGTCGGTGCCTTTAGTCCCGGCTCGGGCCATGAACCGGGACTAAAACGATCTTTTAGTCCCGGTTGGAGCCTCCAACCGGGACGAAAAGCCTCCATCCTCTATAAAATGGCCGGCCGCCGCAACTCTGTGTTTCTTGTTCATTCTCCGGCAGAAGGAGCGAGGTGTGCTCCTGATTTTTGTTTTTAAGATTTCAGTGCGCCGAGGTTTTTTACAGTTAGTATTTCTTGTTCATTCTATAGTCTTCCCTCAGTTAGTATTTTTTGTTCATTTCTTTGTACGTAGAAAAATTTGAGTTATTTAGTTTTTAGTTGCTTAGAATTTAGTTATTTAGTTTTTACTTTTGTTTAGAATTTAGTTATTTAGTTTTGTTTGAATTTATTTATTTAGTTTTGTTTAGAATTTAGTTATTTAGTTTTGTTTAGAATTTAGTTATTTAGTTTTTAAGATGTTGCTTAGAATTTAATTATTTAGTTTTGTTTTTGTATTCATTATATAGTTTTTTCTGTGAGTAATATATAGATTCCAGTTAGAACAATGCCGAGGAGACAACGTCAGGTACCTTGTCATGGTGGAGGGTGGGATAATCCTGTGTTGATGCCACAAATAAACCCGCCACGAGAAGCACACACTCCTGGCCTCGTTTTTATGGGAAACAACATTGCAGTGCCCGCGCCTAATGAAGCTCGTTTCAATCGGGTAAATTTATTATCTAGTGCTTAAATATGTACATGTCAATGTATTGAATATTTCATGCAATTTATTAATGTGACTTACCCATAGCAGATTATTTTGCCAATCAAATGGTTTAAAGATGCAGTAACGCACATCGCTCTTCGATGCCTATTGGTTTACAGAGAGGTGAATGAGAACACCAGGAGGGTTCTCATTTCTGTTGAGATTAGGCAAAATGCCTTACGTGACCCCAGTGAGGGCCAAGTTGTGCATATCGACGTTGAATCGGGTGCCTGGCAACAGGAGCATGTTGCGGCTTGTGACGCTGTAAGGCAAGCACTCTATCGAATCCAATTACTGGGTGGGCACGTTTTACCAGACTATAGCTACTTCAAGATAAAAGCTCTTGAGGCGGGTGGCCTCCCCGTGACACAAATGCCTAAATTAGTTACCCCTGAATACGAATCCATCTACGTAAGTTAACTATAATTTTTTTTGAATTCCATTATGAATGTTATGAAATAACGTGGTTTTGTTATTTTTTTATAGGACGACCTGTACTGTGGATACATGCATGTGTACTCCGGGTTACAACCAATACTAAAACAGGTACTTGATTACCTACGGTTCACATTCACTAAGCCATATTCATATCGTGTTAATGGTGGATTTCAAGCGGACACAACCCTGACACATGTGGACGCAAGTGGAACGACTAGGCAGACAAAAATTTATGGCGAGGTTTTGGATAAACCATATAAGGCGGTTGATAGTGCGTTCATATGGGCACTTGATTACGTTGACAGATATCTAGGTGTTGAGATTGTTGACATAAACTATCCTTTTTATCTCATGAAAAAGAATGGTGTCGACGGAGATTAATTTAGTGGCGTGCATTTTTATGAATCATGTTGTAATAAGAATTATTATTAAATTTGTTGGACTAATTTTTATCATGTTGTAATAACACTAATTTTTATTAAGCGCGTTTTTGTTTCCCATGCAAATCCAGCCCTCTTTTGGTTTAGTTTTAGTTCTTTTACTAAATAGACCAATATCTATTCATATATAGCATTATTACCAACAAAACTGCAAAACTTTAATAAATAACATTTGCATATATTGGTGCTTTCATAAATTATTAAATATGATAATATGAGTGGTATTATTTTGTTTATTAAATATTAGCCAAAAATTGATAATTGAAATAGTTGATGGGATGCATAGATTTTCTTAATAGACCACTCTATGCTCACAAGCATTGTCTCCATGCTTTTTTTGCGTGTGTACATGATGATCATATAGTGGCATGGTGTATCTGCAGCTAGGTAGTGACAGTCTGTAGCCATGAGACTCATGTCTTCCATAACCATGTATTAAGCAATAGTTGATGGAGTTTTTACTTCTCTCCATGGTTTTAATGTGATCTTTGGGACATTCAAATCTTTCAGGCTCACACTCAAACCATCGAGAAGTAGAAACTCCATCAACAATTGTTTAACATGGTTATGGAAGACATGAGTTTCATGGCTACAGACTGTCATTACCTAGCTGGAGGTTAACCTTGCCAATGTATGAACATCATATACATATGCATAATAGGTATCGGACAATACTTGTGAGCATTGTGTCGAATATTAAGATAATATGTGTACATCACATCAAATATTTTAATTATAGATGTTTTTTGCTAATATTTGACAAATAAACATTATATAACTCATATTAGCATGTATATTAAATTTTGTAAGCTCTAATATAAGCAGCTATTATTTTTAATTTTTTGGCGATTTTTCTGGTGATAAAGATATATAAGAATGAATATTCGTGTATTAGTAAAAGAAATAGAACTAAAATAAAAGGGGGCTGGATTTGTGCGGGAAGCAAAAACGCAGGCCCCTTTAGTCCCGGGTCGTACCGCACGAATTACCCTTTAGTCCCGGGCCGTATTTCGACCCCGGACTAAAGGACCTTTAGTCCCGGGTCGTAATACGGCCCGGGACTAAAGGTGGGGGTTATAACCACCGGCCCCTTCTCCTTCTTTCTCTTCTCGATCCATCTTCCTCCACACGACGCGCGCTCCGTCCGACCGCCACCGCCGGCGCCCGAGCCCGAGCCCCGCCCCCACGC
>CM014271.1:65945691-65960290 GCA_004135705.1 Alloteropsis semialata | reverse complement strand
GTCACCTCCAGCTAAGCAATCTCCGCCGCCTGCACCTCCGCCGGCAAAGAAAGCTAAGCAACAGAAAGCCAAGGCACCAACAAAGCCACCTGCAAAGAAGCCATCAAAGCAAGCCAAGGAACCTGCCAAGCTACCATGGGAAAAAACTTATGAGGAGTGCAAGCAGCATAGTCTGGATAAGGTTAAAGAGTTCTTCAAAAAGAAGGAGCCCGAGAAAAAAGAAGTAGTTGATTTTGCTAAGTTTGCTTTCTTTATTGGCATGGCTAAAGAAACTCAGAAGAAATTGTTGTCGGACTATGACCGCTCTATTAAGAAATCGTATGAGAAGAATCAAAGGGAGGAGAAGGAGCGACGGAGTCAACAGAGCCAAGAGTCTACCAAGAGCCACAAGAGCGTCAAGCAACAAAGGAAGGGAAAGGCTGTTGCTCAGCTCGGTGAGCAGGAGAGGCAAACAATTGATCCACTCATGGTGAATGCTGGAATTGGACCGGTCGACCTGCTTGAGTTTTGCAAAGAGGCAGGAATGACGCCCTCGCAAATGCTAGATGAGGGTAAGACCCCAAAGGCTATACCAAGGTGGCCATTTCAGCTTGGCTTACCTCTAGTTGACCCCGATACGTACAACACGCTGTCAACAAAAATGTACAGATTACATGAGTGGTACCTTCAGGCGTCGGCCCAAGGCCAGAACATGGTGGGATTGAAGATTAGAGATGATGACTACTTTCGTGGCGATAATGTTATGTATCTGGAATTCTCAGAATTTTACCAGATATACCATAGGGATGCCCTTGACGTGTCTCTCCTCAGCTGCTGGGTGCTGTAAGTGCTTCATTTATTTCTATATTTAACGTCTCCTATGTATTGTCAACCTATTATTAAACATTTATTTTTTAAAATTGTATCCTGTAGAATGGAGATTGAAGAATGCAGGAAAAACTCATACTTCCACTTGGGCTTCATCGACCCAAAAACTGTAAACCAGCATATGTTACTAAATTTTTATGAAGACACAATGAACAACATTGACAGATTCTTACGTGTACAACATTACAAGACAATGATTCTATTTTCTTACAACTTTGGGTGAGTACTTTTACTGTCTTGTGCATCTTTTAGTTTTCTTCCTAACATAATTTTTATTTCAATTGACGTGACTCTTGGTACAAAACTTGCATGTAAATAGGTTTCATTGGATATTATTTGTTATACAACCGGACATGAGCTTGTTGACCATCATGGACTCATTGAGGGGACCACGGGACGCGTACCAACCAATGATTGACCTCCTTCAAAAGTAATTTTCGTCCTCGCACTATTATTCCTCTTTAGCTCAGCCAAGAATTCCATTTATTTCATATGGTGTGCGCAGGTATTGGAAAAAGTTTCGTGCAGAGCAAAAAGGTCCATTCAAGGAACAACTTGGTATCAAGGGAGACTTTCCGGTAAATACTACTATACATAGACCAACATCTCTTTTTTTGTTTCATTATCATGATTATGCATGTAATGACTTGACCATTTCTCCTATAAAGTGTTATAGGCAGAATCAAGTCACCAATTTATGTGGATATTATGTCTGTGAGTACATGCACACTCTTGTAGGGCATAAGACGATCGTCACTAATTGGGACCTGACGGTATGTTCCATTTCCATTGAAATCTATATGTATGTATGCATGCATGTGAGTCATAAAAGCTATTATTTATATTTTTCTATTAACCACATCCTCAGATGATGCGTATGAAAGATGAGATCTTACCGGACCAAAGAGTCGCGGCGATTCAAGAGACACTCTGCGGATTTATAATCGATGAGGTCGTGAGCAAGACAGGGGCGTTCTGGTGGGATGGACACGAGCCCGATACAAGGAGCAAATATTAGGAATTTTGTATATGCTCCTTTGAAATCTTGGTGTAAATATTAATATTGAAATCTTGATGTAAATATTAATATTAATCTTGGATTTATCAAAAATTGTTTTATTTAAATATATATAAGTTTAATATTATTACCGTATATATTAATATCAGTATTAATAGTTTAATGCATTAGTGACGTATAACTAATACATATATGGACATATACGTATATTATTATACAGGTATAATACTTATCTCTGTATAAAAGAAACCAGAAAAGAAAAAGAAAAAGAAAAACAGAAAAGAAAAAAAAAGCCCTTTAGTCCCGGTTGGTAATACCAACCGGGACTAGAGGGGCTCCACCATGGGCGCCGCGTGGAGACCTACCAACCGGGACTAAAGGTGGCTTTTAGTCCCGGGTAAATACCCGGGACTAAAGGCTGGGACCTTTAGTCCCGGTGGCGTAGTCCCGGTTGGATAACCGGGACTAAATCCAGTTTCCAACCGGGACTATATCCGGTTTCTCTACTAGTGCTCTCACTGACAGAATGGGCCCGCGCCGTCATCCCCTTCCTCCTTCCCTTCTCGGTCTCTGTCGCACGGACTGCCAGAGCTTGACTCCTGCCTCCCCACCTCTGCAGCCTGGCCCCAGCTTGCCCAAGCAGCGGTCGTCGCCGCACGCCCTCGGCGTCGCTGCACGCCCCCAACATCGCTGCGCCCTTTCCCCTGCATAACTTGCGGCAATGGCATGTTACTGCCCTTTATGGCAGTAACGCCCGTGATGCCCGCCGCTCCCAAATCCCCGCCGCCCGAGCTCCCTCATGCCCTATAAAAACCCCCAGGGTAAGCTGACTCTGATAGATTGTAAGTCTTTTATATTGTTTTATGTGATACTGTTATTGTTTATCACTGATGAAGTCTCATATGTGTGTAAACTTGATCCTGGCGCACATATGATTATCATTCGGTTTTGTCCTTAAAATCGGGTGTGACAACATTGAGGTGTACACATGGGGATTTAGGATGGCTGCAACTAATATATGGGGAACATATCATGTGTTCTACTCCCTCCGTTCCAAATTATAATTTGTTTGACTTTTTTGACCCCAGGTTTGACCACTCGCCTTGTTCAAAAAATTTGCACAAATATAGTCAAATTTAAGTCATTTTTGAAGAGCTTTTATTAATAAGGCAATCCAAAACAGAAGATTATCTGATATTTGGCACAACAGAAGAAATGCTGAAGCAGCATTTTGTTTCCCCATATGCAGACATGATGTCCTGCAAACAATGATTCACCACAACTTGATGAAATAATTAGAAATAAACATCTATTCCTGAGTTTGTGTTTGTTAATCCGTTGTTGTTTGGAGGGGACCGTCAACATAGATCCACCTAGGCATTTCATCAATTGGTTGGCCACTGGTTGGTCTAGTACATTCGAACCGTATTTTTCTAACCTCTACTCCCTCCTTCCTAAAAAGGAAGACATCCAGCAATTCAAAATTTGTCCAAAAAAAATCATTCTACCTTATTTGGAATGTGCACGTGTGCATGCGGACATATAGTAGTCAATTAGTGTTAAATATGGCTAATAAATAGAGGTAATCATGGTAATTTTATGTTCGTATTAATCTGTTCTATAATTCATAGGATGTCTTCTTTTTCTGGACCAAGGGAATATGGACTAACACTGCCTGGTAGAGACTAGCATTGTGTTGTCAGATTTTGTTCTTCGAGAAGGAATGTCCTTTGCCCCTCTTTGATCGCTAGCGGCATGACCAGAGACTTGACTTCTGGCAAAATGATTCTTCCTTTCAAGGCCTATGATCCTTCCCTGACCAACTAATAAGTCCTAGAACAACTGAAGTTGGCACATGGTGATAGCATAACTCCTTCTGCCTCCCATTCCTCCACGATAATATAATACTTGTCATTTTCTCCATCGCACCTCACCTGCTCTTTCTCTATCATTATATGTTGCCCTTTCTTCAAGTGGTTGTGAAGTTATATATAGATGCAAAACAGTGCTAATACCAATAATATATTGGTTCATTGTAAAGTTCAGAATAGCTGTGTCGTTTATATAAGAATGATGTAATGTATAAGATTGTGGTATTGCGTCGTATATATAGCTGCACAAGCAGAGTTCTGTCTTCTAGAAATTTTCTTATTTTCTTGTGCAGTACTATCAGTTATGTAGCTATATTAAATATCACCATTTGCAACATTAAAAAAATATGTGTAAAATTGGTTGTCACCTGATTGTAGCTACAAAATTCCCGCCGCAACATAAACACCATGTTTGAAGCAAAATTTACAATGGAATGTGCAACACTAGTTGCAACGTCAACGTTTAATTGTTGCAACATGGGTCGACTGTACGATTTTTTTTTATGCTTTGTATAGCACTACCCCATATATAATGGTACGCTTGAGCGAGAGACTTGTGGTAGACATTGACGTGCACAGAAGGTGATTTAGGATGGCTGCAATTAATACATGAGGAACCTACCATGTGTTCTACAAAATTATGTTGAGTCCGTGGAGGTGCAGGAGCCCATGTGGACAAGCCTTGTCACGGGCTTCAGTACAAGTTGCCTTCAGTACCTAGCAAATTAATAATTATAGTATAGAGGTGATATTAGTAGTTATTGTTTGTACGTTGCACACATGGATTCCTTTATTTTCTTGGATGACGGGAAGGAAAATGTTTGTGCTCTCAGTGACATAACGTCTTCCCTATCTTTCAGTATTTGTGTGATAGGGGTTTCAACTCGAAAAGGATTTCTGCATTGTGTGTTCTTATGGTTGAACCGGAGTGAGGTGCAATCCGTTACACATATCTACGCACAGAGAAATAGTGGCTTATTTAACCAACCTTTGTGTTCTGATTACTGATGATCTATTCAGCTAAATGCATTGACAGTTTCTCTTTTACTGTCACTACTGGATAAAGGGGCTTTGGTCCAAGTCACAATTTTGCCTTGGTACCAGATTTCCTATGGGACGGTACTAACGCCCACCATTAGTACCCGCCGCAATGTCTAGGGCCTTGGGGGGGGGGGGGAGTCTTTAGTACCTGGCGGTGGCACGGTCCATACCTAAAGCCACCCCTTTATTACCGGGTGTAGCATGTGGTTTGTACTCGATATTATGCAGATGGATCGGCAATGGATGTACGACGACAAACGCACGAAAGGAATTCAATGATGGCCTGCATGGTTTTCTTGATGTTGCCGAGGCAAACATGTCTCTGTATGGTTTCATGTGTTGCCCCTGCAAAGTTTGCAAGAACAAGAAGGATCACCATGAGAGAATGACTCTTCATGCCCACTTACAAATTTCTGGTTTCATGCCTAACTATTTTTTTTGGACCAAGCATGGGGAAAGAGGAGTTCTAATGGATGATTATGAAGAATAGGAGGATGATAACAACATTCCATACAGGGGTCAAGGCGATGCTTTTGCAAACACTACAATGGGTGACCTTTTCAAGAAAACCGGACTTCGGGTATCTCGCAGAAGAAGGCCCTACTGATGAGAATGATGATCTTGGGCAGATGCTCTGGGATACTGAGGAAGACTGCGAAAGTGAGAAGGAGAGGATCAAGTTTTGGTGCATGTTAGAGGAATACAAACAAGTTGTTGTATGAAGGTTGCGAAGAGGGACACAAAAAGCTGTGAAGCACGTTAGATTTGCTCCAATGGAAGGCAACGAATGGTGTATCCGACAAGGGAGTTGGGGAGTTGCTTAGTCTTGTGAAGAAGATGCTTCCGATGAATAACGAATTGCCCGCCTCAACCTACGAAGCAAAATAGGTGGTTTGCCCTCTACGACTAGATGTACAGAAGATACATGTATACCCTAATGACTGCATTCTCTATCACAGTGAAGAGTACGAGAAATTGGATTGTTGTCCTGTGTGCGGCGCTCTTTGTTATAAGATTAGACGAGATGACCCTAGCGATGTTGAGGGGGAGGCCCTCAGGAAGAGAGTTCCCATAAAGGTGATGTGGTACTTTCCTTTAATACTACATTTGAAGCGTCTATTTAGAAATAAGGCGCATGCCAAACTGATGTGATGTCACAAATAAGATTGTAAGCAAGATGATGACATGCTAAGATACCCCGTGATGGGTCATAGTGGACAACAGTTAACAGGCAATTTCTAGATTTCGATATCGATGCTAGGAACATAAGGTTGGGTCAAAGCACGGATGGAATGAATCCCTTTGGTGAGTTCAGTACCAAACATAGCACTTGGCCTCTAACCCTTATGTATTTAACCTTCCTCCCTAGCTTTGCATGAAGCAGAAGTTCATTATGATGCCATCGTAACTAAGGCCCAAAGCAACTGGGCAATGACATCTATGTGTACTTAAGACCATTGGTTGAAGAACTTTTGCTGCTGTGTGGTACATGTGTGGGATGAGGACAAACTGGAGGAGCTTGATCTACGAGCATTGCCATTCGTAACTATCAATGATTGGCCAGCTCCTAGTAACTTGTCAGGACAGT
The DNA here is from genome assembly GCA_004135705.1 of Alloteropsis semialata. NCBI lineage: Eukaryota > Viridiplantae > Streptophyta > Magnoliopsida > Poales > Poaceae > Alloteropsis > Alloteropsis semialata. The sequence continues at coordinate 65,953,905 of CM014271.1, read as the reverse complement.
AAAACAAGGGATACAATATGAGCACCCGCTGTTTGGAATGTACTGATAGCATTTGGTTGAAAATATCAAGAAATATTGTGTACATGGGACATCGTCGATTTTTCCCTCTCAACCATCCTTTGCGAAACAAAGAAAAACAATTCAAAGGGGAGCCAGACCTCCACTCGAAGCCTATGTACCGTAATGGAAAGTAAGTATTTGCTATGGTAAATGATGTAAAAGTTGGATTTGGAAAGGGACGTTGTAACCAACCTATTTTGATTTTCGAACGACAATTACAGACACGCGGCCATGAAGAAGTCTATATTTTGGAAGCTACCTTTTTTGGGGGGTTCTAGAGATCCGCAATGCAATCAACATGATGCACCTGGCGAAAAATGTTTTGCGCTCATTACTTTAAAAACAAGGAAGTAGCGTCGTCCAGGGCGCCTTCTGGTGTCTGTTTCGCTCAGCTTTGCGGTGCACTGTACATGCATAGATCACTTTCAAGTTGGGACAAATATCATACATCATTCTAGACCAATCTTGCTCCCATGACTGTCATCCACTGAATGAACCACGGGAGGCCTCCTTTCATGCTCTTTGTGCGTTCCTATTTCCTTCTGCATCCAATTCCTACATAACACCATTTATGATCTCGTTCATTCCACTGTTGCACCCTGCTGGCTATTCCTCATTTTCTGTGTTGCTCTATCCCCTGGATTGTGGTAGATTCATAGGTCTCGCACAGGGCAACCAAGATAGTTCTACTATCAACTATATATGGAAAGGTGGATGTTGAGAACAGTGATTGCTTCAGTACAAGATGCCTTCAGTACCTAGCTAATTAATAATTATAGTACAGAGGTGATATTAGTAGTTATCATTTGTACGTTGCACACATGGATTCCTTTGTTTGCTTGGAGTGCGGGAAGGAAAATATTGTGCTTGCAGTGACATAACATCTTTCCTATCTTTCAGTATTTATGCGATAGGGGTTTTAACTCAACAAGAATTTCAGCATTGTGTGTTCAATGCTTATGGTTGAACCAGAGTGAGGTGCAGTCCATTACACATATCTACGCAACAGAGAAATAATGGCTTATTTAATCAACCTAGTGTTCTGATTACAAATATATATGCTTTTATCTTCATGTTCTCTATTTTCAACCAAAAGCATCCTCAGCTTCTCTTTTACTATATTATTCACATTGTTGTCCTGCAGATCTCACATACAGACTTCATTATGAAAAATGACGATTAAAACGAAGGCAATTGACTAATAATTAGCAACTAGCATTTTTTGTAGCCAGGACCATCTGAATATTTTCAAATTATGAATACCAAGGGCACCTTATTGTAACAGCCGCTGAACACATGCCCATGATACTAGACAGTTCCCACCATTGGCTTGTTCTTGTCTTTTCCAGAGAAAACCATATCCTGTGTCCTTTCATCAATTTCCTACATTGGCAACAACCAGCTGACGACCCCAATTTTTTTTGAACCGAAAACAGTGAGGGAGGCCCCCGATGTAAAGAAATTATATTAATCAAAGAAATAGAGAGGTTTTACTTACAAAAAAAGAAAGAAACTGCACAGGGAAGAGGTGGGGGGGATACAAAAAAAAAAGAGCTCTTTGAGCTGTACAGATCATGGACTTCATCGGAGAGGAAGATGAAAAAGAGAAAGGAAAATTATAATATGCTATTTGACCAAGCTAAAAAGGGGGTCTTCAGGGATTCTTTCATTCGGTGAGCTTGTGCAAGGCATTCATCTTTGAAGTTTCTTTTCCAGGAGAGTGGCTATCCAAACAGGGAGATTGTCTACAATAACAACCTTTATCAGTCCTGCAATGCAATAATAACTAAATGCGGGACAGTTATTCTAATAGAAGAATGGAAGGCACCAGGAAATAGGCAAAGCTAAGGGGAAGATGATGGATCCCAAATGGGGGCTGATAAATTAAAGGTCGTCGTAGTAGCCATGGCTCATGGTACACTACTGGAGAACTCGCCATCCATCCACCATAATCGGTCACGGATGGAAAGGACCCGGTACCAATGCATGCATTGGTACCGGGTCCAACGGTCAATAATTCTGCGAGCTCATTGGTACCGGGTCGTGGCACCACCCGGTACCTATGAGGCAACATTGGTACCGGTTGGTGTCACCAACCGTACCAATGAGCCTCGAGGCCTTTGGTACCGGTTGGTGACACCAACCGGTACCAAAGTGGCCCCCTTTGGTACCGGATGGTGCCACCAACCGGTACCAAAGGGGCTCTGCATATAAATCCCCTTCTTCCTCCGCCAGCCCGAGCCATGGCTCATTTCTTCATCCTCCATTGAGCTCGGGTTGGGGAGCTCATGCCCAATTTTTCCATAACTTTTGAAGATTTTGCAAACCAAGTCCGCTAGAAGGTTAGCAACTTCATCCTCTCTCTTTTGACGTTTAGTATGGTCTATTTCATGCTCTATGTTTTGAGTAATTTGTGTTTTGTGGAATGGATTGAAATAAGAGATTTTAGATTAAATCTTCATTTTTATTATGAATTTGTAATAGAGAATCACTATATAGTTAGTTGTTGCATGTGTAGAGATGATGCACAAATTTTTAGACATTGTTTAGATTTTTGGATTATTTGTAGAAACTTTAAATGATTTTCATATTTATGCTTATTATGATTTTTAGATATTCTAAATGATATTCATATTTAGGGTTATTAGGATTTTTAGAGATTATAAATGAAATTCATATTTAGGCTTATTACGAAATTTAGAATTACATCTTTTTAGAGACTTCAAATGACGTTGATATTTAGGGTTATTAGGATTTTTTGAGATTATAAATGATATTCTTATTTAGTTAGATTTTAAATTCAATTTTACTTCTCATGGTTGTCAATATCTTGAACTAAAACAATCCAACTCTTGGCATGCCTATGATGATATCAAATTTTACCTAGTTATCTAGCTGGGTAACATATGATGACCTTGAGCTTGAGCTTGTATTGTATAGTTATGCTTCTCATGGTTGTCATCAAACCATGGGACACATCCATGCCCAAGCAACGGATCGGTTGTGATGGTTGGGCTGGGTGTGTCTCATGGTTCCATGCCTACCATGAACCAATTTTGTTACCACCTGTAATGTTTCTTATGCTCCAAGTTCAAGGTCAAATGAAAGACAACGTATCTGAGGCAAATCACTCCTTGAATTTTTTTTGAGATGAGCAAAAGTAACACGTTGATGATTTTGGAATGTGGTTGTGTAACATCTTTGTGGTGGCATCAAATGATGTTGATGTTTACGGTTATTAAGATTTTTAGAGATTATATATGATATTCTTATTTAGGTTTATTACGAACTTTAGAAATTGGGGATGAATTTTTCATTGTATTTTGTGAATAAATGAATCGGCAATGGATGTACAACACGGATAGACGCTCATCTGACTTCATTAATGGCGTTCATCAATTCCTCGACGCAGCAGAGGCTAACTCGACCTCGGGTTTTATATGTTGTCCATGCAAGGTCTGTGAGAATAAGAAGGATTATCACATCTCGAAGAAGGTGATCCACACACACTTGCTTATGAGTGGTTTCATGCCTAACTATATCTGTTGGACCAAACACGGCGAAGCGGGGATATTCTTTGAAGAAGGTGATGAAGAAGGTGATGACAACATCCCGGACTTTGCACAATACGGTGCCTTTGCAGATGATACAGCAATGGGCGAGGGTGAAGCAGTTGCAGAAGATGAGGATGATGACGCCTTAGGTGGCATGATCCGTGATGAAGAGAAAGACTGCGAAAGTGCGAAAGAGCGGGAGAAGATAAAGTGTTTGTTGGAGGAACACAAAACATTGTTGTACCCAGATTGCAAAGAGGACCAGAAAAAATTGGGTACCACACTAGAACTGTTGCAATGGAAGGCAACTAATGGCTTGTCTGACAAAGGTTTTGGAGAGATATTGAAAATGATAAAGAAGATGCTTCCAGAGGGCAACACATTGCCCGAAACAACATACGAAGCAAGAAAAATCGTTTGCCCTCTAGGACTGGAAGTACAAAAGATACACGCATGTCCCAATGATTGTATCCTTTATCGGGCAAGTCGTACGAATCTTTGGACGCCTGTCCGGTTTGCAATTGTTCGCGGTATAAAATCAGGCGAGACGACCCTGGTGATGTTGAGGGAGAGCCCCCCAAGAAAAGAGTTCCTGCCAAGGTGATGTGGTATTTCCCTATAATACAACGTCTGAAGCGCTTGTTCAGAAACAAAGAGCATGCTAAATTGCTGCGGTGGCACAAAGAGGATCGGAGGGAAGACAATATGTTGAGACACCCCACTGATGGGTCGCAATGGAGAAAAATCGACAGAGCATTCCCAGACTTCGCAGAAGATGCAAGGAACATAAGATTTGGATGTGAAACCCATAAGAAATTCATTGGGGCGTAACCCTCTTAGCGACGCGCTACATCGGAACCCGGGTGTAGTGTTAAATGGGCAAGGGCCGGGTCGTCGCAACCTTAGTGGCGCGCTACATCGGCGCCCGGATGTAGTGAAAAATGAGCAAGGGTCTTCGCACTTCCCTCGACGGGTGCGAAGGGTAAGGAAGTTAGCCGAGCCAACTAGGATTCGCCTAGGTAGTTGGAACGTAGGGTCCCTAACGGGTAAGTTACGAGAGCTAGTCGATGTAGCAATTAGGAGGCGTGTAAATATTCTATGCGTTCAGGAGACTAAATGGAAAGGTCAAAAGGCGAAGGAGGTGGAAGGTACTGGCTTCAAGCTTTGGTACACGGGGACAACATCGGGTACGAATGGTGTAGGCATCTTGATCGATAGAAGCCTTAAGGATGGAGTTGTAGAGGTTAGGAGGCAAGGCGACCGGATTATTCTAGTCCGGCTGGTAGTTGGAGATTCTACTCTAAATGTGATCAGTGCCTATGCCCCTCAGGTAGGTCTTAGTGAGAGCACCAAGAGGCAGTTCTGGGAAGATCTGGATAGCATGGTTAGTACCGTGCCTATCAGTGAGAAACTCTTCATAGGAGGAGACCTCAACGGCCATGTGGGTGCGACTAATGTAGGTGTCGGGCGAGTGCACGGGGGGTTCGGGTATGGTAGTAGGAATCAAGAAGGGGAGGATGTTTTGAACTTCGCGTTGGCCTATGACTTGATGATAGTGAATACCCTCTTTAGAAAGAGGGAATCCCATCTAGTGACCTTTCGTAGCGGACAACACTCGAGCCAGATCGACTTTATCCTTGCAAGGAGGGAGGATAGACGGGATTGCTTAGATTGTAAGGTGATACCCGGGGAGTGCGTTGTCCCTCAACACAAGCTTGTGGTGGCGGACTTTCGATTTCGGGTACGTGTCCACCGGGACAAACGTGCCAAGACTGCAAGAACGAAGTGGTGGAAGCTTAGAGGGGAAGGGGCGCAAGTGTTTAAGGAGAGGATGCTAGGCGAGGGGCCTTGGGAAGAAGGAGAAGATGCAGACGACATGTGGCTAAAAATGGCAACATGTATTCGGAAGGTGGCTTCAGAAGTGTTTGGCGTGAGTAGGGGAGGCAAACAGGAGGCGAAAGACACCTGGTGGTGGAATGAGGAGGTGCAAGTGGCTATTAAGGAGAAGAAGGAGTGTTTCAAGCGCCTACACCTAGACAAGAGTGTAGCCAACATCGAGGGCTATAAAATAGCGAAGAAGGCTGCAAAGAGAGCTGTGAGTATAGCAAAGGGCCAGGCGTATGACAACCTTTATCAGAGGCTAGGCACGAAGGAAGGGGAGAAGGACATCTATAGGATGGCTAGGATACGTGAGAGGAAGACAAGGGACATCAACCAAATCAAATGCATCAAGGATGGGACAGATCGACTTTTGGTGAAGGACGAGGAGATCAAGGAAAGATGGCGGAAGTACTTCGATAAGTTGTTTAATGGGGAGAATGAGGGTCCTACCCTTGAGTTGGATGACTCATTTGATGATACCAGCAGACGCTTTGTGAGGAGAATTCAGGAGGCGGAGATTGAGGAGGCTCTGAAGAGGATGAAGGGAGGTAAAGCGATGGGCCCTGATCGTATCCCCATTGAGGCGTGGAGATGCCTAGGTGTTAGAGCGATAGTATGGCTAACAAAGCTTTTCAACCTCATTTTTCGGGCAAACAAGATGCCTGAAGAATGGAGAAGGAGTATATTAGTACCGATCTTCAAGAACAAGGGAGATATTCAAAGTTGTACTAACTACCGTGGGATTAAGCTGATGAGTCATACGATGAAGCTCTGGGAGAGGGTTATCGAGCATCGCCTAAGAAGAGTGACGAGGGTGACCCAAAACCAGTTTGGGTTCATGCCTGGAAGGTCGACCATGGAAGCGATTTTCCTAATACGACAGTTGATGGAGAGATATAGGGAGCAGAAGAAGGACTTGCACATGGTTTTCATTGACCTCGAGAAGGCGTATGACAAAGTACCAAGAAATGTCATGTGGTGGCCTTGGAAAAGCACAAAGTCCCAACTAAGTACATTACCCTCATCAAGGATATGTACAAGGATGCGACAACTTTTGTCCGGACATGTGATGGCGACACCAGTGACTTTCCAATTAAAATAGGACTACATTAGGGGTCAGCGTTGAGCCCTTATTTATTTGCTTTGGTGATGGATGAGGTCACAAGGGACATTCAAGGTGATATCCCTTGGTGTATGCTCTTTGCTGATGATGTGGTGCTAGTTGATGAGAGTAAGGCAGGGGTCAGTAGGAAGTTAGAGCTATGGAGGCACACATTAGAGTCGAAAGGCTTTAGACTTAGTAGGACCAAGACCGAGTACATGATGTGCGATTTCAGCGCGAGTAGGCATGAGGATGGAGACGTTAGCCTCGATGGGCAAGTGGTGGCCAAGAAGGATACTTTTCGGTATTTAGGATCGATACTACAAAAGGATGGAGACATTGATGAAGATGTTAGGCATAGGATTTCAGCTGGCTGGCTGAAATGGCGTCAGGCTTCTGGCGTCCTCGGTGACAAGAGGGTGCCACAAAAGCTAAAAGGTAAGTTCTATAGGACGGCGATTCACCCGGCGATGTTATATGGTGCCGAATGTTGGCCTACAAAAAGGCGACATGTCCAACAACTGAGTGTAGCAGAGATATGTATGTTACGTTGGTTTTGCGGGCACACTAGAAGGGATAGAGTCCGGAATGAAGATATTCGGGATAGGGTTGGGGTGGCACCAATCGAGGAGAAACTGGTGCAACATCGGCTGAGATGGTTTGGACATGTCCAACGGAGGCCTCCTGAGGTGCCAGTGCGTAGTGGGGTTTTAAAGCGGATAGATAATGTAAAGAGAGGTAGAGGACGTCCTAAATTGACTTGGGACGAGTCGGTTAAGAGAGATCTTAAGGAGTGGAATATCTCCAGGGATTTAGCTATAGATAGGAGCGCTTGGAGATTAGCAATCAACGTGCCTGAGCCGTGATCTTTTTCTTTTTCCCTAACTCTACCTTTTGTCTTTTTTTGCCTTTTTATGTCTCTCTTATCCTTGTTTCTTTTGGGTTTCATCTCTAGCCTACCCCAACTTGCTTGGGACAAAAGGTTATGTTGTTGTTGTTGTTGTTGTTGTTGTGTCCCAGACTTCGCAGAAGATGCAAGGAACATAAGATTTGGTTTGAGTACGGATGGCATGAATCCTTTCGGTGATATGAGCAGTAGCCACAGCACTTGGCCCGTGACTCTTTGTATGTACAACCTTCCTCCGTGGATGTGCATGAAGCGAAAGTTCATTATGATGCCAGTGCTAATCCAAGGGCCAAAGCAGCCTGGCAACGACATTGATGTGTATCTAAGGCCACTGATTGAGAAACTTTTGTTGTTGTGGGGCAAAGATGGTGTAAAGGCGTGGGATGAGCACAAGCAAGAGGAATTTAACCTACGAGCATTACTGTTTGTGACCATCAATGATTGGCCTGCACTTGGTAACCTGTCGTGACAGTCAAACAAGGGATACAAAGCATGCACACATTGCCTAGAACACACCGACTGCATTTATCTGAAACATTGTAGAAAGTGTGTGTATATGGGCCATCGTCGATTCCTTTCTGAGAAACATCCGCTAAGAAAGAAAGGAAAGCATTTTGAGGCGGAAGGTCGTAGCAAACCAAGGCATCGGGATGGAAAATATGTATTTGCTATGGTATATACTAAATAGTATATACTAAAAAGATAAAAAG
>CM014271.1:65926557-65938483 GCA_004135705.1 Alloteropsis semialata | reverse complement strand
AAACAAAAAGCAAAAGCTATTGCGGACCAACTATTTGGATTCATTATGGACCAAGTTATAAGTCCACTGGGAGAGTACCACCATGACGGAACCGCTATCGCTCAATTGGACTCCCTTTCCGCTCCTTCTTCCAGTTCTGCTCGTTAATTGTAAATAACTTTTAAATGCTCTAACTTTTGTATTGGCTGATCTCAAATGTTTATATGTGAATGTTCGAAAAAATGCAATCAAAGTCAGGTCAAAATCAATTGACAATTGCGACGACTTCAATCTTATTGCGTGAAAGATCGTGTACGACATATGACATATGACGCGCAGACACGTAGACGCGTAGATTTGTATATAACTAACCCAAATATCAAACATTTAAAAAAACCAAAACAGCCTTTGGTACCGGTTGGTAACACCAACCGGTACCAAAGGCCCTCCCCCGCATGCCTACCTGGTACCGGTTCTGGACCCGGTACCAAAGGCCGACCCCTTTAGTCACGGTGTCGCGGTACCGGTTCCAGAACCGGTACCTATGAGGGTTACGAACCGTGACCGATAGCGCCTTCTCCGGTAGTGGTACTAGCAAAAATTATATATAGATCAAGGTTGAGATTGAAAACAGTTTACAGTCCCCCTCCTCTTCCTGTAATCAAACTATCAAAATCTCTACCATATGGCTGGTATCTAGCTCCTCTCAGGCATCCATTCATTATAGAGCTAATAACCTGGATGGAAACAATAGAAGGTAATGTGTATGCTCAGACCTTGCAGGATCCATTCACTGTTGCCTGGATTAAGGAAGTGTCGATATTTCGATTTAGGGTTTGAATATTATAAACAAGCAAAGTTACAAGCGGTGCATAGGACGCATGTTATTTTGTTTTGATATTGTAGGGACAAAAGTTGGGAATGTTATATATAAAATAATAAAACAACTATGTTGTAAATGCATTACACAAACTGAGCATGCTTGGCAGCACAGCAATAGCCATGTTTTTTTCCCACGGATAAAAATATAGAAAATATACTCTAGGAAAATAGATATCCATTTTATGGTTGAGCCGGATTCGGGAACACTAACCAAACTCATATTTGTGACATATAAGACAAGTTGAAAAATCTTTTTAGTATATGAAATGCAAAAAAAAAAGTTCTGGTACCCAATACATGCTATTTGTATGCTCACACTGATCTCATGGTTTATATGTGTGAAGTACTTCCTTTGACCTCAAATACGTGGCATTTTGTTCTACATTAAACTATTCTAAATTCGACCAATTTATTGAAAACAACAACAAATATTTGTGATATCAATGAGCATAGTTTGATAAATTATGAAACATTTGTGCTTGACCCAAAGCTAGCAGTCAGCAAGTTGTTGGACCTCAAGAAGCAGTCCACACCCAAAACATTTGTGCTTGACCCAAAGCTAGCAGTCTTCAACTCTTGTTCTTGAATAACTTGAAACTCATTCTTTGAAGCTCTCGGGAGGCATTCTACTCGTAGCAAACATTGGCACAAGCATGCGAAAATATGCAGACAAACAAACACAACTAAGAACAAAACACCAATCAAAAGAAAAAACATTAAAAGAATGCACTAAAGGATAGTGCTCATAGAATAGGGATCGAAGCTATTGATACATGGGCTCAAAGAACGCTGAAAGTAGAGCAACATTTGGAAGGATATAACTATCATAACACTTGCATGTATGAGAGCACAAAAGACTATATGTTGGGTTTACATTAGATTAATAAAAACAATCTAACATATATTCAAAAGAAATAACTTAAGTTATAATTAATATAAGTTATACTTTATTTTGCAAAAACTAAGGTAAAAGTTAATCAAGTTTTATTCATCAATGATTATGTACAAATTATAATAATTGAACATTTAATTTGAAATAAAACATGTGAGAGCATTTAATTAAATAAAATATGATTTATGTTCAACTAATGACATTATTATTGAAAAGACATTGAGTTTAGGTGTTAATCATATTAACAATAATTATGAAAACCGACTTATGCCATATCCAAATTTTAATTGTAAACATTGAAATATAAATTATACCATTTAAATATTTAAAATTGGAAAGAAAAGATAAACTATGTGAAAACATCTACACTCACCAATGGAGGAGTATAGCGTCTGGTGACGTGTACTCCATCAATTGGATGTTTGGGACGGTCATATTTCTAGCCTACATGAATTGGTGGGCCAACACCCATTCATCACCACCAGCATCTGCATCGTCAGAAGGCTAGGGAGCTGCAACTTCATGATCATTGCTGACAATGATGCTTCTCACATCCGCTACACGTGGGTGCCATCAACACAGGCTATGCAAAACTTCCGTGGCCATGCCAAGAAGTGGAGGGGGGACGAGTATATGACATTCTCCCTCGTTAACAACCTCATTAAAATTTCTACACCAACTATGATTGGCGATGAGCGTGAAGAAAGTTATTTATTAAATTTGAATTTACTCCAAGTGATGTGGTCCTATGAACTATATATGTACATTATTTTTGTGTGTACATATATACGTGCTATATTTTTTTATTTTTACTTAATATAAGAGATTATTGAATTGCATTGGTTAGTTAACAAAGTACTCTATCTGGTGCTTAACCGCACAAACCAATCCACAAAAAATTCCATCGGATAGTTTGCCACACCCGCTATGTATAGAGCGGGCGGGAGACTGGTACCTTAACCCGTGCCACTGCAAATGAGGCAACATCAACGGAGGCGAAGGCGTACACATGCGCCAGCATCGAGTGTGACCTAACATGCCGCCGCCGTTTTGTTTCGCTTTTGACCACAACCTCGTAAGGTGGTGCACCGGGTCCTTCATGGTGGTGGTATACGTAAGCGCCCTGCGAACTTTGGCAAAAAGTAGGCATGATGTCCTTTGTCCTTGTCCAAGCGACGCTTTGTTTTCTATTGAGTTAAGCCTTGATTGAAGTGCGATCTTGCAGGAGATTGAATTTTCCTCTAGTGTCAGGAGAGGCTGATGAATCAAAGAGGTCCCAAAGGTCATAGTAATGTTTTATAATTAATGGAGGCCAGATATTTTCTTGCTCTCTAAATGACGTGGGAACTTCTAGAGAGTGTGTGATTAGTATAGAGGTATATATTAAATCCACTATGAATTATATCTTGATAGTCTATTTACTAAATTTGTAAATTTTGATGTACAAATTTCAAACTAGAGACATTTGACTTAGGACAAAGCAAAAGTGGTCAGTTATATGGAGCTTTTCCATAATCGAGAACTGCCCTACAATCTTTGTGAAGTCATGATGAAGCTTTCCGAGCAACTTTTATTCTCTATATCTCTCTAATCTCTATCTAATTCCTCGCCGTTCTGAAGCACTCTGCCGATAGCCACCCTCCTCCGCTGTGCATTAGCGTCATCCTATAATCACCAATCGGAGCATCAATTGTGAGTTTGCCATCGTCAGAGCGTCATCCTCATCCCGATCTAGTCATAAGCGGAGCTCTCTAGCCCATGTTTTACCAATTTCGGCAAGTTCCGCTGCCCGGCACCGCTGCTCACCGTTTTTCATACTCATCGCTGACAACCGCAGCACCATATTGAACCACAGTCGTCCATGTGCAGATCCACGGACAGATCCAAGTCAACTAACCCAAGATACCGGACAGCTATGTTAGATTTGATAAAAAGCCCCAAGGTTTTCCAGTAATCAACCCACAGTCCGGTCCCAGTTCTATATAGGTCATGTTTTGTTTCGCTTTAGCCTCTAATCATTTAAAAAATAGAACTCACCATCCATCCAAGCTCTTTTAAATGTTTGTTGGATTTTCGAACGGATCCAATTGTATTCAAACCAGTAGAGCAAAGAATAGGCAAATCAAGTCTGTTGTATTGGAATGTTGTGAAATTACAAAGGGTTTCGATCCCCCGTTCGGGGACTGTTTACCTCTATTTATAGGTGCTCGGGAGGGGGGATCGATTTTACCCTTAATACCCATCCAACTGCTGCATTTTTAGAATATCCGAGGGTACAATTGTACTTTGAGTGCCCGACACGGGCTTGACTCCCTAGACACTTATCTGTTGCTGTTATTGAGCCACATCTCCTCTTCATCCTGACCTGCGGGCCCTGCTTGACTGCAGGCCTTAGACGGTCCAACCCCTTCGTAGACACTCGGGTGGTCGCGCGAAGGGTCTCATGCTCCAAGTCTTTCCTGCCCTTGCCGGATCAGCCAAGGGGGCCAACCCCTTCTCTGATTCTTGAACAAGTTTTCAACCCTCCAGGAGCAAAAGGCATGAAAAGCAGAGGAGTTGTCAAGTTAAAAAACTTGGTTAAATGATATCATCCACTATTGGAGTGGGACTCAGTGAGTTAGCCAATTTGCAGAACTAGGAAGCGTCCCTATGGTGTATCTGAGCATCCCAGTGAGTGACAAGAAATTGACTAAGGCACAGTTGAGTTACGTAGATGAAAGGACGGCCAAAAAGTTGGGTACTTGGAAGTGTGACAACCTTTCTTCAGGGGGGAAATCAATCCTGATCCAATCAAGTCTTTCTAACACACCTTTGTATACCATGGGGATGTATGCTCTTTATGAGGGTAATTATCAGAGTATTGACCAAATAAGATCTAGATTTTTCTGGCAAGGTACAGGGAAGAAAAGAAAATATCATATGGTCAAATGGGAAGCCCTAAACAAACCAAAGGACTTTGTGTCAGAGTTCTAGTCCGGCAGTCCACCCGGGTGTACCCAGATGGTTAATTTGTAGGCAAAGGGCAATCGCAGGACTAGGGAGCTCGAGGTAACATAGGGACACAAGAATTATACAGGTTCGGGCTACCCAGAGGTATAATACCCTATGTCCTATGCTCGGGGGTCTTGTATTGCTTCGCTCGGCGAGGTTCTAGAGAACAACGGCGAGTTTGTGGTTACAATGGGCGGAAGAATAAGATGAAGATGGGGAATTGGATGAGATGCCCTCTGGGGGTCGCCCTAGGCCACCTTATATAGGCAGACGACCTAGGGTTTACAAGTTAGTTTCCTAATCCTATTCGGCTATAACAAGGAAACTAATCTGAGTCGGTGTGCCTTGCGGGCTAAGTCTTCATCAATCTTGTCCATCAAGTTTGGAGATCCTCGTGGGCCAGCCTGGAGTCGGCCCACATCATTGTCAGACGTGGGCCCAGGCCGACTGTCTACCCGGTCGATAGTGGGCCCAGGGGTACCCATATCCCACAAGTCCTCGAGCAACGTGCAGGCGTGTGGTGGACTGTCGACGAAGAAGCGAAGCCTCTGTAGTCGGCTGAAGCGTCTTGGTCGACAGGCCGACACAAAGGTGGGCGGTGCTCAAAGAAGAAACAAGGAATCATCGGGGATGACCCTGGTCAGATCCGGGGGTAAAACCCCGAGTGGCGTTGTGCCGAGCTGTGGCCGAGTCGGACACCGCGAGGAACTGCGCCACTTTGAGAAAAGTGACACATCCTGATGGGGCATATGGAGAGCAACGCAAGGAGCTCTTCATATGGAGTAGTCCCCGAGCATTGGGTCGATTAGTAGAATCAGGCCAATGGTCAAAGAGAAATCATCCGAGCTTCGGGGCAGACAGGCCGCCTAGAAGATAAGATCAACACATCTGCTAGGGTAGACCAAGACAAGAACAATGCGCCCATGGCAAACCCGTGGCGAAAAAGCTGCTGAAAGCATATAGGGCGGTCTGGCACCCCAGAGAGAGAAGCCTGTCCTAAAATTGTGGCGTCCAGTCCCCGAGCGTGAGGGCGGGCAGAGTCGCAGAGACCCGCTGACCGGAGTCGTAGTGCCCAGTCCCCGAGCGTGGGGGATGGCCAAGTCACGGAGCCCCGTCGTCCGAAGTCGTAGTGCCCAGTCCCCGAGCATGGGGCTGGCCGAGTCATGGAGACCTGCCGTCCGAAGTGGTAGCGCCGAGTCCCCGAGCGCGGGGCACGGCCGAGTCATGGAGACCCGCCGACCGAAGTCGTAGTGCCCAGTCCCCGAGCATGGGGGCTGGCCGAGTTACGGAGACCCGCCGTCCGAAGTGGTAGCGCCGAGTCCCCGAGCGTGGGGCATGGCCAAGTCACCAAGAGCCGCCGACCGAAGTCGTAGCGCCGAGTCCCCGAGCGCGGAGCACGGCCGAGTCACGGAGACCCACCGACCGAAGTCGTAGTGCCCAGTCCCCGATTATGGGGGCTGACCGAGTCACGGAGACCCGCCGTCCGAAGTGGTTACGCCGAGACCCCGAGCATGGGTCACGGCCGAGTCACGAAGAGCCGCCGACCGAAGTCATAGCGCCGAGTCCCTGAGCGCGGGGCACGGCCGAGTCACGGAGACCCGCCGACCGAAGTCGTAGCGCCGAGTCCCCGAGCGTGGAGGCTGGGCAAGTCATAGAGACCAAGTTGCATCCTGCCCCGAGCCAGAGAGCTCGCCTGGACGACGGGAAGCACGCCGAGTCGTCATCTGTGGCGCTTAGCCCCCGATCCTGGGAGCCGAGCATGCCGCCGAGTCGCCTCCCGCACCCAGCCCCCGAGCTAGGAGGTCGGCCGGGTGATAGGAGACACGCCGAGTGGTCGGCCCGCGCCAGCCCTGAACCTGGGAGCTGGTCGAGTCAATCGAAGTACACCAATAATGTCTGAGCTGTATGAAGACAGTGCAAATATTATGTAGCATAATATTCAATAATCTGAATGATAAACAATGTTTATCGTAAGGTCGTAACAGAAGCAGGTCTGTGAATGCATTGTGCATATGTATAAAACCCCTTCTCTCTGGCAAAAACACCGAGCAGGAAGCCGTGCGGCCCTTGCCTTGTGTTGCTAAGCACCTTTTCCCGCTAACCACTGCTCACGGAAAGGACGGCTTATCACAGACTACACTGCTCAGCGGGGAGGCTTAGGTGTAGGTGGCGCGCGGGATGAGTCCGGAACTCAAGGTTTCACGATTAGGGACTTGGACCACATGAATTAACCTAGGAATCACTAGAGAGACATAGGGACGGGCAAGGACTCGGAAGTCAGAGTCAGCAGGCACTCTTCTGAGTGCTGATACAGCGCGCCGTGTTGAAAAAAAGGGAAACAGGTCTCAGTCCTCGAACATCAGCGAGGAAGTCGGGGGAAAACATGAAAGGTAGGTTCGCAATGACCAAAAGGTTGAAAAATAAGAAGTCGAGGTACTTAGCTGTATAGAAGTCCGAGTTAGAGTTGTTGTTGTGATGGCCGAGCAGCCGAGGTTGTTACGGACGTGCCCGCGAGCAACGCAACAAAGCTGGCCAGGCGAGAGTATCTCGTTCTTGGCTGGTATGTCACACCGAGCGGTTGGAGCTGCAGGTCGATCGGCGAGTTGGCGAGCGGCATGACGAAGGTGGCCTTTGGAGTCGGTGAATCCGCACTTGGTCGTGGTCGGTGCTGTCCGTGAGTATCATGGTGGAGTAGCAGTACAGGCGGCGCCGCTGGTGAGACAGCTCCGATCCGGCGGACGCAAGAAGGCCGCAGCCCCCGAGCTTTTGTTAGGCCGCACCCGCCGATTCTTACTCCGGTGTTTAGCCACCCACGCATGCACATACACGTAAAAAAGAGGTCAGAAAATAATTTGGGATCCATTCATGCTCGTACAGGTAAACAGGGGAGAAATTTAGAAAAGAATTATGGGTCATGCTCATCCTGTAGTGTAGTCTGTAGAAGGACGTGGAGTGCATGCCCGCAGGACAGGCACGTGAAAAACTTGTTTAGGCCATGGCGTGCTCATCGAGCCGATGCAGAGTTGGAGTCCGTGGCGGCGCGGGTTGGCACAGATGAGTACGCGTGTCGACGACTCGGCGGAATACCACGGCGGTCGCCTAATCTCCTCCTACGGCCCTCAATCAGGGGGAGGTCGGCATGCAGTGCTCTTGTATGCGTACGTAGCACCAAGGAAATTGCACACGTCGTCGTATCCGTCTTGCATGCATCATTAGAAGAAAGATTAGAATAATCCTTATCATCCGAAGAATAAAATAGGGCATACATATATTAGATCGGATTTGATACAAGAAAAAAAAAGAAACTTCCCTGCATGATTTACGTGTGCATCTGGTGGCCCGTGGCCATCCCTGGCGGCGCGCATGCGCTTGCTGATGCCAAGGCCCCAAATGCCTGGTGGGCATGCGGATCGGAGGCAGAAAAGCGAGTTGGAGATCGATCTTCGTGGACGCCATGAACAGCAGCCGCCGGTGATTAAATTTGCTTGTAGGTGAGTCTGCCATCGAGCTAGCTGTAATGCCCCGTGATTACCCCTACCTGGCGATGCCAACTGTCGGAGTTCTAGTCCGGCGGTCCACTCGGGGGTACCCAGATGGTTGATTTGTAGGCAAAGGGCAATCGCAGGACTAGGGATCTCGAGGTAACACAGGGATACAGGGGTTATACAGGTTCGGGCTACCCGGAGGTATAATACCCTACGTCCTGTGCTCGAGGGTCTTGTATTGCTTCGCTCGGCGAGGTTCCAGAGAACAACGGCGAGTTTGTGGTTACAATGGGCAGAAGAATAAAATGAAGATGGGGAATTGGATGAGATGCCCTCTGAGGGTCGCCCTAGGCTGCCTTATATAGGTCGACGACCTAGGGTTTACAAATTAGTTTCCTAATCCTATTCGGCTATAACAAGGAAACTAATCTGAGTCGGCGTGCCTTGCGGGCTAAGTCTTCATCAATCTTGTCCATCAAGTTTAGAGATCCTCATGGGCCGGCGTGGGGTCAGCCCACATCATTGTCAGGCATGGGCCCAGGCCGACTGTCTACCCGGTCGATAGTGGGCTCAGGGGTACCCATTTCCCACAGTTTAGACGGCTGGGTTTTATGGATGTTAGAGCCATGAACTCATGCCTGTTGGTGAAATGGATAGATAGACTAGAGAGTGGAGATCAAAGCCTTTGCTGCAATCTGCTCAGGAACAAATATTTGGGCCAAAAAAGTATTTTCCAGATAAAAAGGAAAGTTGGTTCCCAATTCTGGAGAGGGCTGTTGGACGTTAGACACTGGTATCAGAAGGAAGAATTATCAAGGTAAAGAGTGGGGAACAAACAAAATTTTGGGATGACTATTGGTTGGGAGAGTGTGCTTTGAAAACAGAATTTGATATCCTCTAAGATATCTGTGCAGATCCAGATTTGTCAGTAAAGCAAGCTAATGGGAATTGAAGTTGGGGGTTAAATTTTAGGAGATCTTTTGGTCCAAGGGAAACAAGAGAATGGCTGAAGCTTAGAGAAAGGCTATCTACAACAGTGTTATGTGAAGGAAGAGATGAGGTGTCCTGGGCTTTTGAGAAATCAGGGCACTTTACAACAAAATCTTTGTATCAGAGAATAACATTTGGAGGGGTGATTGACCAACAGATGGTAGAGGTGTGGAAGTGTAGAGTTCCTTTAAAGATTCAAATTTTCATGTGGATGGTGTTTCATAACAAGATACAATCAACAACTCAATTGAAGAAGAGAAAGTGGCAGGGTAACATTAAATGCCAATTATGCAATCAAATTGAAACCACTAATCACATTATGTTCCAATGTCCGGTTGCCAATTTTCTCTGGGCTCTTCTAAAAGAGGCCATAGGATGGGCAACAATTCCAGTCTGTAAAGAGGATATCCTTGACAAGATAGTGATGAATCAACCTCAAAGAGTTAGAGCTGTTTTTCTTTTTGTTTGTGCCGGAGCCCTGTGGACGCTTTGGAAAACCCGAAACGACATTTTCTTCAATGCGAAGCTGGTATCCACACCAGTGGCGACTGCCCACAAGATGATGATGTTCCTTAACCAGTGGAAGAACCTTCAGAAGCCAAAGAAGAAGCTGCAGGTGGAAGAAGTCATCAGCAAGATTGCAGAGGAGGTGGCAGCGATGGCGGCCTTCGCAGGATAGTTGTTCTCCCTAGAAGACTTTTTTTCTTGTTTGAGTGGTAGCTTGAACCCCGCACTGTAATGGCTTCCCTGCGGCCCCTGGTTGGTTGTGGTTGTTTAGGCTGGTTGCTCTCAATGGATGGTATGTTCTTTTGCTGTTAGTAGAGCTCGTTTGAATGGTAGCCTCTGTAGTTGTTGGACAGCTCCTGAATTGTAAGCTGGTAATCCCAGCAGATACTTGTTTCAACCTATGTACGGCTCGTTAAGCTTTCTAATAAAGTTGGGCAAGTGCCTATGGTTGAAAAAAAGTTAGCCAATTTGCTGCTCCCCAACGATGTTGAACCTTAGGTTTTTATGCATACTGATGTTTTAGCACTCAGTTTTATTCAAGTTAGTCCCTGTTTAGTTCTAAACCTTGTTTTAGCCATGTCTTGACCATTTCTGTTCCAGTGGAGGTGAATCTCTCTCTCATGTGATCCTAAGGATGTGTAAATTAGCTTTATTTATACCGCTGTTTTGTTCTATCAAAACTGTTTTGATGTAATGTTGAATTGTCTTCTTGTATGTACTTGTATGATGCAATTAGAAGCTACGCCATTCAAGGGACATGAAGATCAAGATTGGGAGGACACCGAGTAGCAGCAGCAGCCTGAGGAAGGCAATTATATTCTTGAACGTCTTTCTTTTGGTCCTAACAACCATATGCGTGCATATTAATTTTTAGTTATACTATGCCTGCATGCTTTATAATGATGATGGGTCCTATGTTAAGGATGACTAGTCCTCATGATCACACCTTGTTAAACTTGGGCTTTTACTTTATTGTTGGGTAGATAATGCTTAGTTGCTACACTTCGGTATGCCTTACACTAAATATGAACTTATGAATTTGTGTTACTCTCTTTTAATTTATTCATGCTCTTAAGCTATGTTAATGAAGATCAAATGATTTAATTGAAAAATGGAGCGACCACGTAGAACCACAAGACCGGGTATGGGTTAGGCTTGACTGAGTAACTAGACACCTTAAAAATTTGGTAGCCTTACCGAAAGGGCAAGAGGGGGGACGGTGACAGGGGTGCAGCCTGGTCCTCTTGGGTAGTAGGCTTTGCTAAGATACTGACCCAAAAGGGAGGGTTGTGGTCCATGCTGCAGCTGAAATTTAGCGGGCTACCTAATTTTGGGGTTCTCTTGGAATGTCTCATAGTGAATCCCTTATCACAGACTTTACAAACCCGTGGCTTTTGGGGGAGAACTTATGATCAAACTGTACAAACTTTGCACAGTGTTAAAAAAAACTGTTACAACAGACATGCTCGTAGTCAGATCTGAACCCTCAGTAATTATACTTGAAGTTGATCTAAATTGGTTTATTTATGATTATGTTAATGGATATGCTATATTCGTACCTAAATGGCTTAACATAAACTTATAATTAGTTACAAGATGCTGGTAATTAAAATATGACCAAATAAAGGCGCTAAATGCTTTATTTGCCAGCCTATTCTTGCCTTGCATGTCATTGCTTTTGATCGACACTTTCTGAGTACCAACCATAGATGTATTTACCCTTGCTAAAACAACTACTCAGACAAAGAGAATTTGGAGGATTACCCAGAAGAGTTTGGTGACTTCTAGGTGAGTGATCCCCTAGTCTAGAGTATGTGGAGGCTTTTGGAGATCTTCGCTGCATTATTTAATAAAGACGTTTATTCGTTGTTCGTTAAAGACACATTCATGGAGTGTAATAATTCTGCTTAATACTCTTTATTTTTATACACTATATATCTTTTCGTTATTGCGGATGATGTCATCATTTGTATGATTATGTTCAACCTGGCGCACAAATGATAGTCACTTGATTTTGCCTCTAAAACTATGTGTGATAGAGTGTATTTGTCAATGCAATCATGGTGTTAACAAAAAGTGGTCCATCCAACTACCTTTCGCCTATTTAAATAAGCATGCAACCAATATATATATCTCCACAATGACCAGTAAATACGGAGATATAACATGCCAGCAATAGAATCGAAATGTCAAAAGGAGT
>CM014271.1:65914212-65926544 GCA_004135705.1 Alloteropsis semialata | reverse complement strand
AAAACCAGGAATTAGAGACATCGGGATAGACATGATCCTACCATGATAAGCACCTGAAACTTGATAGGACCAAATCAGTCAGAGCAAATGGCCGGCTGGTCACAAGTCGTATCCAGAAGAATGAAGAGCAGAGGTCATCTGATATTTGACTAGTGATGCAAGCTAAGGCAGGTGCTGCTGAATCATGTTTAAAATTCTACCAGGTAGTTCCTCGGTTATGGTATTGGAATATCACTGTGCTCGACTCGTTCATTAGTGCCGTAGGCTTGATAACAACCCAGCCAATAGCTCATGCTCGTACAACTCCTCCCGGCTCGACACCTACTCAATGAAGCTTATTTTTCTCACTAGCTAGCCCAATCAGAAAAAAGGTGTATACTGGATTATCTGGTAATCTTAATTGCGCCAATCATAATTGCAACTACAGCTAATGTTACCATATCGAAGAAGTCCCTGTTCTGCACTAAATACTGGAGTGTTTGATATTCACATTAATATTTACTCCCTTGGTTCAGAAATGCTAGGGAGATTTTGATCAGGGAAAAATTAAACAAATAGGTTTTGACTCTTGGTTTCTATTAGAATATGTCAATCTTGCACAGAGTTTGACAAACTTTACACTACTTGACTTTTCATTGATCAAAAAATCCTTGTCATTTCTGAATAGATGGAGTATTATATATGACACTGTTGCTAGGTTTTCAGTTAACTTCGGTCAGATAAAACTTGGGCAACCTTTACATTTGAATTGACGGATGAAAATTCACATATGGGAATGTACCAGGTAACATGTCCATTCCAGATGCCTACATCTTCTCTGTCACTGCACCTCCTGCTCATCGGGGTCGAAGCGCCGTGGTCAGACAGCGTAGACGGTAACTCCGGCAGCATCTTCAGCGCAAGTTTGACAACCAATAGTAGAGATACAAATGCGGCTGTAAGGAAGCGTGGAAACCATCATAGGCATCAGTTTTCTTAGCAGGCCAATTATGGACTATAAAAAGTTTGAGATGACATGAGAGGATAGGAAATAACTTTTTTCTATGGGAGGAGAAAGGATCTGAGCCAATAATGTGGGTGGTTCCTAAAGCCTGTTATTAGTCAATTTTAGTACATAATTGGGTGTACAGTTTTTCTAGATAGATGAAAAATTGGTACACAATTTTTGTATGGCATTTTATGGATATGAAACAATTGTTTTGCTTCATTTAATCAAGAAAGAGCAGATGTTCTTGTTGTCCTTACCATGAGTTTTTGAGGTACACAGTTGAAAATACGATAACTATCCAATATATTGAAAGAACATAGTGGTGATGCTAGTAGCTAATGTGTGAAGAAGATAAATATATAATTAAGGGGCTGAAGAGCTGCAGATAAGTATTTAATCCTTATAAGATGACAATTTAGCTAACTGATGTTCTTGTTATCCTTACCATGAGTTTCTGAGGTACGCAGTTGAAAACAACATAACTACCCAATATATTGAAAAGAACATAGTGGTGACGCTAGTATTTAATGAGTGAAGAAGATAAATATATAAGGGGCTGAAGAGCTGCAGAGAATTATTTAGTCCTTATAAGATGACAATTCAGCCAACTGCTTACTTCCAGGCCAGGTGCGATGCGTATTAAATATTGGAGATTTGCACATGTTCAATCGAGTGAAGACTCTTCTGACGATAATGGTGGCAAACAGAGAGGCGATATGGGGGACGGCAGCAGCCTGCTACAATGACATATATAACAGTACTCTTGAGGATTCATGTGGTGTAGTACCATACTCTGGAAGGGGTTCAGGGATGGTTGCAATTGAGACATGATTAACCTAACATGATTAATACACTCAAACAAAAAAATATTCCGCAATTGTGTTTGGCGGCAGCTTCAAGATTACGGCCATTTGGTTACCACATTCCCGGTTGATAGAATTCCTTGTACACCATAAAAAATCATGCAGTCCATTACATGTCATGTAAAACGTTTACTTCCCTTACAAGTAGTCTGTTTTGTTTCTTCCGTAGCGTCCATGGCATCACCCCATTAAACCCTTCAGATCTTATCAGTTTTCCAGTTGACATTTTTCTCTTTGTTAGCTAACGATCCACATCACCAGAATCCACCAAAATTTTGCAAGACTGAAAGAAATAATTTGCACATCCTGTTTGAATTATACTGCAAACACTAGCTGCAATTACAATTGAGCATATGTTCCTCTATTAGCACATCTTCCCAGATGTCTAGTATGTTCCATGATGCAGGGATACAAAATTGTGAGGAAACGGGAATTTGTACAACGAAGTGCTGTTTTATCTTGAGAAAACAGCAACAACGGCTTAGAAGGCAGCTTTTGCTCTAACAAATGAGTACATGCACATGCAAAACCCGAAACAAATTTTGACTCAGGACTATTCTGGAAGATAATCAGACACTACTACAGAAAATATTTGTAAGAGCCAGGGTTTTTTTAGGGGCGGACTAAAAGGCGACGCGTCTCTACAAAAGCGCGCGCTACTGCAGCTAAGGTCCGCCCCTATAGAACGATTTCCAGGGGCGGGTCATGCCATGAGCCGCCCCTGGAAACGGCCATAATTTGCAGGGGCGGGTGGCCCCATGACCCACCCCTATAAATACTTTCCAGGGGCGAGCGATGGGGTCACCCACCCCTGCAAATGCTGCCCTTTCCAGGGGCGGCCCATGCATGAGGATGACTCCATTAGTAATGGTTCAAACTGTAGTGTACATGGCAAACTCCTTTTCGTCATCTTAGTTGTGACCTATGCAGAACTGGTCTGGCCAAACTTTCTACTCTGATTTGGTTCAGATATAGCTTTTGCTCTGTTGTCATTTTCTAAACTTTCATTTGTGACTAATTATTTATCCTTGGTGAATTTAGGAACCAACCAAGTTTCGGTGTGGATATAATGCCGCATTACCTGTGCAAATGTATCCTGGCTAAACCATATCTGAGTTATATGTTGTTAGTTGTGACTCTTAAGGGCAACCCCTCCTCATCCAAATAAATTAGTTTCTTGCATGAATATAGCCATCTCTCTGTCCAGCTGGACACTTGAGGCCCCCTCCCCTAAAAGAATATATTCATATAGGTTCTAAACACAACGCCTAGATATTGGAAAACATATTTGCAATTGTACACCATTAATTTTAAAAACTATTTTGTGTTTAGTTGTTTTGGCAAAAAAAAAGATAAAAAAACTCATTGTTGTGAGACTCGGCTGGTGGGGCGCCACACAAATTAAGCATGATCTTAGACTTGGAGTTCCATGCTAGGGGTGAAAGGATGGATCTCTCCTCTCAACAGGAATTCTTGAAGCATTGGGATTTCAAATCATAAAAAGATAGTAGATATATGTTTAAAAAATGTCATTCAGTATAAATTATCATACTATTTAGATTAGGAGAACATAATATATGTTTTGTGCAGATTTTTCGTTTGTAGGAAGCCATGATTCTTCTTTTTAAGACAGGGTACCATGATTATTGGTGGGGGGTCATGCTTATGATTGTAGGCTACAACCTGGACTCCTGGAGTTGGTGATCGTCTTTTTGCATCTTGGGACCTCTTTAAAGTCTCTGACCAGATCAGACACACCAAATTTATTCGCTAAAATAGTGACTAATTTTCCTCTTTCTCAAAACCAGCTAGTGTTATCCTAAACGCTAAACGGTAAATAGTCTGTCACCCTTTGTTTAGCGTTTAGTCCGTTTAAACGGTATTTAAACAGAGTTAAACAGCCTAAACGGTTTTGCATAGTAACACTAAAATATACATATTTATGTATGTAAAAGTCAAATATGCTAGAAAGTCTACATATTTTCACATGTAAAAAGTAAGTATTCTACCAAATTATCTTTTTGGAAGAAATATAAATCCCACGATACTTCATATACTTACGATGATAATTATTTTGATGTTGATTATGGTAGTTGTAATCCTCCAATTGACTAAATTATGAATTAAATGGTCACTTAGCTCATTTAATCACATTTAACTCAATTCTGTTTAGATGGTTTAGACGGTTTTAACGGTTTAAACGGCTTTAAATGGTCCAACCGTTTAATTCACCGTTTAGGGCCTAAACGACATGGTTGATCTCTGTTTATCGTTTAAATGCTGTTTAAACGGACTAAACGGCCGTTTAGGCGAACAGAGAAACCAGGATTCTTATTTGTTCAAAATTATTATAATATGCTACACACCTAATGGAAGCAAAACCGTAGATCAGAGGGAAAAGAATACATGGCCAATGATTACTGATTTTGTATGGTTCAAGCGTTTGGGATGCTCTGCTACAAACGGGCTTCAGTCATGAGTTGAGCTATTTCTGAACCGAAGACCTGTATTGTACTATTGTGCAAAGATGAGAAATTGTTTGTGATTAGAATATGCTAGGGTCCACATCAGATTGCATATGTAATCTCCAACTATCCCTGGGTGCAGTGGCTGGGTAATTGTAACTGATCATAATCCATGTTCTTTTTTTACATGAAAAAAGTATTGTGTTCTATGACAAATATTGCCATCCATGCCTCCAACTCATGTGTTTATTGTAGCTGTTGACACCGGATTTTCGCACCTGACATGATGAGTCAGATGATGACGTGGTGAGGATGAGGCTGCGCAATGGACCCGTTGACTGGTCAAGGCCGAAGACGACAAAGAAGGAAGCCGATACCGAAAAGGGGTCCGATGAGGCGGGTGTCCGACCCGATGGCGAGTGCAAGAAGAAAGGCGCATCGGCTAAGGAGGAGGCGTATCAGATTCAGGGACTATTTCCTTTCCAGAAGGCTTATGAGAGTCCCGTTTTGTCTTTAATTTAGTTTACCTTATTTAGTTAGTCTGGTCCGATCAGGACTCTCCATGACCAGGGTATAAATATGAACCCTCGTCCATTGTAAAGGATAACTCTCACAATCAATACAACCCGGCTTCACGCCAAAACCCTAGTAGTAGTTACCGACGAAGCTCATTGGTGGACGGGCTGCATCAGTTCTGATCTCCGGCTTACCAGTAAGTTAGTCAATTTATCGAACTAGTATAGGCTTTGAATTGAGGCGCATCGCCCTTTCTCGTTTATACTGTTCAACCGATTTATCTCTGAATAATCAAGATTGATATAGATTCCCTACGTCGGAGCTAGATCAATATTGATTACTCAACAGATTATCGTTTATCGGACTATACTTTAAGCCTAGATTCCCTACGTCGGAGCTAGGTATCAAGATTAGTCTAGATTCCCTACGTCGGAGCTAGAATAATCTTGGTTACTAAAGGTAGTCTTTGTGGTTTGTTGGAGTTGCTAGATTGGTTTAGATCTACACCATGTGAATCAATTCTACTTCTTCAACGGCTTTGAGCATAGGTCTTGGTCCGATTTAAGCAATATTTATCTTACAGCATCGTTCTATGTCCGATCCTGCTTTGTGGTTTAATCTGGTTGTTCTTTGAGTATTGCACTGGTGTAGATTCCCTACGTCGGAGCTGGATCTTTGTAATACGCTTAGATTAATCTTTGACTGTCATGTTTGGTCTAGATTCCCTACGTCGGAGCTAGGTTCATCTTGATTAGTCAAGGAAAGCTTAGATTATGCCTTATTGCTATTTGAATGTTAAGTGTGGTGTAGATTCCCTACGTCGGAGCTGGATCTTGCTTAATTGTTCAGTACATATCTTAGAATCAGAACGTATCTGTTAATGTTTTATATGCTTATGTTGCTTAATCTGATCAACATCTGTGCGAGCATCTTGTTTAATTGACAGGTTGATGAGTCGAGTCTGATTATCTAGCTATCTGATCTGATCATAGTTGGAGAAATCTAGATTCCCTACGTCGGAGCTAGATTTCTCTGAAAAGGCTATAGTCCGATCGGCTGGTCAGATGGTCCGACAAGATGAGTCAAACTGGCAATTAGACAAGATGGACAATGTATCGGCTTACACTGTGATTATTTAATATCTTGTTTCAAGACACAGCTGATCCATTATTTTACATATTGGCCTTGTTATATGCTTTATTTTATTATTCAAAAGGCTGATCTGTTATATCAATCAAGGTCCGATCCCGATTGGTCCGATTCTGAGGTCCGATTTGATGTCTGATTGAGGTCCGATCACACGGTCCGATTGACGTCATCAAAGAGGTCCGATCCTGAAGTCCGATCGTATCGGCCGGCACGTGTCTGATTGGGTCTTGGCTAAAATTCGACGTTACTCCATCGTCTGAAATAGAGCCGGCATAATCATAGAGCAATTTAACTGTTTTATTCCCTTGTCAATTTCAGGTCAAATTGACTGGCACGCCGCGAACCTGAACTGGAGTGCAGACTGGCACTGGAGCGAAGCTGATCTCCCTGGTCTTCTTGTGCTGCACGCGGGGAATACGTCTGCCGATTTTCCGCGTCAACACATTTTTGGCACGCCCAGTGGGACCCGAGAAACAAAATCCAAGATGTCGTCGTCTGATGCTGAACAAGAAGCTGCAGCAAGACTTGCTGCTGAAAAAGAAGCTGCTGAGAAGGCTAAGAACGACAGAAACAAGACGCCTGAGGTGACCATGCCCATTACAAAGGCCGATCTGTCCAAAGCTCAGTTGGATGCAGTTCAGGCCCAGATTGATGCGTTTGAGAAGCTCTGCCTTGGCCAATTCGGGCGTAATCGTTCAGGTCCTATACTCAAAGGTCCTCTCCCGGATCCAGAGTTGATCAAGAAGACAACCGAAGCTCGGGAGCATCAAGTCAACATGACGGAGATGATTCATCAAGCTGTTCATCATGCATTGATCAACCAATCAGGCACTTTGGTGAATTCTCTGGACAATCTCATCAAGAAGGCGGTGGACGATGCTGTTTGCTTGAAAGGTCCAGTTTATAGCAGATTCTGCAGGAGCATCAGGATCAGGAAGAGGCAAAGAAACTGCAGATAATACAATGACCGTTGCTCCACAGATGTCAATTGCTCCACCACCTCCTGTTGAACTGGCCAACGGTTTTCCTGTTGATGGCTGATGGAACTATTGTCGGCCCACATGGTGAAAAGTATGCCAGGACTTTGAGCGAACAAGAAAAACAACCTGCAGCTGCAAGGCTACGTACAGAGGTTCCTTCACATCAGCGTATGGTCGGAGATTACAATAATTATGTGATGGACATAGCTGATGGAATGCCACCTAGAAATCAACAGTCCGATTGGTCACAAAAGATAGCCGAGGTGATCCAGAATCAATTCGGCTTGAAACCCAAAGATGAAGCGAGGTTGTATCGGCACCCATATCCATCCTACTTTGATGCAGTGCCACTTCCTCCACGTTACAGAGTGCCGGATTTCTCCAAGTTCTCCGGGCAAGATGATATGACCACCATCGAACATGTGAGCCGATTCTTGGCTCAGTGTGGTGAGGCTGCTTCAGAGGAGGGACTCAGGCTCAGATTTTTCCCTCTGTCACTATCAGGGCCGGCGTTTACCTGGTTTACGTCGCTGCCAGCAGGATCAGTCACAGGGTGGTCCGATATGGAGAAACAGTTCCATAAATACTTCTTTTCTGGTCTCAATGAGATGAAGATCTCTGATTTGATTGCTATCAGGCAGAGGAATGATGAGACCGTCAAGGAGTACATTCAACGGTTCCGTGACACTAGGAATCGATGCTATAGTTTGAAGCTATCCGACATGCAATTGGCCGAGCTTGCATTCCAAGGTTTGCTCGCGCCGATTAAGGAAAAGTTTTCTGCTCAAGAGTTTGAGACATTGGGGCAATTGGTTCAGAAAGTGTCAGCTCATGAAGTCCGATATCAGGAGATGAAGCGCATGAAGTTTTCCAAACAAGTATCTTATCTCTCTGATACTGAAGAAGAGGCTGATGTCAACATAGCTGAATGGACTAAATCCAAGAAGCCAGTGTCGCTCCCATGGATCAAACAGAATCCTGAGAAGTTTGGTTTCGATATAACAAAGGCCGATAAGATTTTTGATTTGCTGCTCAGTGAGAAGCTTATTCAGCTTTCTCCAAATCACTCAATTCCATCGGCCGATGAGTTGAAGAAACGTAAATATTGCAAATGGCACAACTCGACATCTCACGAGACCAATGAATGCAAAGTGTTCAGGAGGGAGATCCAATTGGCTATAGAATCTGGCAAGATCAAGTTTGAAGACAGCAAGAAAGCCATGAAGATCGACGGTCATCCCTTTCCCAATAACTTTGCTGATTTCTCCTTTTCTGTTAATATGGTTGATGCTAATGAAAAGGGGAAGTTCAAGGTGCTTACATCGGACCACGCCAAGAGTTCTGGTGCCGTTGATCCTGCTGTTCAAGTTACTGTTGAAGAGCTACGCAGGAATCATCAGGCGTTTGGGCGTGAATCTAATGCTCCTGGTGGATATCGGCCGCGTGTGACTTCCCAAATGCTGATCAACAAATACAAGAGGCAGCAGGCAGCAGTCCGAGCGTGGAGAGAACGCGAGGAACGACGACGTCGGAGGCATGAATATCAAGCAAGGCGGCTTGATGAAGAGTTTGATGGTCAGCGCCGACGTGGTGACAGGTCCGATGGCCGACGCCGATATAAAGAGTGGTCCGATGATCGACGCTGGTACGATGACAGGTCCGATGGCCGACACTGGTATGATGATAGAGTCGATGATCGCCATCACTACGGTTATAGGTCCGATTGGTATGCAGATGGACGTCAAGCTTATAACCGGTACGATCAAGATGATGATCATTGGGGGTGTCCTTTCTTCGTGTACTGCTGGAACGAGAAGCTTAGACTGCCATCGAAAGCAGATTGTCCTGAATGCAGCTTCCAGTATGAAGAATACAGAGCTTCCAAGAGAGGTCGGCGATCAGTTCATGAACGGATCGGTGTCAGGATTGATGATCATCATCAAAGAGATGAAGGCCGGGTTAACACTCATGGCCACAAAAATAATGAAGGCCGGGCTGATGCTCATGGCCCTGAAAAAATGGAAGAAAAGGCTCCAGTTCAGAATCGGACTGAAGAACCTCCAATGAGGCCTGGACAGTGGTGCCCGTCAGGAATTTCTAAATCCAAGAAGAGACGTGTGCAACGCTTGCGTTATAATGAACAGATTCAGGAGCAAGAATTGGCAAAAGAGAAGAAGTGGCGCGTCAAGATGGCCAATGATGATGAAGCAAGCACATCGGCCGCAATAAATATGGTTTTAATGTTGCCTTCTGATTTCGCTGCTCCTGATGAACAAGACGACCATGAGGTCGATTATGAGCTGGAAGAAGCCGCTGCATGCTTGGTCCTTGATTCAGAGAAGGCGGTCTTTGAGAAGCCAAATGCAAATGGGTATCGGCACCTGAAGCCTCTGTACATCAAGGGATACGTTGATGGGAAGCCGATGACCAAGATGCTGGTTGATGGAGGAGCTGCTGTCAATCTCATGCCCTATTCTACATTCCGCAAGCTGGGGAAAGGGATTGATGATCTGATCAAGACCAATATGACGCTTAAGGACTTTGGCGGGAACGTTTCAGAGCCTCGGGGGGCAATTCATGTTGAATTGACCATCGGCAGCAAGACATTGCCGACTACCTTCTTTGTGATTGATGGCCAAGGTTCTTACAGTATGCTCCTCGGGCGAGATTGGATCCATGCCAACTGTTGCATCCCATCCACTATGCACCAATGTTTAATCCAATGGCAAGGCAGCAAAGTGGAGATCGTCCCAGCTGATGATTCGGTTAGCATTGCTACAGCCGAGTCAACAATTTGGGAATTTGAAGGAGTTGAGTGCCTGTCAGGGAAGACATGGGATGGTGACTTTCTCAAGGTGTCCGATCTAGGACTAAAGCCGATCCAAGCAGTCGGCTCTGAGACCTTGTTTTGAATGGATGATTATGTAGGAGATTTTAAAGGCCGATATGGTTAATGAGTTCTTTCAAATATGTATTTGATAGTTCTTCTTATAAATTGAATCGGCCTGATTATTGTTTCGCCTTGGGGGGCAAGATTCGAGTTTGTTTGTTCAATGAAATTGCTTCAATATTTGGGTAAATTTGTAAAGCCGATGCTATGCGTCAGGCTTAAAAGCCGATGGAAAATCGTCTCAAGAACAAAAATAAGAGCCGATGTGATATGCATCGCCTTAAGGATTATATACAACAAAAGAAAAGTGTATTATATCATTAAGCCGCTCGATGGCGGAGCAGGCTATCAATGTATCAGATCATTCAGTAAGACGGGCAGGTTTCAGTGTTCAAGGCTGCAGATATTTGACTATCAACTCAAGAGCAGTCCGACGAATTTTGTCAACATCAGCAATGATCTTGGCGTCAGCTTCAGCATTCCCTTCTACAGGCTTGATTGTCTTGTGGATTTCTTTGGCTGCCTTGATATGGATCTTGTAATCCTCTTCAGCCTTTGCCTTCAAAGCCGGAATGTCATCAAGCTCTTTTGTCTTAGCCTGGATACTTGATAGAACTTGGGCGAGTTCCTGCTCTAATTGTTGTTTTCTGGCTTAAAGATTGTCAAGCTCTGACTGGATAGAGGCAGGACGAGCCGATAATTCTTCAATCAATTTTGTTGACTTGTCAGCCTGGGCACGTTCTTGAAACATAACGGGTGGGTACCAACTCACAAAATAAAGTTGCAAGTTGCAAATTTGTAAATAAACTTAACATTCTGTAGCTTCAGATTTCAGAGTACAAATTACAGGTAATATAATCTAGTTCTAATGTAACATTTTTTTTGACAACTGATCTTCCACAGCAACTTATCAGCAAGTAGTGTAGCAAGAACCTGTTAACAATGAAATAATGCTCCAAATGTAAATCATTATGTCAATTTTTATTGTGACTTTGAGCATTACAAAACAAGAAATGTTCAATATTTCCATTCTTAATGAATACAACAATGTTGAACATTAAACATAGTAAAGTTGAAATGTACATATAGGCCGTGTTTAGATACCCCCTGAAAAGTTTTGCAAAAGGGAATCTTTTTTGCATGGAGTACTAAATGAAGTCTATTTGCAAAACCCAGCCACGGATGAGCGTAACTTTCCGAGACGAATCTAATGAGCCTAATTAATCCATGATTTGCTACAGTGATGCTACAGTAACCATCTTCTAATCATCCTCTAATCATGCGGTCAAAGGCCTCATTAGATTCGTCTCGGAAATTTACTAGAGGTTGTGGAGGTAGTTTTGTAAACTGACATTATTTAATACCCCTAATTAGTGGTCAAAGATGCATTTAATACCCTGCAAAATTTATCAGCCTCAATCTAAACACGGCCATAGATATGTTGAACATTACACAAATAAAGTTGAACCTAGTTTTAGTAAAGTGTTTGAAATGTTGAAATACTGTTATAACAAATGTTGTGTACAACAACAAAAAATGTTACCAAATTGAAACTAGGCATGAAGTTGCATGAGCAGGAATAATGTTGAAGATGTTGAAATACTATCAAAACAAATGTTGATAACACAAAAAAAAGTTACAAACCTGTATTTAGCCATCGAATTGCATGACAACAACTAGATCAGCATCTCAATAAAAATGGTAGCGAACTTGTTGTACTTATATGACAATAATTGAAATAGAAACTTCTAACGCAAAGGTAATAAATCAGCCTATCCAGCAAAGAAGAATAAGGTTATATTTGTTCAACTAATATTCATCTAATGATAAATCTGCATGAGTCAAGTTATCAGACATACATTTGAAATTTTCTGGACAGTCTTTCCATTGTATGTCTGCATAAAGTTGAGTGCAAAAATACCTGAATCATATCTGTGAAATGTAATGTCAAAATGAGCACAAAATTATAGTGATATGAAAATGTAACTTCATAGATAACTGAAAAGAAACCCGAATATCTGCTTGGGAACCGGTACAAAGCAAATCTCAAACTCTCGAATGTTGAAACGGTTGCAATGCGGATAGGCAAGCATGAATGGTTGATATGTCCCTCTAGCCAAAGATAGCATGAATGCATGAATGTCTGTACCCGTTAGGACGGAGTTGCCCCCTAATAATCCCCAATCCTAACCAGTAGGGCCTTCTATGGTAGGGGGTACTTGGTCGGCCCCTAACCGGTAGGGTCTTCTATGGCAGGGGGTACGTGTCGTCCCCAAACCCACCAACCTTCTGTACCCGTTAGGACGGAGTCGCCCCTCCCCCCCCCCAACAATCCCCAACCCTAACCGGTAAGGTCTTCTATGGCAGGGGGTACTTGGTCGGCCCTAACCGGTATGGTCTTCTATGGCAGGGGGTACGTGTCGCCTCCAAACCCACCAACCTTCTGTACCCGTTAGGACGGAGTCGCCCCCCAACAATCCC
>CM014271.1:65892509-65909741 GCA_004135705.1 Alloteropsis semialata | reverse complement strand
GGGGGGAGCGCTTTTTTTTATCAAGATGTACCTATATTAAAAGTTAAGGATACAGTGCACGACCACATACACATACAGATACATCCAGAAGGATACAGAGGACAACTGTTCTGACCTAAAAGGACAAAGGCCCCTAAAAAATAAGGAAATTACAACTAAGTCCTTGGTCCCTGTGTAGGTCGATTCCTCTAGAAACCGTCGCCGCCGGCCATCGCCGGAAGGCAGATGCCACCAACCGCAGGTCCGACGAAGCTCCATCGCCACAAGGCTTTTGAAAGAGCCACAGTAGACACTCGTACCCAAGCACGAGATGAAGCAACCGCTGAAACACCATCGGCCGGGGAAGCGCTCCAAGCTCCGGTGACCCTGGATGCAGACTCGCCTTCGGTCCAATCCAACCGTGACCGATTAGGGAGGATGGATAGCGAGTTCTCTGGTAGTGGCACAACCCAAAGCTGCCTCTCCATCCACCAAGCAAAAGGCCAGCGAACTCACCTCCAGACGAGCCGCCGGCATCCGACTCCTGTACAGGGGATACGCCCAGGGAACCCCTCCTCCACGCGCTCGTTGACGGCACCGGACTGGAGCGCCACCAAGACGGGGAAGAGCACGGGAGAACCTTATTCCTTGACGCCGTCGCCGTCGCCGGAAACCTAATACTAGAAATCCTAGGACCTAATCTACACCCCCGGACAGAGAGACGCCGTTCCCACACACCTCCGAGGGCCCAAAGGCCGCTGGAGGCGGAGGGGAACGGCGACCATGCCGGCGGGAGCACGAGTCGCCTCCCTTTCGCCTCTCTCAACTGTAACAGGGAGAGAGCTTTCGTAAACTTTTTTTACGAAAACTCAGCATGACTGCCCCAAGACTAGTAGTTCCTGCAGCTTGCCCAAGAAGAACAGGTTCCATTTCCTGTGACCGACAGCTTGGCTGCCTGCGCATGATTGCTGGGCGGCGCTCTATCCTGATCTCACCTGCCTCTTCTGTAACCAGTGTCTTCTATGATAAAAGGGTAAAAAAATATCTTTTGCGTCCTTGGTCAAGTTGTCATTCCGAATGGCCTAAAAAAAAATTGTCATTTCGAATGAAGGAAAAAAAAGTATAGAAATGGCGTGATCGGGAGGATTCGAACCTGCGACCACAAGATTTGTTGTCGTGTCCGATAACCACTCCGGCACGAGTAAATGTTTTTATTTTTTTTCCG
Organism: Alloteropsis semialata; assembly: GCA_004135705.1. Taxonomy (NCBI): domain Eukaryota; kingdom Viridiplantae; phylum Streptophyta; class Magnoliopsida; order Poales; family Poaceae; genus Alloteropsis; species Alloteropsis semialata. Next base: position 65,908,537 of record CM014271.1, on the reverse strand, counting down.
CCACCAGATTTTGTGAAGGAAAGTTAGTAATTAGACTCTCTCCACCGGGAGACCCAAAAAGATCCAAACCCAAACAGGTCTACGATGATCTCTGTTTCAGCCTCCTACATACATCTCCAAGAGCTCCTTCAAATCACACTAGCTAAATTCCTGTTTAGCTAGTCATTTAGCTAGTCATTTAACTCTTCTAGAGGTGGGACAACCAACAGACTAGCTAACTGGAGATAGCTAGTGATGCATTAGGTAAAAAAAGCTAGCGGAGGGGAGGATATTGCTAGCAGGATAGCTAGTGGGTAAAAAAAGAGAGTCTGTTGGATTGGATTTTTTACCTCTGCTAATCTAAATTTACCTAGCCAAATCAATTTACCTAGTCTTTTGGAGATACTCTAATACCTGTACTCAAACCCAAAATAGGTTTTCAGGAGAGATACAACCTAAATCTAAGAGTATTCTCTTTTCTAAAGACCCATTCATAGAGAGGACTCACTTTTAGGTCTTATTGTTGAAGAAGACTAAAAATAAATATGAAATTTTTTGACTGTAGTACTATTTAAATGAGGTCCTGTATTTTGGGTCATTATCGGAGATAGTGTTATCACCCGAATCTGAGAGCTCTGAGCGAGAGCCGCTGGCAGCGCCGCAATCCTGCAAAGTGCAAACCCGTCGGCGTCAACGGGCATGGCGGCGGCCCAGCCCCAGCCTTCCTCCTCCGATTCGCTGGCTCCGACCCCGCGCCGCCGCTCGCGCCGCCTCGTCTTCGACCGCCGCTACGGCTGGATGTAAGAAACTCGCACAAATCCCAGCCGCTTCGCCCCTTCTTCTCCGTTTCCTCCCTCTGTTCCTCTTCCGCTGCCAAGATCCTGCTTCCGTGGACTCACGCGCCGCCGCGATTGTTCCCTCCCCCGCAGCTTCGACGAGTGGACGGACCCCGCCGACCAGGCCCTCTCCGGCGGCCGCGGGATGTTAGTGCCTACCCTGCTCCCGAGTTCGTTTTGTTTGTTCCCCAATCTTGTTAGCCTGCACTCTGCAGAGACTCATGTGCTGCCTGATGCGATCCAGGTTCTGCGCGGTGAGGATGGCGCGGTCGCTGGTGAACGCTGCGGCGTCCTCGGTAATATATCATCTTGCGGACAAGTTCGAATATCAGCTGAATTTGTTGTCTTTGCTTCACATTGCTGTGAAGGGGGAAATCTAGTTATCGCAATTGCATCTTTGCCTGTCAGTATGTTCTTATCTGGGACCTACTGTTACAGTATGAGCTCTCGTCAACTCTGTCAGTATATGCTAATTGCTAAGAGAGGTTGTTGTTGTACAACATCAATTTTTTGGTACATCTTTTATGTATCCGGTTTATAATAAGATGGCCAACATCTTCAACAGTTGGTGTAAGTCTGGGATACATTTGCTTAGTGTAAAGGTTGGAAACTGTGAGGTCAGATAAAAACATGTACAAGGATATAATTTTTTTTTCATCAATGCTGGTTCCTTTCCTTTCTGCGTGCATTAGAAATTTCAGTTAATGTGATGAATGTTACCTTTTTTCTTTCACTGAAGAATCTGAAATTAATGTAATTTAATTATGATATTGTGATGAAAAGAAAATCTAAAGGTAGCTCTAATTTTCTTGATACCCTGAAATTAAGCTGTATGTTAAAATGTTGATTTCTTCAGAAATGTGTTTTTCTAGGCTCCAAAACCCAAGTGCTGTGACACATTTTATTTGAGATTTCAACTCCATCTGACACTAACTTCGTTCCTATAATTTAGGGTGAATAGCATATTGAAGAATATGGTCACATATGTATGAATTTGTCTTCACTAACCTGATGTTTTGACTATGATTCACTTATATGTCCAATACTCAATTTTTCTTTAATATTTGTCCTGCCAATCAATAATTTCTGGATATGCTTCAAGATCTCATGTTGTAAGCATGCATTTCCTCTTATTTTCCATTATGCCAGTTGATGATAGTATTAACTAGATGTTACTGTTCTTCCGGTTTCTTCAATATTTCTACCATGTGGATTACCCTTAACTTTGTAAGAGCAAAGGAAAGAGGAAAACATTCATTTTTCTAAGTTTTTATCATCCTCCAGGTATCTAACTGCTCGTTTGTTCTTTCACAGATCAACTTCGCTGCAAATTCAGTCAGCAGAGTTCTTGAGTCCCCCAGAATTTTCTCTCTCCCAGAACATATGTCTAGCCTGGCATTCAACAAGAAGCAGCAAGCATGGTTACGTGAACTTGGAAACTCTGGAGTTGCTGCTGACCTCAAGTTAATAAAGTGTAGTACTCATTCTGCATTGGAATGTTCAACAACTGATTGCCCCTGCTTGACTAGGCGGCATGATCTTCTGTAAGCAAAGTACTGAAAGTCATGTCAGTTCTCCTTAATAAAACATAGTATCTGTATATGCCTTCTGTTCTTTAGTGCAGCTTGATGACACAATTATCTAATTATATGTTTGTCTTCAACTCTTCTTGAAAGTGGACAACTCTGATTCTATCTTATAGGCGAATCAGGGTAGTGAATGAAATATTTAGTATCCAACTAACTTCGAGAACCTTGTTACATCACTTATTGTTAGAATATTTTCCATCCTTTTTAATAATGCAATTAGATTTATATTGTGTAATGATCTAAAAAAAGATTGTGAATGATCTCAAAAAAAAAGGATTTATATTGTGAATTACATTATAGAGTTTTTTATTTATTTCGAGGATTAGTTTTTGTTGTGTTCACTTTGTATATACTGAAAAAAAAGATAATTATAAGAGAAGATAGTAAAAGCTGTTTATTACAGATATACAGTGGTGGTGCAAATTAGTTATGGCATGTTATATGTGATTATGGTAAAGATGTGGATGATCCAGATGGAATGTGTTGTTTAGTTTCATATCTCACAAATGATATTTTTAATAAGTAAACATTGTTTGGTGTAGTCAGACATATTTTGATGCGTGCATTTATTTAAGAGGGAGCTATAGAACTTAATTTCAAATTACCGTGTTTTATAGCAACGTTTTGGTCAGCACTATTAAAGCTTCTCTCAGTTAAGCCTATCTATCAATTGGCTCTATAGATACATGACCTGGTTGCCCTCTTTCTCTAGCTCCCAGTCTCACATCCATTGTTCTGATAACAGGTATTTTTCTTCTGTAACACTGCATTGGTTTAGGAGGCCTTGGGAATTCCACCATGACTTTCTTATAAGCTATTGCTAGTTAGGCAGGGGTCGATCCACCCAGTTGGCGCAGTCCCGCGACCGCTACAAACTGCTTGCCGGCTAGATTTGCACCCCTCTCTGTGCTTCTCAGTTCTCTTCACATGGGCCTGCGTCCAGCGTCTACATGACAAACAGAGGATGACAAAGTGGCCAGCTGTACATGCAAACCCGCATGGGCCTGTACATGGGCCGAGTAGTCCATTTTCCTTTTCTGTTTTTGGAGCATCTGTTTTCCTTTCCTTTTGTGCTGCAAGATGCATTGTTCTCCAATATCACGATGGATAGGAAGCCCTGCCTCTGTTATACCAAGCAGTGGTCGGTGCTTGAGTCCTTTTGCTCATCTATTTACTGCTGTGCTAGAAATATTTTTGAATTGCTTTGCCTGTGCCACTTTGTGGAGCGTGGCACTGGCACAGACCAGTATAGCAGGGGACCATGCATTACTTTCATGAACACTTAGGTATTGGAAAAAACTTAGGTAATTGGCTAAACACTAATTGCTGGGTGGACTGCAAATTTCTCTATAGTGGTGAAGATATGAAATTTTAATAATAGCTGAGAAGAAAAAATGTTCAAACTTGTGTAAATAGGTCCTTGAGTGTCATTTTCACTTCCCAAAGTACTTGTGTAGCCAGATTAGCCTGACAGTGGTTTGCCTGCAACTTGTGTAGGCAGGTGATGAATCCACAATACCTGAGGTTTTTGTCCTGGTCGTTAGGGTTGCAGAAGGAGCAGCTTCTTCTTGTGGACTTGTATTCAGCAACTCCTCACAAGAAATAGTGTAGATAATGGGTGCAAATAATGTACTGTCATCAGATAGAAATGTAAGAGTCCAAAAATGTGTTAATAGTCAAGCAGTCGTTTGTTGATTATTAAGGAAAAGCCAAATGTCAACCAAAGGTTGATATGCATTCATCCAAGAGTTTAATACTCTTTATCTACCACACATGTCCTTGAGATGTATGATCTGGCACTGTCAGAACAGAGTGCATCGACAGGCATCCTTTCGTAAATGTTCCAGTTCAATTATTTTTCACTTTACTTGACAGTTGCACAGCCTTGAGAGCTGAAGACCAAGCCGTGCTTAGGTCTATAGCTGGTTGATTTACACTACAAATCTGCCCCCTGCCTCCTTGATTATGAACTGTATATGCCACTATGACTTGTGATTGTTCGGATTTCTGGTATGTTTTTCCCCTTGAATTTGTCACATTGGCTCTAGAATGTATTTTCCAATCTGACAACAGAAAATATCGTAGAGAAACATGCTATTGTTTTTTTTCCCACAGAACTGTGCTTGGCTAGAGGCTGTGCTGGACATTTTGTTAAAAGGGAAAGTACTCAGCACGATTAGGATTACAATTGACAGTTTCATGGTTGAGCAATTGAGGGAACAAGATGTATGTTGTCACCATTTCTGGGCAATGTTTCTTTCCTGCTATTTTTTGACAAATTCAGGCTTTGGTCTGGTCTTGAAAAGCAGAAGGCACAACTCATCGTGGTCATATCATGACAGTTTTATTATTATTTATCAATGAGCAAGCTCATTGCCAGTTTGCCACCTGTCATAATAGTATTATAAGATTATTGCTCAGATTTTATGTGTTTCATATACTAAGTAACAATGATATTTCACGTGATACAAATGTATAGTGTTGCAATTTCGAACCATTGTGCTCTCCACGGTGCAACTTTTGACAAGTTCCATTGCAACAGCACAAAAAATCGCTGACAAATCAGATTGAACTCCCAAAATTTCATAGATAAATGCACATAAGTTATGTGGTTCTACTTTTACAGTGTTCAGTTTTGCTCCCTTTGTGCTCTCCATGGTGGAAACTTTGACAAGTTTTGTGAGAGAAATTAAATCATGCTAATGTTTAATGAAAACCAACTAAATTATCATCCGATTGATACTCCGGTACTCAGAAAAAAATAAGCTTAGTTTGACCTCGTTGTATTTCTGAATTTTTTAGGCCAATATTTAGAAATTTGATCTGGACAAGTCATCAGATTTTCTGTAGTACAGGGCATAAGAGAGTTTTGCTATTCTTTAATGAACAGGAGTTCTTGGAACAAAATACATGACCCAGTGGAGGAATAGGTGGTATAGTAAATAAGCTGAAATATTGTTGTGCACCAAAATTGGTGTTGAAGAGGAGGACATTAACCTACGTTCAGTTCCTTTATTGTAAGCAGAACTCTCATTTTTTTCTAAATAGTGCTATTCTTAAAAATTCTAACAATTTATATATTTGTAATACCCTAAAAATAGGCTTTAATAAAAATTAGAATTTAATTTATTTGTTTATTGATTTATATAGGGGTTTAAATAAATTATGTCAAATTTAAAAGCAAATATAAGTTTAGAAACATGTATGTGCACTCATGCCGATGCATATTTTTGTTTGCTAGCAATTTATTTGATGGGTTTTGAATTTATATTTAAAATCCTCATTGAATTTACTATTGAATGAGTGTTTTATTTTGTTTTCTGCGATTAAGTCTACTTTGGCCCCCTGAACTTTTAGCCCAGTCCGCCTTTGCCCCCCTAGACTTCTCGGCCCAGCCCACATTGCCCCCTCTCCCTTCTCCCGCCATTCGGCCCGGCCCATCTTGGCCTAGTAGCCGCCCGCGCCACTGTCCACTCCCGCCTCCCTGCCGCGAAGACGCCCCCGGCGCCTGTGCGCCACCGCTCGGGCGACCGACAGGCAGGCCCCGCCTGTCGGGTCCGTCTTCCCCGAGTCGGACTCGAGTCCGACCGGGAGCGCCACCGCCGCCGCGCAACGGCCGCGTGGAAACCGCGCGAGCCGGCCCCGTATCCGCACCGGAAGCCTCCCGTGCCTATCCCCTACGCCCTCGGCCCTATATAAACCCCAGGGCCCCCCTCCTTACCCCGTTTTTCGAGCTCACCGCCACCCCCCACCATTGCCGCCAGGTGAGCTCTGCCAAGCCGCTCACCGCCACCCCGGTTGCCCTAAGCGCCTACCCTGACCCTCTCCCTCTTGACACAGGAGCCTCGCGCATGTTTGCCGCCGTTCCTTGGTCAAGCCGAGCACCGAGCGCCCTTGCCACCAGAGACCGAGGACCGCCGCCGCCATTCGACGTCGAAGTCCCCTCTCCGCCGTCCAAGCGTCGCCCCGAGACCCCTCGGTGAGTTCGCCGCACGCTCCTCGTCCTCCACATGCAATCCGCGTTCAAAACCGTGGTCCATAGCGTCGGAATCGCCCGCTCCGGCGATGCTCCGCCGTGCGCCGCCGCTCTCCGCTGCACCCAGCTCGCCGCCGGCCAAATCCCCCCGATCTGATCTGGACAGCCAGAAAACCCCCGTACCCCTTCCCCTTTAATCGGTCCACCGTGGACCCATGGACCGAGTCCACGGCGTGGTCCACGGCTTGCGTGGCAAGCCACATCAGCACCGGCAGCTGCGTCAGCAGCCACGCGTATGCCACATCAGCGCCACGTCAGCCCTGCTGCCGCGTTGCTGCCCTTTTTGCAGAAAAGCCCCTCAGTTTTACTAAAATCAACCCGTAGTCCTATTTAGTTCAAAAGTATTTACACTTAAGTCCTTTTTCTTTCGGTTTAGCCCCTACGCTTTTAAATAATAGGACCTGCCATCCTAGGAGGTAGTTTTTGCACGTTAGACCTTCGGTGCGTATAATTATGTTTAGGTCCCTAGTTTTTCACAGATAAGCCTGTGGAACTTTAGTTTCTCTGCCAGCAAGCCCCTAGACCTTGTTTTAGCCATAGAAAATGTGTTTTAACTGCGATTTCAGTGATTCTTTCACTCATGTGTTCGTAATAATGCGTAGAATAGTTTTATTAGCTTTTCAGCCACTATTTGAAGTGCTTGGTGTACTGTTCTAATTTATTTTACTTGTTATGCATGTACTGGCTTGTCCGGAACGTGTGTTTGGTGATTGTTGATCATGTCTAGATGGTGAGTTGTTCGAGACTTCTGTTGAGCAACACTTTGATAAACAAGAGCAGCAGCAGCAGTACCAAGAGGAAGGCAAGTAATAATCATTTACATTCATGCATGAGTTTAAATAATATAAGGACATACCTAGTTGCTTATACCTTATTTACCTTGTTCAACTTGGGTTTATGCATTTCTTGGGTAGCTAAATGCTAGGCTATGCAACTTGTGCACTCTGGACCAATGACATGATGATACTTGATAAATGTTGATTAATGATGATTATTGATGAATGGTAAAACTTGCTTTTTAGCAACATGGTTTAGGGAGCTAGAACATGTGTTGTGTGCTTTGTTCTAGGCATCTCTCCTTAAGGTCCGATTCTTAAAGTGGCAACCCAGGAAAACAGTACAACCACGGGAATCAATGGGCTTTGGTCTTGGCTAAGTAAAATGCACAACTCTAACTAGCGGGGTTTACCGAAAGGCGTTAGGGGGGAACCACGGTTTAAGTATGAGCCTGATCTGCTTGGGGACGGACTCACGTTGCGCCCTGATGTCCGTAGGCCTTTGTTCACGTTGCACCCTGAACGCCATCAACCCTCTCATGTTGCGCCATGGGTGTTTTGTTGATCCCAGGAGTTGGGTTCATGCGCCCATGTTGAAACCTCAGCGGCCCTTAGCTTTTTAGAGGGACTTTTGAAATGTCTCATAGTGAAACCCAGCCGCATATCAAAGGAAGCGTGAAATGGGTCTGATCCACCCGGGCATCACGGGAATCATGACCAGTGGGGAAAGTGTACAACCTCCGCAGAGTGAAAACTGATATATCAGCCGCACTTACGGTTACGAGTGGCCTGGATCCTTTTTGATTAGTGGTTATTTGCCTTGGTGATGAAGGAAACATGATGATACAATGATGAACGAGATGATACTATTCTATATACTTAAATTGGGTTATAACTTGGGTTTTTCCTATACATTGTAGCAATTTGGTTAATGTTAAAAATGAAAAACTAAAAGTGCTTACCGCTAAACCGTGCCAAGCCTTTTAATCCTTCATACCTCATGTTATATTTGTTAAGTAAAGTTGGTTACTTACACTTGCATTATTCAACAAAATCCCAGATGGGTAATCAGATGGACCTGAAGGTGTTGTGGAGTTCCCTGAAGATTTCCCTGACTTCTAGGCAGCTGTCAACCAGTCGGTGTCGTTGTGGAGTTAGTGGCATCCAAGAGCTTCTATTTATTCGTCTTGCGTAAACTTTGATTAAAGACTTGAGTCTTATTGTAATAATTCTGAGATGCTATTCTTTTATATTCGAGCACTGGATTTACTTTGATATTCTGTTATTCTAAGGCTATATGTGTGTTTTGGACTTTCTGGGTACACATATATTAGCATTCGGGTTTCTTCATAAATCTGGGTGGGACAATATTGCACTACTTTCTTCGAAACTATGCCCTATTTGTTTACCAGGGATCACAACATGAGCACATTATTCTTATTGCCACGCCTCCCTTAGAACTGTTGAATAGTAGAGTTTCACATTAAATGCAACTCAACAAATATGGTGTCTTCTCAAAATAAAAACATGTAGGAGAAAGTGGATTATATATGACTTCCAGACGTGTTCCACTAGCCCAGTACGTATAAAACCAATAAGATCTCAATCTGGCAACTGCAATGTACTAGCCATCTTGTGTAATTCCCGCACCAAAAATTTTCTGTCAATGCGGCCGTGAACCTTTCCACTCTAGCAATATAATGCCAAAAAGTTTCTGTCAATACCACTACACTAGTGCGGCCTTGAACCTTTCACCTTTCAGGTTCCACGTACTCTAGCAATGCACACAATATACAGGTACAAGTACACGTGCTATATAGTAGAACATTTGCCACACGAACTGTTCATCAGGTATTAGGACTGAGAGGTATCATGAAGTTTAATTAATTGCAGGCCACTACAACATGCATCTTTCCAAGCGATTAATGGCACACAGATCACATAGAGCGCCCTCACATTTGCTAGCTCCATACACACGATGTATTATCAATCGGGAGTTTTATTTTGATGTTTTCAAGAGTACCACATCATCAAAAGCGATTTAAGTGGATGAATAAAACAACCCATACCAATGCATGATTTCATTTTGTCATTTCATATGCAGCTAAAGCATTTAATGCGCGACTACTGCGATTGGAGATTTACTTGATGAAATGAAACTTTTACATCCCAATGCAATGGGGAATGGTTTCCAATTTTTTTTAACAGTGCACACACAATTTCATCTAGATGAAACACCTCTCATCTCTAGCTTCTTAACTCTAGTGTCATGTCACCAAATTTGCATATGTGGCATCGTATTTATTGAAAATGAAACTACTGTTGACACCAGATTTTTGCACCTGATATGCTGAGTCAGATGGTGACGTGGTGAGGCTGGTACTGCACAGTGGGCCCGTTGAATGGTCAAACAGATGATGCCGGAAAAGTAAACCGATGCAGAATATGGGTCCGATAAAGAGGAGAGTCCGATCTGATGATGATGAATGAGAGAATGTGCATCGGCTAAAAGGGAAGCGTAGCATGAACAGGGACCATTTCCTTTTCAGAAGGCGTATTGAAAGTCCCATTCTATGTTAAATATTAAGGACTTTGAGGATCAGTACAGGGAGCTGTTCGGATGCAACACAGGTACCTTTCCTATTCGTTATTTGGGCATCCCGATCCATTTTCGGAGATTGTCAAACAACGATTGGTTGAAAGTACAAGAACGTTTTGAAAAGCGCCTCAGTAGCTGGAAAGGGAAAAACCTTTCCACGGGAGGGCGGCTAACCTTGATCAATTCTGTTCTTAGCAGCCTACCGCTGTACATGATGTCCTTCTTCGAGATTCCAAAAGGGGTACGTAAGAAGTTGGATTACTTCCGATCTCGCTTCTTCTGGCAGAGCGATGACCACAAACGAAAATATCGGCTAGCAAAGTGGGATATCCTGTGCCAACCTAAAGAACAAGGAGGTTTAGGGATACAAAATCTCGAACTTAAAAACATCGCCCTGCTCAGCAAGTGGCTGTACCGACTATTGACAACAGACGGTACTTGGCAGCAGATTCTACGCAACAAATATCTAGGGACCAAACCACTGGTTCAGGTCCAATGGAAAAGCGGAGATTCTCATTTCTGGGCAAGCTTGATGAAAGCAAAAAGTGAGTTCCTCCGGTTTGGAACCTTCGTCATAAAGAATGGGTCACAAGTTAGATTTTGGGAAGACATTTGGCTAGGTAACACACCACTAAGACAACAATACCCGCAATTGCAAGGAGAAAACAGGATACGGTGGGTCAAGTGCTTTCAGCGCCATCGCCCAATCTATCTTGGCATAGGGATCTCATCGGAAATAAAATAGCAATGTGGAATAACCTAGCAGCCCGACTGGCTCCCATCACACTCAGTCACGACGAGGATGAGTTCAGATGGAATCTTGACCCAGCAGGTGTCTTCTCAGTAAAGTCACATTACCGGGAATTAATAAGCCAGATCGTTCCTAATGTCAACAAGAAACTATGGAAGCTGAAACTACCACTAAAAATTAAGATATTCCTCTGGTATATTAGGCGCGGTATCATTCTCACAAAGGATAACTTGGCGAAAAGGAACTGGCAAGGTAATCAACAGTGCTGCTTCTGTCATGAAAATGAAACGATTCAGCATCTGTTCCTAGATTGTCGTTTTGCGCGGATGGCTTGGGCCATGGTATACATGGCATGGGGTATCCGCCAACCTACAAGCATATCCAACATATTCGGGGGCTGGCTGAATGGCATTCCAAAACATTATAAATCACTCACCTTGGTAGGAGCGGCAGCCATGTGCTGGTCTGTCTGGCTCTGCAGGAATGACGCTGTTTTTGAAAACAAACAATCTTATTTTTTGCAGGTTATCTACAGGGCTACGCACTGGATTCGTACATGGGCTACCCTACAACAGCCTACTTCCCAGGAGGTGCTTGTTGCGGCCTCTCGGTGGTTGGAGCGGGTGGCAAAGGACTTTTCTACCCAGGCACATGGGTGGCGTTCTAGTCTCAGGATCGAAAGTCATTAATGTGTCTGTTAAGCTCAAACTTTATTAGGCTGTGTGCTCTATGGGCAGAGGCCGGGAACGGTTTCAAGTCGTTGTATCCACTCGATGTAACTTCTTGAAATTAATAAAATGTTCTCATTTCAAAAAAAAAAATCTGCAAGTTAGTCAAGTCCGATCAGGACTCTTCATGACCAGGGTATAAATATAAACCCTCGTCCATTGTAAAGAACTATTCTCACAATCAATACAACCCGGCTTCACGCCAAAACCTTAGGAGTAGGAGTAGATACCAACGAACTCATTGGTGGACGGGCTGCATCAGTTCCTGACCTCCGACTTACCAGTAAGATTGTCAACTTATCGAATTAGTTTAAGCTTTGAATTGAGGCGCATCGCCCTTTCTCGTTTATACTGTTCAACCGATTTATCTTTGAATTATCAAGATTGATCTAGATTTCCTGCATCGGAGCTAGATCTCTATTGATTATTCAATAGTTAATCGTTTATCGAGTTGTTCTTTAAGTCTCGAAGTCAATCTAGATTCCCTGCGTCGGAGCTAGATTTACCTCTGGATCATCAAGATTAGTCTAGATTCCCTGCGTCAGAGCTAGACTCATCTTGGTTATTTAAAGGCAGCTTTTGCGGTTGTTTGGAGTTGCTAGATTGATTTAGATCTGCGCCATGTGAATTAATCTGATTCTTCAACAGCTTTGAGCATTGGTTTTAGTCCGATTTGAGCAATACTTATCTTACAATATCGTTCTAGGTCCGATTCATCTTCATAGTTTTATCAGGTTGTTCTTTGATTGTTGTGTTTGATTTAGATTCCCTGCGTTGGAGCTAGGTTTGCACAATATATCAAAGATTGATCTTTAATCATTAAGAGTACTTTAGATTCCCTACGTCGGAGCTAGATTCCTCTTGACTATTCAAAGACAGCTTTGAATATCGGAACGATCTTGTTACTATTTTTACTGTTTATTTGCTTGATCTGATTAACACCTGTGCGAGCATCTTGTTTAGTTGTTGGGTTGGTGAATTAAGTTTGATTGTTTAGCTATCTGGTCCGATCATAGCTGGAGTATGTGCGCTGCATCCGTTTGTGAAACCGTGTCGAAACAGTCCTGGTCCGATCGGCTAGCTAGATGGTCCGATAAGATAAATCAAACCGACAACTAGGCAAGGTGGACAATGTATCGGCTCACACTTTGATTATTTAATATCTTGCTCAAAGACATAGCTGATCCGTTATTTACATATCGACCATGTTTTATGCTATATTTATTATTATTTAAAAGGTTGATCTGCTACAAGGTCCGATCCCGATTGGTCCGATTCTGAGGTCCGATTCGATGTCTGATTGAGGTCCGATTATATTGGTCCGATTGAGGCCGTCTATGAAGTCCGATTTTGAGGTCCGATTGGCATCGGCCGATATAAGTCTGATTGGGTCTTGGCTAAAATCCAACGTGCATCTGACGTCTGGAATAGAGCCGGCACAATCAAAGAGTAATTTAACTGTTTTATCCCTTGTCAATTTCAGGTCAAATTGACTGGCACGCCGCGAACCTGAACGAAGTGCAGGCTGGCACTGGAGTGAAGCAGATCTCCCTGGTCTTATTGTGTTGATCGCTGAGGATACGACTGCCGATTTTCCGCGTCAACACATTTTTGGCACGCCCAGTGGGACACGTGAGGCAAATTCCAAGATGTCGTCTGATGCCGAAAAAGAAGCTGCAGCTAAGCTCGCTGCTGAAAAGGAAGCTGCTGAGAAAGCCAAGGCTGACAAGAACAAGGTTCCTGACACAACCATTCCAGTTACGAAGGCCGATCTGTCTAAAGCTCAATTAGATGCAGTTCAGGCCCAGATTGAAGCATTTGAGAAGCTCTGCCTTGGCCAATTTGGGCGTAATCGTTCAGGCCCTGTACTCAAAGGTGCTCTCCCAGATCCAGAATTGATCAAGAAGACGACTGATGCTCGGGAGTACCATGTCAACATGACAGAGATGATTCATCAAGCTGTTCATCATGCATTGATTAACCAGTCGGGCACTTTGGTGAATTCTTTAGATAATCTCATCAAGAAGGCGGTGGATGATTCTATTTGTTTGAAAGGCCCAGTCTTTATGGCAGATTCTGCAGGGTCATCAGGATCAAGAAAAGGCAAGGAGACTGAAGATAATGCCATGACCGTTGCTCCGCAAAGTCCGACGATTCCACCACCTATTCAGCTAGCCAACGGTTTCCTGTTGATGGCCGATGGAACGATTGTCGGCCCGCATGGTGAAAAATACGCTAGGACTCTGAACGAAGAAGAAAAGCAACCTGCAGCTGCAAAGCTACGTGCAGAGACTCCTACGAATCAGCGTATGATCGGAGATTACAACAATTATATGACGGATATGCATCAAGCTGGTGGAATGCCACTCGGAGGACAGGAGTCCGATTGGTCACAAAAAATAGCCGAGGTGATTCAGAATCAGTTCGGCTTGAAGCCTAAAGATGAAGCGAGGTTGTATCGGCACCCATACCCATCTTACTTTGATGCAGTGCCACTTCCTCCACGTTACAGAGTGCTGGATTTTTCAAAATTCTCCGGGCAGGATGATATGACCACCATCGAGCATGTGAGCCGATTCTTGGCTCAATGTGGTGAGGCTGCTTCTGAAGAGGGACTCAGGCTTAGATTCTTCCCTCTGTCACTATCAGGGGTGGCGTTTACTTGGTTCACATTGTTGCCAGCAGGATCAGTCACAGGATGGTCCGATATGGAGAAGCAGTTCCATAAGTATTTCTTTTCTGGTCTCAATGAGATGAAGATTTCTGATATGATTGCTGTCAGGCAAAGGAATGATGAGTCCATTAAGGAGTATGTTCAACGATTCCGTGAAATCAGGAATCGATGCTACAGTTTAAGGCTATCTGATATGCAGTTGGCCGAGCTTGCATTCCAAGGTTTGCTCGCGCCGATCAAGGAGAGGTTTTCGGCTCAGGAGTTTGAAACATTGGGACAACTGGTGCAGAAGGTGTCAGCCCATGAGGTCCGATATCAAGAGATGAAGCGTACAAAGTTTTCCAAGCAAGTAACCTATCTCTCTGATTCTGAAGAAGAGGCTGATATCAACATAGCTGAATGGACCAAGTCCAAAAAGCCAGTATTACTCCCATGGAGCAAACAGAGTCCCGAAAAGTTCGGATTTGATATAACAAAGGCCGATAAGATTTTTGATTTACTGCTCAGTAAAAAGCTTATCCAGCTTTCTCCAAATCACTCTATTCCATCGGCCGATGAGTTGAAGAAGCGTAAATATTGTAAATGGCACAACTCAACTTCTCATGAGACGAATGAATGCAAGGTGTTCAGGAGGGAAATCCAATTGGCTATTGAATCTGGCAAGATCAAGTTTGAAGATAACAAGAAAGCCATGAAGATCGATGGTCATCCCTTTCCTAATAACTTTGCTGATTTCTCCTTTTCTGTTAATATGGTTGATGCTGATGAAAAGGGGAAGTTCAAGGTGCTCACATCGGACCACGCCAAGAGTTCTGGTGCCGTTGATCCTGCAGTACAAGTCACACTACAAGAAACCATTTATTCTATGACGGAACAATTTCGTCATAGATCACTGAAAATTCGTCATAAAATAGTGTTTATGACGGTTTCAAAAAACGTCATGGATTGAGCGTCACAGATTAAATCGCGTGACGGTTTAGCTGAATCCGTCACAGATTGAAGCAATCCGTGACGGTTTCTAATCGTCATAGAATGGCTTTGAGCCCATGTAGCCCAGCCCAGGCCCAATCTTTATGACGAAAATAAACGTCACAAATTTCGTCACGGATGGAATAGACTGCTGACATGGCATCGACATGGACGCTGACATGGCAATGGCGTGGACGCTGACACGGCGATGCTGACGTGGCTTTCCATGCTAACGTGGCCGCTGACATGGATGATGACGTGTACATCATGGCAGCCCATTTATTAACGGGCCAAAATAAAAACAGCCCATTTATTAATGGGCCAAAATGATAAATGGGCCAAATATTTTTAAGCCAAAAAGCCCACTAAATTAAGCTAAACTCATAAGCTGATGTCCACTATTAATTCAATAATTCAATCATATGGACTCAGATTCTAGCCCACTAACAGTCCATAAAAATTGAGCCCACCAAAGTTGGGCCAATTTTCAACCCATTTATCATAATTGCATAGTTTCAGACCATTTTCAACCCAACATTATAGCAGATTACACAGAACTCATACAAAATGACATCACAAACACAACCCAACTATTTGTGGGCCAAACCCATTTGAGCCCCAAAATAGTATATTATATAAAGATTTGATCCTTTGTTGTTTCTTCAAACTTCCAGTGTCTTGTAACTGCTTGTTATTGACTGCATTTGATCCTCGATCTGAAAAGAGCACATCGGCAAGTACTTGTGAGCAGACAATATTTGTGATGAGAACTACTAAACTGCTCTATGCACATAGGTAAAGAATAAGATATATGTTGCAGATGTAAAGGT
Source organism: Alloteropsis semialata (assembly GCA_004135705.1). Lineage (NCBI taxonomy): Eukaryota > Viridiplantae > Streptophyta > Magnoliopsida > Poales > Poaceae > Alloteropsis > Alloteropsis semialata. The sequence goes on along the minus strand of CM014271.1, from coordinate 65,892,770 downwards.
TTATGTACTATAAGCTCAATGAAGCAATGTGAGAGTAAAGCATAAATATGTTAGTATAATGCAAATTCGTGTATCATTGCCAACCAGTGTTGGAAGCACAATAAACAAAATGTAGTTGCATGCAACCTGGGAACTTTCAGACTTGAAAAGGGTACAATACTACAAGTGAAAGTCTGGATACCTTTAATAAATTGTAAGATATCTTTGAATCGGATTCCACATCCTTGCCCAGTATAGCTGCTCCATTTGCCTTCACAGTAC
>CM014271.1:65858275-65886687 GCA_004135705.1 Alloteropsis semialata | reverse complement strand
AACATTGTACCAATTCATACATTTTTCATAGTTTCTTGCAATGCAATTTGAAAAAACCATGTGCATTCCACTCTAAAATGCATATCTCATAATTATACCACCATAAAACCATTATTTCATGTGGATATTCGTCAGAATGAATTTATATGTATTACAATTGTATAAGTGCCAAAAATAATTTAAAAATTATAAAACAGATCCGAAAAATTAGCAAAAGTTAACATGAACCAATTTATGTTAGTTATTGCCTATAGAAAAAGTTTTGGGGTTAAACTCCAATTGGACCGCCACTTTGACTACAAATCTTTAAGATCTCTTCTCAACTCTACGATTCTTCTTCGGAGATGTTCCGGTTTATAAGCATCGTACATGATGACTTGTGCAAAACCTTTCCTATTTTTTACCACAGCCTACACGTATGATTTCATAAGCTCTTGACAAATTTCATGATTTTCAGACTTTGTTTGCTTTTTCTAGAATTTTAAAACAATCCACACACACGTAAATCGGCATGTTTCGTGCACAAGAAGTTCCAAATTTACTTTCATTACACGGATAAGGCCTCACAATGGACTCAGTAACATGAATATCATTTTTGTACTAACTCTGTTCCCTTATTTGAATCACTTACAGTTCAAATTTGAATTAAACCAAACAATTCATTTTAATGAAATAAATTAACCGAATATAACAAACAGATCGAAAAAAATACCAAATTTTGACATAGAGTACCTCGTTAAGTATGTGGACAAAACAAAAAAGTTTGGAAGGGATAGCATGAAATAATAGGTACACATTTGCCGAGTGCAATGGAAAACACTCGGCAAATACATGAGCTTTACCGAGTGTCTACATCCAGGCACTCGGCAAAGTTATGTATGCCGAGTGCCTAACGTGTGGCACTCGGCAAAGCTCACGGCCGTCCACGGACATCAATGATGGCGGATGAGGGTTTAGGGCACGTGCGCCCTTTGCCGAGTGCCTAGAGTCCGGCACTCGGCAAAGCACTTGATGCCGAGTGTGTGCGATTTGGCTCTCGGCAAAGGATTTTGATGCCGAGTGTCTGGGACTCGGCACTCGGCAAAGAACGTATATGCCGAGTGCCTGGTCTTTGCCGAGTGCCGGGGCTCGGGCTCTCGGCATATAGTTTCTTTGCCGAGTGCCCGAAGGAATACACTCGGCAAACCTCCGGGCACTCGGCAAAGATCGGGTTTCCGTAGTGACTGTTAGTTATCCTAAATGTTCAGATATTGTGTTGCCGTCATTCCTTCAAGCACTGAATCTAGCTCGTCACTTCGGAATGAGCTGCATGTCATTTTGGAATGAGCTGCACGAGAATTCAACCCCACCCACCTGATTTCTGACGACAGCTAGACGCCACAGGTAGGGCTTTGTGTTGCAGTGAAGCCTGCCCATGTTGCACCTCATAGTTGCGACCAGCTTGAGTACTGCGAAACACCAGAGAAATGTTGTTCAGCTCTGCAAGATCGTGGGCTAAACAACATGAGCTCTTTCCTGAATTTCCTAATGGGCCGACGATTGGTCAAGGTTCTGCCAACAAAAATGTATAATTGAAGTAGCGGAGGCCAAAGGAAAACAATCAAACAAGAACTCAAGTCACGCACATATATGGCTTGAGATTGGGTGGCAGTAAGGAAGCATATCTATCTGACAAGCAAGCCAGCATTCAGAGCCGTCAACATTTATTCCGTAGAAATGTTATGGCGCACAGGAAAACTTATTTGCAGTTTCTTTTGTACCTAGGTCTGGACCTTCCATGTTTAACCTCCACCAATTTCAAGCTGTATAGACGGTTTACGACCACTGTAGGTGACTAGCCTTGCCATTAAGTGTCCTGTCCATGACCCTAGGGGCTACTATAAAGTTTGAAGTTGCTGCAAAGATAGTCACGAAAGCTATCTTGAGCTCACACCTTTCATTGTCGATGATCAGTAAACAAATTAAATAAACATAAAAAGAGATAGATATGTTTCCTTCTCTAAGGTAAGCCTATATATAACTACTGCATCAACCTCGAGCTCATACCCCTTCACGTGTTCCAGCTGTTGCGATTGCCTACAAGTACCTTTTACCTATTCTGTTAACTAAGCATTCGGTCGTTGCATGAATGTCTTTCATCTGCACTTTGGTACCTTAATTCGAAATGAGCGGCATCAGAGAGATGTAGTACAATAGTTTCAGTTATTGCAAACCAGGGTCCTCTGGTTATGCCAACCTCTTGGCTTTCCTAATTAAAATTTGTCACAGTAACCCAGTTCAGGGAATCTTAGAGATTTGATTCAGCTCGCTTGCGAGCTTGATCACTTGTGGCCAATAATTAAAACACTGATTGGATCCTTTCCGACCTTGCCTACTGCATTTCCAGCCACGCTGAGAACATGATGTGAGCAAAATGAACACCACTCTTTTGGGCAGAAAAAATTTCGCAAGGGTGGCATGCCAAGTTGTGGCCGTGAAGCAAACATGGTCCTAGCAATTGCAATGTGATGCAAGATCGTCTCGCCTCTAGAAAAAAAAATAACATCATTCATCAGGAAGACAATATTGCATTACCAAATTAACAACATAGAAGAGGCGGTGACATTCTCGGCTAGTGTAATTTCTTATAATCTAATGAACGACACACTGTGTACTTTCTCTTGGGTTATTGTCCCTCCAGCTGATTTCACGGCTATGTCGTCGTCTAGTACCCAACAACACCTCATTGCTTGACTTGCCTGCACACATATCCTAGGGCATTCCATGCCCGCTCTCCCGACAGTGATCGAAACGTGCTTCACAGCCCAGCCACCAGGGCGCACCACTGTCCACGAATCCAGATAAAGATCATTTCCGTTTCTCTTGGTACGTTCTGGGGCTTGTATGTTAAAGGGTCACGCTAATAACGTCAACATGGGGGAATGCCAATGTTCTGTGCCGTTAAGAAAGTGATACTGCCGTTCATTCCATGACATTCTTGATCTTCGTCGATGAACCTCTGATTAGCTAACAAATCTAGAATACTTTAAGATGAAACAAATATAAACAGTCGTCTATCATAACTTTTGGTCCAACCTAAGCACCCTTGCATCTGGTACTACGAAATGGGCTCTCGCTTTTGCTTTTACATCTCTGCCAGGTGGTATCTGATGTGTTTGTGGCTACACCAGAAACACCTCAGAACAAGAAGTTCCGGATGGCTCCTGTTCCCAGCCCACCAGGCCCTACATTGTGCATCGAGAATTTTTGTTTTCTTGTTTATATTAAGGATGGTGCATCTTAGGCCACAGGGGACAAACCATGGATGGTGAGAATATATAGCAGCATCCATATTGGGTAGGTGTTCATCTTTGAATTGTCTAGGGTCAATTCAGCGGTTGATGGGTGCCGTGTCTTTTATCTATTTCAATACACATCAATGACTACCGTATTCCTATTATTCGAAGTTGTACCAGAGATTTCAGCATTCAAGAGATTCAATAAAGGTGCCAATGTTTCGAATCACAGGGTACAGCAGAGCTCTACTACACTGCAGCTGCTGCTGCTGCTGCTACTAGGCTATCCTCAGTTTTAATGCTATTTACGGCTTCAAGCGCAATGGCGTCAGATACACCACCAATCCCTCTGTTCTTGCTATTAGGCCATTCCCTCTGCAGCTGCTCTGCTCAGTCCTCGCCACTCAATCTTGTTTCTCCCTCCTCTGTTCTTGCTTGCACCTGCTGACACATACACCACCTCCCTGTTCTCTCGATCTGTTTACCTGATCTGCAAGGAACCGTGGGAAAGCAACACCAGCTATCTGTCGTCCCCGAAATCCAAGCAGCACACAGTTTGCGTTCCAAAACTGCACGGTTACTTCCCCTCCACAATCGCCAGCAGCATCTCTAAAAACATAGTCGATCTCTAAAAACATAGTCGATCAACATACATTCTCACTTGAAACGACAGCTTAATTATTACTGGAGCTTTTGCTTACATCTCTAAAAATGCAGTTGCCCATAGTCGATCGCTAGGATCATTTTAGTCAATCCAAACAAAGATTCGGATGCTTCCGGCACCTCCTTTTCCCCGCATTCTTATGGAGCATTTGCACCATCTAGCCTTGGGCTCCTCTGATGAGTCTAACCTTGGGCAGAAAACGTTGTCAAGCCGTGTCTCATCGTTCAGCTGGTCAACTTTCTAATGTTGAAACCCCATTTGCATTTGTTCAAATGCACGGGCGCACAGCTCAAAGATGTTGTTCCAGATGCCTACTACTCCAACATCACAGACTTTCTCCCAGACTGTTCCAAAAACTACACGTAGGTTCCACTGCATGCTCTCAGACTTTCTCCCAGACTCCGTTTGTTTGGTTATTTATTTTTGAAGGAACATGGGAGGATGCCTACCAACTTACATGAATGGTTGATGGCAGTATTTTAATTTTCAGCAACGGTTGGTGGGCTATTTTATCACTGATGCACTATTGCTATCACTTATGACAGTGAAGCTGATCGCGTCTTTTATCACAAAATATCCTTGTATTTGTATACCTTGTGTCAAAAAGAAAGTATGTTAGGCATAACAGCATTCTCAGGATGACCACAAGTCCAGCGCTGACAATAATCCTAATAGCTGATGGTAAATTTATTAGGCTCAGGTGATGCACAACCGTTCTTTTTCACGATCTGTTTTTGACGAATCACCGCATCTAAAATATGTACTTGGTTTCAATGTAAGGGAATTGATATCTCAAAACAACTGTGCCACCGTACATATATGACCATAGATAGTATCTGAATGTCTCATGAGCCATGTTGTTCCTCCTGCAGATTTCTCGGCTACTATGTACATATGTACTTGGTTTCCACCTAACGAAATTGTATTTTTGATTGCTACCTCCAGTCATTATTCACTTAACTTTATCATCAACTGAATAATTGTGCAATATAATGTCAATGACAACAATGTCGAATCACACTCAAACCAAAGTCACTTAAATTTACAAATGAGAAGTGAAAGTAAATGTACTAGTACTTGATGCAAGTATTTCTAAGGAATTGCCCGGGTACCTAGGACTCAGACTCAAGCCGAAAGCACTATGTATATTCAATTTTTGCAATAAACTCCTCGCGATCCATGTTCGTCATTGCCCAAAATGTAATGTGTACAGGGAAAGGACATTTCCAAACGTGGGACACCACACAAGTGGTAAAACCCAACAAATCTTTACTGTTTCAAAAGCAAATGCTCCATATGTGCTCTTTGGACTCGCTATCACTGACGAGTGTGGTTGAGGTGCCCAGTTCACACATGTCAACGTGTGTACCATGCGACAATTCATGTGATAATTGTGCTGCTTTGGCCCTAACCACATGCATGTCATGACACTGGCACAGCTATCAAATGGACTGTCGCAGCATCAACATGAAACATCCCTGGAGATCGGGTTCTTGATGCTTCCTATTCCTGAATCCTGGCTCAACTTCTAGCTCCAAATGGACTGTCGCGGCATCAATATGGAGGAAGTCAAATAAATGTAATAGTTGTATGCTGGTCATTGTATATATATAAAAGAGTCATGCCTTAACAAGATTAGATTGTTGGGTACGTACAATAATGCTAAAGCTGCAAGGCTATATGTACCAATAGTTGGTTTACTCTATTCTTCCATTGTGAATTTACCGGTATCAGTCTGAATACATAACTGAAGCATGATTAAGGCTCACCAGCAAATGTACTCTGATACACAACATAACTACTGGTTTCTTTGCACTCCAAGGACATGAGGACTAGTGGTGACTTCTGTTCCCAACTCTCAACGGTAGGTGATCTGTTTGCTCGTGGCTACAATGTGTAGCAGAAAGTCAGACTGTGGTTTGGGTTGTAGTTCACTTGCAGCAGCATGCTCTCTGCCAACTTGTTTAATTTTTTCTAGCGATCTACATCCTCTGCGGTTTTAACGCAAGTTGAGCATATGAGCAGACAAGGTTACTGATGACCCGTATTCCCTAATTGTGTCAGCTTTAGCAACAAACCCCTTGTTTCCATAAACATTACTCTCGTTTAATTTCTCCTCTCTCCTCTAGTATGTGCTATCATATATATGTTGTTCGTTCACTTCTAGTGATAGCCTACCGATATTTAAAGACTAAGATACTAAATGGAGTAAGTGGAACAACATTTGCAGTAACTGTATAATTCAATCTTCAGCTTTTTCAGTTGTTCCCCACTGTATACATATATATGTGTTTCCTAGACTCAGGTATAACCACCACTTCCCACATGTGTGCGAGAACTCTAACAACTCTTATGTGCAAAGGATGGCCATCAAAATTTAAATTTTTGCCTCCTAGAGCCCTTCGTCTTCTAATAATATAACTGTACCATGCATCATACAATGTAGACAATTTAGTTTACATATTCAATGATTTAGTCGGGCAAACGGAAGATCCTATCCTTAACATAAAAACATTATCAGCATTGTGAGATTTCTTTTTTTTCCTTCAGAAGGCACTTGCGTCTTTCCATGGGGGTGTTATTTTCATTATTTTCTATTTCATCTTGCTAAGTAATTTGGTAAAGGAGGGCACTGGAAAAGAGATCAGACAATGTTGATTTGCTACTGTGTGGTCTTACTCTGCTTTTGAGCCAGCCAATAGAGAATTTCTTCCTGAAAATGCCATTCAATATTTGATTACCCTTTTAAACGGTTTGTGATTAGATCATTGAATCAGTAAAGCAGTGCATGAGAGCAGTAGAGTCCTTATTTGTATATTAAGTGAATATGGATAAGATTACAACAGTATACCATATTGGACATTGATCTTAATTTTTAATGTGGATAATAAGAAAATCAATGTTGTTGCTTTGGATTTATATATTTTTAAAAGGAACGAGCAGGGGATGATTTGCCCATTATATTGTTAATTTAGAAGAAGAGCCCAGGTGTGTGAAGCTAAACGGCGAAAAATAAATTACCATGATATGTGAATGATGAGGATCTGAAACTTTTGTTCTTAAAATGTGATCCGGAAAAAACAAGCATGCTGGTTTCTTTTCCACGTCTATGTAAAATTCAAAAACTAAGAAGTCACAGGAACACAGACCTATAATTCTATTTGAGACGTTGCTTTATGTTTATAACTATGGTAAATCTATTAGAATTCTGCTGATGTGATTTGCACGAGTTCATGATTGTTCAAAAGTAGATGAAGAAGATATGTGTTACAGTTTGAGAAAAATAAAAGATTTACTTGCTAGGCAACATATAAGAAATGTGTTGGGCCATGAGGCAACAGGAAAAGACTTTTCTGTACTGTGCATCACAACTCCTACATCTCAGATTGGTCTGGGGTCGTTTAACGCTCCGTAGTTCCTCCATGCCATGCTATGGTAACTGATATCATAATGACATCAGGTGCATGACTGGCAGCTGCACAGGCAATACCTCAAGGGATAATTTTCCAGATGCCTCCCATTCCCACTTCCCAGATGATGCACAGCATTGGTATGCAACCTTTTATTAATATAAAACTGATTATTGGGACTATTAAACAAATGAAAATCGACAGAAACATACCATCATCTTCCAACAAATAAAAGTAACCACATCTCTAGTTTTTGTTGGAGAGTGCAACCAAAACTGGATTTCATCTATTATTTAGTGGACCAAATCTGTATGCAATATCTTCTGGAGCACGTACAAATTATTGGTGCAGAGCTCACCTAAAATGCAGTCTGTTATCTATACAACTTATATAGATGCACCCACTAAGAATAATTAACTCTATTTCTCTCTTCATGCAAGCTATCCAAGTCATCTTCCACCAATTCTTTCTTCATGCAAGCTATCCACCTCATCTCCCACTAAGGGTCATTCAATCTATATCTCTCTACATGTAAGCTATCCACGTCATCTCCACCAATTCTTCCTTCATGCAAGTTATCCACATCATCTTCCACCAACTAAGGGTCATTACATAAATTAGTAGCGTGGAAGATGAAATAAACGGTTATTTTTATTTTCAACGTAATCTCTATAGGTGTACCATTTATACGAGCAATTTAACAATACATTGGTTCATGGTATATCGAAAAGCTCTCTCAAATCCCGCAGCAACGCATGGGGAATCACCTAGTAACCATTGCAGTCGGCACCATAATCGATCTTCAGGTTATGAGAAATAGCACGCCCTTGATAACCAGCACTTTGTTGACGCTAAAACGTGTCACGCCAAACACTCACGCGCGTGAAAACGTAGCACGCAGACCTGGCTGCGCAGAAACCGGTACAACCGGTTTTTCTAGGGTTTACCCTGAAGACCAATGAACGCTCGCCCGGGAGGGACCCCGTCAGGGCGTGCGCACCTTGGGTTGCCCTAAGCTCGGCAGGCCAGCTAGAGCGCTCTCAAACGTCGTAGAGACGAAGGAGGAACAACAAGTATGGAGATTGGAAAAGCTAGGATTTGGAGAAACAAAAAGTAGAGACAAAATAAAGATAAATTTGTGTTTGATCGATTGGATGATGACTCAATCGGCCGTGGCCCTTTACATTTATAGGGAGGGGAGGTCTTGCCCCATTAGGAGTCGAAACCCTAACAAATCTCATGCTAAAATACAACTCCTGGTCGGATTACACAGACCAAAACCGGTTGGACCGGTTTTGGAAACCGATCTGACCGGCCCCGGGTGTTGATCTTCCCGAAGCCATAACTCTCTCATCTGAACTCCAAATTGGACGTTCTATATATGCATTTTGATCGTCTCGATGAGAGCTACGCAATTGTGAAGTCCAATTTACATTTTGCGACACTCACCAAATCCGGTCCTACCAGATTTAGGAAACCGATGGCACCGGTTTTGCCAGACTAACAAGCAAATGCCAATTTTGGTCATCAACATATGCCCCCCTGTTTTCTAGTAAGCTTGCGCACTAGAAAACACTTCTAAGACCAAAATTATCTTCAAGGCGATGATAAATATATAGAAAATTGGCCATATATATTTCTCTGAGGGCGATAACATCTTATCGGCCATAAAACTTGATTTGCTCAAGTTGAAGCTGCATTCACCAGCTTTGGCCTCCACTCCTTCCTGGTCCATGTTGGCTTAGCTGGTTTCTCTTCAGTTTGTTGCTCTATTGCTCCTTGCTTGCGCATCCTTTGTAGCTTCCTCTTTTGTGTGCGAGATAAGCCCGAGGGACACCACCTCGGCTGCATATACTTAGAATCTAGCTTGCTGCTGTTCTCACACTGTTTGGGATCAGTACATGCATCTCCTTTAACCAGATTACCATTGTAAGCAATCGGTTGTTGTAGTGCACCATAATTTGGATAGGAAATAATATATGGTTGCATGTATATATTACTATAATCACTAGGAGCATAATAACAAGGATATGACCAAGACAATGGCATATATGATCCAACAAAATAATATGGTGCAGCAACACAATTACCTTGTTGTTGGTGAGATTTTTGTCGCCCTCGATGTTTTGATGGTGAATTTGCATCTCTAGTGCTATGTGGCCGACTTCTTTGTTTCTGGGCAGCTCCCTTCTTCTTATATTTAGCTAGAAGTTCTTCAAAGGTCATTCTTGCTTTTCCCTTTGAACCACCAGAAAATCCAGGTGTAAACCTGTTAGACCGGTTTGGTGAACCGGTTAGACCGGTTCTGTCAGAGCCGGTGTTTTTACTTTTGACTTGCCCCCCGAGTGTCGAATTCTTATATGCAACTTTAGGGGTCTTCTCTAGTAACACTTTCTTGCTGCTCCTCTGTTCTATTCGTTCTTCACCAATGATTACATTCTTCCCTTTTGTCGTATCGGCTTGACTTGGCCTGATCAATACTTTGGGATTCTGTATCTCAATGGTATTGACAGAAAAAATTTTAGGAAAAGGATTCGAATCAACTTGCATTTCATACAAAGTCAAATGGCCTTCATCAAGGGCCGATTGAATTTGCCGACGAAAAACATTACAATCATTAGTTGCATGTGAAAAAGAATTATGAAATTTATAATATGCGCGCCACTTCAACTCATCAAGTGATGGTATAGTATATGTGAATCTGATGTATCTGTTTTTATGCAACTCATCAAATATCCTATCACACTTGGATACATCAAAAGTAAATTTCATTTCTTCTTGCCGATTTTTGTGAATCGGCTTAAGAGAAGGGCAACTATATGATTGAGACTTGCTCGGCCATACAAATTCAGCAGCACATACCTCTCCATTCTCATCGTCCAATGAATCATTGCTTAGCATATGTATATTAGGGACGATCAAGATTTTGGCCGAGTATCTTTACTTCGGCTTTCTTGAGCCAAAACCTTTTGTAACACTTGGTTAATGGTAAGAAATTCATAGCCTTCTAATTTATCTTTAATATGAGATCTCAAACCATTAAAAGATAATTCGGCAAGATCCTTTTCAGAAATAATCAAACTATAACATCGATTTTTAGTTTCTCTAAATCTTCTAATATAATCAGCAACAGATTCATCACTCTTTTGTGTAACCGATGTTAAGTGAGATAGCCTCAATTCATTATCTCCACTATAAAAATGCTCATGAAATTTATGTTCTAATTGAGACCATGTATGAATAGAATTAGGAGATAATGCCGAAAACCATGAGAAAGCAGTACCGGATAGTGACAAAGGGAGCAATCTGATTTTTAAATGATCAACATTACCATGAATACCCAATTGTGCATTAAACTGGCTAATATGCTCCCATGTAGTCCTATTATCTTCTCCAGTAAATTTGACAAACTCTGGCACTTTAAAACCTTGAGGATAGGGCATAGCATCAAAATTTGCAGGATAAGGTTTTTGACATGCTAAAGTTTTATCTTTAACCTCTACGCCAAAAGTATCTTTAATCATAATAGCCAAATCCTTTTTATATTCTTCAAGCAAACTTTTAATATAAAGATCATTTGGCCCTTGCTGATCATTGACATTTGGCACATGTTGTAGCATATGGTTCGATGGTGCATGCAATGGTTGCTGCAGATAACCTGAACTTTGGGAAGACATAGGATTTGTAATGTATGTCATTGGAGTATATGGAGATACATAACCAGAAACACCACTGATTCGGCCAGAATTAGCCTGAACAAGTGGCATACTAGCTATAGGTTCAGGTGTTGCCTGATATGCAATAGTAGCACCTGAACCGGTTGGACCGGTTCCTATAACCGGTCTGACCGGAATCTGGCCATACTGTATGGTAGCATTCAAACCGGTTGGACCGGTTACTGAAACCGGTCTGACCGGAATTGCCTAGCCAAACTGTCCCGGAGAATTTTGCCCTGCTGAATAATTCAACGGCATCCCATATTGTGGTTCTTTGGGTGGTATTGCTGCTGATGAATTTTGAGGTATAATTGTATGCTGTGAAGTACCGGCCATATCAGAATTAAAAGCATTACTAATTACGATCGAGGGTTGTTTTCCTATGGATTTATCAATCATACCTTGAACAATTGTAAGAACCTTTTGTTGACCAGAAACTAATAAGCTATTAATTTGATCAAGAGTAACAGGCGCCGGTGCAGCACTCACATTGGGTATTACCTCATCTTTTTCTTTTTCTTCTGAAAGAACAACCACCTTCTTGTCCTTGGAGATAGCACCCTTTCGATCTACGGAGAAGTGCGACAGGAACCACTGCGTCTTGTCTTCAAATTTGTTCTTGGCTTGTTCCATCTCCTCCTTCTCTTGCTGCAGGAGTTGTTCATATAGATGACGATCCTCAGCCGATAGCTCACTAGCAGTTGGCCTAGCAATATTATCAGGATCAACTTCGCCTGGCTTCGGTAGATTCAACATAGTAGTAGATCCCTTTTTCTTGTTCCCCAGCGGAGACGCCAAAAAGTGTGTTGACGCTAAAACGTGTCACGCCAAACAATCACACGCGTGAAAACGCAGCACGCAGACCTGGCTGCGCAGAAACCGGTACCACCAGTTTGGGAAACCGGTACAACCGGTTTTTCTAGGGTTTACCCCGAAGACCAATGAACGCTCGCCCGGGAGGGACCCCGTCAGGGCGTGCGCACCTTGGGTTGCCCTAAGCTTGGCAAGCCAGCTAGGGCGCTCTCAAACGTCGTAGAGACGAAGGAGGAACAGCAAGTATGGAGATTGGAAAAGCTAGGGTTTGGAGAAACAAAAAGTAGAGACAAAATAAAGATAAATTTGTGTTTGATCGATTGGATGATGACTCAATTGGCCGTGGCCCTTTATATTTATAGGGAGAGGAGGTCTTGCCCCATTAGGAGTCGAAACCCTAACAAATCTCGTGCTAAAATATAACTCCTGGTTGGATTACACAGATCAAAACCGGTTGGACCAGTTTTGGAAACCGGTCTGACCGGTTTCCCCGGGTGCCATAACTCTCTCATCCGAATTCCAAATCGGACGTTCTATATATGCATTTTGATCGTCTTGACGAGAGCTATGCAATGGTGAAGTCCAATTTACATTTTGAGACACTCACCAAATCCGGCCCTACCGGATTTAGGAAACCGGTGGCACCGGTTTTTCCAGACTAAGAAGCAAATGCCAATTTTGGTCGTCAACACTCCTACCAACTGTTGGTAGATTTAGAGCACTGTGGAAAGCCAAAACTCACATGGATTGACCTGTGATATCCAAGAATGTCCCACAATTATTTATTTTTATTATTTCATTACATATGACTTTAATTTCTTAGAAACTGATCACTGCCTCTTCAGCTATGTTGCGCCTCAAGCCGATTTCTCGACTATGTCATCCAATACCTAGGTTCAGTCGCCTGTCAACAGCACTTATCAGAGGCCCATGCACGCCCGCGCGCCATTCCAACAGCAATCGTCCATGCTAGTCGGCCCAACCACCATTGCACATATCGGTAAATGAATCCAGGCCCCAAAGATGCAGTGTCGACAACATGCACACTGGTAGTACACCGCCACCAACTTGCAGGGCAGGCTCGGGCAAAACAGCAGCATCCCTTGGTCCTCCATGTTCATCCGTACCAAATGTGCTGGCTAACCCAACACATTTCATGCTTGTAAGTCTGCCTGCAGATCCATGACATTTTCGGGACAACCGGGCCTAACAATCCATGCAGCTTAATGTGAAGGTGCCATGAACCAATTCCCAGCACACGAGTGGGCAGTATGCTTCTGACCTTAGTGTACGCTAACCTGGATGCCCATTTCACGCAAGCAATCAAGTTTCTCATGACATTAACAAGCAGTATGATTTGAGATGTTCTTCCGCAGCATGCCTACCATCCCTAATGTCATGCTGCGTGCCTGCAGCTCTAGTGGGCACTATCTGATGTGTTGCTTTTCACGGTTAAGAGTATGCAGATAATGTGAAGATGGCTACCCGCTACATAAATTATTGAGTAAAATGCACCAGAGGTCCATCAACTTGTACAAAGGTGTCACTTAGGTTCATAAACTCTGAATGTGCACTTTTGGGTTCATAAACTTGTAATTTGTGTCACTCAGGTCCACAAACTGTGAAACAAAGGTCCACAAACTTTGAAAGTGCATTTTTTGGTCCATAAACTTGTAATTTGTGTCACTTAGGTCCACAAACTTGAAAAGTGCAACTTTAGGTCTATAAACTTGTAATTTGTGTTACGTAGATCCATATTCTTCCATGTGTACACGTAGCACTGGTATGACATGTTTACTAAAGAGACCTCCATTTCATCTCTCTCCCCCCTAGGTCATGATCTCGAAGGTGGTCTTCCCAACCATACTGCACCTCAAGTTGTCTCTCATTGTGGCTGGGAAACCCGATGAGTTCCTCCATTGCTTTGTTCGTGAGTAGTCATGCGGCCATGGACGCGCCCACAAAGGTTGACACGATGTCTTTGTCCATGAACATCTGCTAACCTCTCACCAAGAACCACTTCAGGTCAACCTGATTCTAGCGTCGTCACGAGCTTCTTCATTGCAATGCCTATCACTACCATGCTTGGCCACACATGGAACACAATGGTGGGTGCTGAGCACAGTGCGAATGAGGGAGACGATGTTGTAGAGAAAATAATATCCCTACCTTGTTGAGCGTCACTGTGACCTCCACCTTTTCCAAGCCATCACCTCCGCCCTCCACCTATATTACGGGCACCGGTCGTATCAAGACCTTAGCTCCAAAACTTTCCAATAGCAGTCTATGCCCCCTTTTGAGCCTAATCTATGTCCATAACCCTAAAATAAGTCTCCCATCCCCCTCTCCCTATGTCCTTGATTCAAAATCAGGGGCTCAGATTTCACCCTTCTAGCGAAATTCTGGTGATGCGCAGACATCGTACGGATTCACGTGGGGTACCACATCAGCGGTTGAAGGTTAGTTGCAGGGTATGGACCTAGGTGACACAAACTACAAGTTTATGGACCTATAAATGCATTTTCAGAGTTTGTGGATCTAAGTGACACAAACTACAAGTTTATGAACCCAGAAATGCACTTTTAGAGTTTAAGGACCTAAGTGACACCCGCTTATAAGTTGATGGACCTCTGGTGAATTTTACTCTAATTTATTTACAATACATTGTACTGGTAAACTTGTGTTAGTTAATATCAATTCACTTTTCCACATGATCGAATTAATATACCAAGAGAAACTTGTAAACTTGTGTGTCATAGGAATTTTCTGGTAGCAGTGTGAAAGAGCATTGCCCTAGATATAGGTCAGAGACGGCACCATAACAGCTTGTAGCAACACCCACAACCGATGGGCCATCTAAGGATATTAGAAATAGTGAATGAAACAACCTTTTTCAATGCAAAGTTCTTCAGGATTTCATCGGGTAACATTCTGCTTAAGTGTTGCATCTATCTGACCAATAAGAGATGATAAAATGTGTGGAGACGAAACAAATCACTCTCAGTGGAGGTTTCATTCCAGTTTCATAGCCTATGGCACTGTGTATACTGGGTTTTATCGCCATGAAACCCAACTCCTTTCTCTCAAAATAATTGCATGCCACATCACCATTTTTGCCTATGTGGCATGTCATTTAATAAGATTGAAACTCACATGAAACTTGCATTGAGAATGGCCTTATGAGCACAACGATGATCGTGATTTTATTTGTGTATGGAACAAACCCGCATTATTCGTTGTTGCAGCCAGTATGTGCAGCAGAGGCGGAGGCATTCTGGGCTGTTGGTGTGGGACCTTTGATTGTTCACCTAAAATGAAGGCTGTTATAACCATCGCAGTTGGCTCCTTAATCCTCCGTGGAAGAGAAATGTCAAGCTCGTGATGACCATTAATGTGTAGTGACAATCCTAATTGTTGGCATTTGCTCATCATGTTAATCCAAGATTTATTTGTCTTAGTGTGCCCAAAATTCAAGCCGGGCCAGACTACCAGAGACTGCCTTGTGATTTTAATTAAGATGTCTCACAATTCTTCATTGTTATTTGTTTTTGAAGAATCATCGTATGTAAATTATATTATTTCTTGGTTTTGGAAGCAAACGACTTGACCTCTCGAAAGAACTCTCCTGTCATACATATGACCCTTCCCATCGAGTAACATCATATCTATCACATGGACAATGTTACCACACCAGCCGATTTGTTAACTATCCTGTTCGGTTCACTTCGATTATATTCGTCTGCGCCCTCTGCACAAATCAAATCCCCCCAGCGATCGGTACGTGCTTTAGCAGGAAAATCACCAGACAGCACGACGGCCGAAGAACACAGTTCCCAATGATGCAGTGTCGTGGACGAGGTGCAGACAGGTGATTAGGCATTTGGGCGTTGAGGTAGTATTGCCCGTTCTAGTTCCACAACACCTGCAGCATGGATACTGCTTCTATTCAGCAGGTGTAGCAAGCAGGATGGAGCAGAATGTGTTGACGCCACAGCACATACAGTTACTGATGCCTCCTTTTACCAGCAATGTACTGTGCATCCAGCGGATATCATCTATCCATAATCCATTGGTTTCATCCCCTTTGTTTTCTCCCCGAGTCTGTTCCTGTTTGCAGGTTTTGTAGTCTATATCTCTGAGCTAGTGTGGGGGGATTGGGCAACAAGCCCCTTAACCTTTTATATGCTATAAAGGGCCATGGTGTTAATCTGTGGTGAAGGTAGACTAAATTGTAGGGTGGTGCATTTGCTTTATAAATTTAAGAATTTTTTATGTTAAATGGTAAAATTTTGCTTCTAATCACTAGCTAGTTTTAGATTTTGGTATGGTGCATCTGCACCACCCAACCTACATGTAGCTTCGCCTTAATGCCAAAGAGGGAAGACAGTGAGCTATCCATTAGCTGGCTGGTACTGTTGTTTGTGAGGATAATAGGATATATAGACGGCAGCAGGGCGATGTAGAACTAGTGTATTTGATCAATCTCAGTTCAACCAAAGGCTACTCCATCTTCGGCAATTAATATCGTCATAAAATTGCATTTCTGATCACAACTTTCAGTCAGTCTTTACATAACTATAACATCAACTCAACCTCAGTACAATATCAATGGCTACAAAATTGACTTTCTGATGTTTGTTGGTCGGCAGTACTCTGTATCATTCAACGCAATTAACCTGTGAGTGGAATGACCATCATTCTCTGTAGAAATATACGAGTAAAATGAATACGGGCACACCTGTTAAAACAGTATTCCAGCAGTTTGTTCGGCAATAGGCGTTCTTGATCTCCGGTTGCTTGTACTGGGATGTCGCGCCTCTCATCAGGAATCACTCTAGGTCACACCGGGAGACAGCCAAGCCTAGGTTGTCTTTGTTTACTGGCTCCGTGGCTGTGTATTCACATGATGAATTCCCAGTGTCGCCAGAGTGCATAATAGTATTTTTGGTCCAGCGGGCAAATTCAATTTCTATTACTAAGGAGCAACCGATTTCAAAGCCTTTTTCTCCTAACTCGTTCCCACCTTCACCGCATTTGGATCTCAAGAGGATAATGTGTTCGTCGCTTCTCGTTTCCACCTCTTTCGACACTACGGGAAACCAGGGGTTTGCCGAGTGTCCCAAACACTCGGCAAAGGACGATATACACTCGGCAAAGGGTTTGCCGAGTGCTACACTCGGCAAACAACACTCGGTAAACAGTGACTCGGCAAAGGGGCTCTTTGCCGAGTGTAGTATTACGGGCACTCGGCAAACCCTTTGCCGAGTGCTATTTGACACTCGGCAAACAGCCGGTTTCCAGTGCTCAAAAAAACCGAAAATAATAGCAAAAAAAATTTATTCCAATGTGGGAAGGACTCCAACCATTTTTCGCGGAAAATTCGCGCGCTACGCGGTCGGCGGGATTCGAACCCGCGACCTCTCTCTCGCGCGTGACCTTCTCTACCACTGCACCACACTCTCATTTGTGACTAGATATTGTTTTGATTCCTACCGTATTATACTAAACTGAGTGTAAATTACTTGTTTGAGGCCCTAAATGATTTCAAATTAAAAACTTGTCAACTACAAAGTTTTATAACTTTTTGAAATCTACAAGTTTTATTTTGGTAGTTTCTCCATCCGAGGTCATTTACAAAATTTGAATTTCAAATTTGAGAACATTCACACTTAGTTTTCGTTGACTATATGATTTCAAATGAAAAAGTTGTCAACTACAAAGTTTCATAACTTATTGTGATCTACAACTATTATTTTGACTGTTTTTTCATCCGAGGTCATTTGAAAAAACTCAAATTTTGAATTTTGAGAACTACAAACGTACTTTTCATTAGCAAAACAAATTCAAATTAAAAAATTTTAAACTACAAAGTTGTATAACTTCTGAAGATCTACAACTTTGATATATGACATTTCTTCATCCGATGTAGCGAGAGTAACATTGTTCACAAATCTTATAGATCTCTCTTATAGTTTCAGGAAACTCTACGAGAGATCTAGATTTTGTGAACAATATTCATATGAATTTGTCGAATGAAGAAATGACCAAACTAAAAGTTCAGCATCTTGAGAAGTTATACAACTTTGTAGTTCAAAACTTTTTAATTTGAATTGATTTACTACTTCAAAATGTGGTTTTAATTATGACTTTGCCGAGTGTCAAAAAAAAAACACTCGGCAAACAGGACCTTTGCCGAGTGTCAAAAAAACACTCGGCAAAGATATTGTTTGCCGAGTGTTTTTTTTGACACTCAGCAAAGAATATCTTTGCCGAGTGTTTTTTTTTGACACTCGGCAAACCCTATTTTTGCCGAGTGTTTTTTTTGCCGAGTGTTTTTTGAAAAACACTCGGCAAACAAGTTGTTTGCCGAGTGCCCGAAAAAAAACACTCGGCAAACATGAAGACACTCGGCAAACTTGGGATTTCCCGTAGTGCGAGGATATTCTTACCGGTGTTGGCTCCACAACAGCTGCAGCTGCAACACATCACAAACTCAAAAAACATAAATCATTCAGTGGTCAATTTGATTGTCTTTATGCCAAAGTTGTAAGGGCTGGAAAGCTAGCATCGGTGCAAGGGAGCACCTGCATTATTACTCATAGCTACACCACCAACTCCTCAGGTCTTGAAGTTTCCGATGCCTCCTCTTCCCAGTACATGCTTATCTAAATCCTGTTTTTCGTTCACCTCTGCAGGTCCTTTTTTTCTTGTCTTTGTTCATGTGGGTTTTGATTTTGGTGGATCTTAGGCAGCAGAGGAACAAGTTTGGAAGATGAGAATATATAGCAACATATATTGGAACTAGTAAGGTTACCAAGCTAATAGCGTGGCTAGACTCAATATGTAAAAGCATATGTATTAGTTTTATGTGGGTATTGTTTTGCCACTGCATTTATGCATGGTATAGTGGCAGCTTATATGGCTATGCTTAACAACTTTAATTTTCTACCCTTACTTTGCTGTCGGCCTCAGTCTTTCGCTAAAAAAACAAATGGAGATGGCTGTTCTCAATAATGAAATTATAATTTTATGAGACTCCTGGTATTATTTTTCATGTTTCTTTCATTCCAAATAGTGTCTCGACACAATTTTATTCCTTTCATCTGAATACAGCTGCGCTACATTGGACTCGTTCTGGACAGCAAATGCTTCCCGGATTCAACCCTTTTCCCTCCCATTGCTATTCACAGTTCACCACAATAATTATTTATTGTTCGATTGTCAACTTCCCAGATCCTCCTTTCAACCCCCATCAGTTAAGTTCGAACCGTCTCAAATCAGTTGCCTAGATATATTCAAGTTAGCTATGAGTTCTCTGTAGAATAAGGGTTAAATATATGAAGTTTTATCTGAAAAAATTAGCTTGTACAGAAATTAATGTGCTATCGAATTGTACAGTAATATGTTGAATGGGCATTGCCCATATCAGCGCCCAACTCCTCATCTCTTCCATTCTCAGCACAAGAATGATCATACGCGCTTCTCAGCCAAACGACCACGTACGATGGCCGAAGAACCCAGTTCCTGATGATACAGTGTCGTTGAGTTCAGATTGGTGATTACGTGATGAGGTAGTGTCTTCTTTGTTTCCGGCTAACCATGTCAATGATCATCCTGAGTCCACATCCAACTGGAGTGGGCGATATTCTAGCCCGTGCCACAGCAGCTGCAGTATAGAAACTGCACCTAAGAGGACCGATTGTTGCTTCTGTATAAGCAGTTGTACCAAGTCGGATCGCTCATCCAACGGGGACTCTCATAATTAACATACAGTTCTTCCTTATGCCTCCTTTTCCAAGGATAAAACTGTGTATCTAGCAGTATGTCGTCCAGCAATTTGGTTTGGTCCTTTTTTGTTTTGTTTTCTCCATGAGTGTTGCTGTTGGTACGTTTTGGGGTTTCTTTCCCTGAGCTAGTGTACACTACCGGAAACTCGAAGTTTGCCGTGTGCCCGGTTGTTTGCCGTGTGTTTTTTATTGGGCACACGGCAAAGAGCTTATTCGCCGTGTGCTTTTTTTTAGCACACGGCAAAGATTTGGCACACGGCAAAGTACTTTGCCGTGTGCTTTTTCTTTGGCACGGCACACGGCAAAGTATGGCTTTGCCGTGTGCTTTTTCTTGGCACACGGCAAAGTCATGACTTTGCCGTGTGTTTTTTCTTAGCACACGGCAAAGGATGTCTTTGCCGTGTGTTTTTTTGAGGCACATGGCAAAGTCATAATTCAAACCATATTTTCAAATAGTAAATCAATTCAAATCAAAAAGTTTTGAACTACAACGTTTCTTAACTTTTCAAGATGTACAACTTTTAGTTGGGTGATTTCTTCATTCGACAAAACGATACTAAAATTGTTTATTAAATTCATATGTCTCGTATAGTTTCCTGAAACTAGAACAGAGATATATAAGATTCGTGAACAATGTGACTACCACAATGTCGGATGAATAAATAACATATATAAAAGTTGTACATCTTTAGAAGTTATACAAATTTGTAATTGAACTCTTTTTAATTTGAATTAATTTTGACAATGAAAAATACGTTTGTAGTTCTCAAAATTTGAAATTTGAGTTTTTTCAAACGACCTCGGATGAACAAACAGTCAAAATAAGAGTTGTAGAGCACAATAAGTTATGAAACTTTGTAGTTGACAACTTTTTTATTTGAAGTGATCTTGTCAACGAAAACTAAGTTTGAATGTTTTCAAATTTGAAATTCAAATTTCATAAACGACCTCGGATGGAGAAACTACCGAATTAAAACTTGTAGATTTGAAAAAGTTATGAAACTTTGTAGTTGACAACTTTTTAATTTGAAATCATTTAGGGCCTTAAACAAGCAATTTACACTCGATTTAGTATAATATGGTAGGAATCAAAACAGCATCTAGTCACAGATGAGAGTGTGGTGCAGCGGTAGAGGAGGTCACGCGCGAGGGAAAGGTCACGGGTTCGAATCACGGCCGACGCGTAGCGTGCGAATTTTCCGCGAAAAATGCCGCGAGGGTCTATAATACATGCTGCGATGGTTGGGGCCTTCCCACATTGAAATAAATTTTTTTGCTATTTATTTCGGATTATTTTCGTTCGGCAGAAAACGAACTTCGCCGTGTGCCAAATAGCACACGGCAAAGAGGTTTGCCGTGTGCCCGACAAAAGGCACACGGCAAACTCGGCTTCGCCGTCGGACCTAGTTGCCGTGCGCGCTTTGCCGTCAGCCGCGCACGGCAAAGCGTTCGCCGTCGGCTTTTTGGGCACATGGCAAAGGTGAGGATTCCGGTAGTGGTAGGAGGATGGGCAATATGTGCCTTTTATAAGCTATGAAGGGCCATGTTATTAATGCCATCTAGGTGAGATATAGTAGCATTTGCTGGCACACTTAACTAATGTAGTTTGTGTATTTGATAATATGATATATGTAGATGGAAGCTGGGCGATGTAGCACTAGTTTATCTGTTGAATCTCAGTTCGCCAAAAGACTAATTCTTCATGTTCGGTAATTAATTTTTTCATAAAGTTAATTACATTATTGATCACTAGATTCAGTCACTATTTATTTAACTTTAACGTGGACTGTCAAAAACCTTTGTATAGTGTGAATGACAACAGAATTGACACACACTTAAACCATAAGTCACACGATTTGCAGACGAGAAACAAAAATTAAAGAGTAAATTGCACCTACCATACAACAACTCGTATGGTCATATCACTTTGGTCCAACAAGTATCAAAGCATGCAAACTAATACATGAACTTATCAAAAGTGTACATATATAGTCACACATACATCATGATGTATTTTGCCATGATGTCACGTGGTGGGTTGATTTCATGAACGTATAACCCCGTATCTTTGTTCCCACTGTATTAGACTTGCGTTGCTTGCTTGACATCACGAACATACCGGTTAAATGATTAACGATGGTTTGACCACGTCTGTGAATAAAATAGTTCCAAAATAGTCTAATGTGCAATGCATTATGGGCAAACATAATGCCCATGAAAACTAGAAAAGGACAAGATTGTTGCTTACTCAATCACTGCACTGAGCGCTAAAGATCACCTCTAGTTTTTTATCCGAGAGCCGGATTGGAAGACCATGGCGCCGACCTTGCCGCCGGACTTGCTGGCCGTCGTGTCCCCGTCGACAAGCCAGCTTCATGAGCTTCATTCGACGGATCTTGTCCTAATCACGAGCGGCTTTGCATGGGATTCTTTTGACCGGGGTGCTAGATTTGATCTTATTGCAATATTCAACCATAGATGTGACAGGAATTACAAAATGCATTTGGGCTTCATATATCTTATGTAATTTACAGCGTTCATATTAAAAAAACAATCCTCCACATGTAGAAGAGACCAAATATAATTGCTGCAGTGATCATTTTTCTCAGCTAGGCTAATGGGGACAGAGCATCACGCACCACTGCAGTGCCTCCATTAGACCTCAGTGATAGGTACCGATATGAATCGGTACAAGGATGGCCCGATCTTCACGACAGTAGGTTTACGAACACAGGGTAACTAGCTGAAATCAGCGGGATAACTAGCTTTATATCTGACCATGCGACCAAGCGACGGGGAGAGAGACACCGAAACCTTGAGGACTTCGACTCGATATCCAAACAACCACAGAACCACAATCCGGGTGTAATTCCACAAAAACGGCGCAGCCAAACTGGCAACCGCAGAGCACAGAGTAGGAGATCCCAGAGGGATCTCTTCACGAGTCCACGAAGAAAAAGAAAGAATAAGGATGTGCACGGCACTCAGCAGCATGGCTGCAAAACCATATGAGGTTATCTGTATATCAAAATTCAACTAGTGTTTTCAGAAGTACATAGGGGATATTTATACTTGAAACAACCCTCCTAGATGAGTTTAAAATAGGTGTGAACTGAAGGCACCACGTTGGGAAGTGGAGAGCCAAGTGGTGGAATCATTTATTAAGTCCTTTTCAGTTCACGCGCGTCTCCTAGGCTGCTGCGCAGTTTTCAAAAAAATGGTCATTACTCTTAATTGGGAATTTCAAATTATGTGCCGTCAGTTGCTTTGGAAACTAGACTTGGAGCATTTTCTAACCATGCACATAATGAGTCCTGTCCCTTCTCGAGATGGTATAGTTTTGAATGAGAAGTTGAACCTGGATAAATTCTCGAGCAGACTCTTGACCTTCTGACATGTCTTCACTAGTCTGGTCAAACTTCATAAGTGAAAATCTAAAAGTACTTGAAACTTGATGGTGTTGTAAATTAGACTTGACAAGCTTTCCATCATGTGCTTGATGGCCTTCATAGCCTTCGAAAATAAAGAGAAAAAGTACTCGGACGAAGATCAAAAGTACTCCAACGAGGATCCGAAGTACTCGGACGGGTATCCAAAGTACTCGGACAAGTTGCATCTTCAATTCTTCATGAGTGAACCTGAGTAAAAGTAGAGTACGCGATTTAGGGAGTATAACATTCTCATTAATATCAAAGTGTAACTCAGAGAGGAAAGCATGCACCTCTTGTTGAAGTTGTTTTGCTCGGCTACGGGTAATTGGTCCTTCATACACTTGTGCTTTTGGAGCTCTGGCCGGGATGTCCTCATCATCGTCCCCCTCTTGAAAAGGAGTCGTCCTCGACTCTTCCAAACCAAAGAATGGAGACAGATCGGCGACATTGAAGCTGGTACTAACACCATATGTACATGGAATATCAATTTCATATGCATTATCATTGATCTTTCGAATCACTTTGAATGGACCATCGGCTCGTGGCTGCAACTTGCTCTTGCGGTGGTCAGAAAAATGATCCTTGCGCAAATGCACCCAAACTAGGTCTCCTTGTTTGAACAACATCTTCTTGCGTCCCTTGTTGGCACGTTTCTCGTACAGCTTGGTCATCTTCTCAATATTGGCTCGAACTTGAACATTAAGTTTCTTGACAAACTCAGCAAACTTGCTTGCATCAAAGTTCACATGTTCCTGCATAGGCAAGGGCAAAAGATCGATGGGAGCAGTAGGTTTGAAGCCATATAAATCTCAAATGGAGAAAAGTTTTTGGTGGAATGTACTGCCATGTTATATGCAAATGTTACGTGAGGCAAGCTTTCTTCCCAAAGCTTCAAGTTCTTCTTGAGGACAGCTCATAGCAATGTTGACAAGGTGCTGTTCACAACTTCGGTTTGTCCATCAGTTTGTGGGTGACATGTTATGGAGAACAGCAATCTTGTCCCAAGTTTTGCCCACAATGTCTTCCAAAAGTAGCTCAAAAACTTCATGTCACGATCTGAAACAACAAAGCTAGGAAAGCCTACCTTGTCGGTGCAAAAGGTGCACTTAGCAAGGTTAGCATACAAGCATTCCTTCCTTAAAACAACAAAGACACATTTTATATGTTCAACATGTTCTGCAAGAGACTTGCTGTAAATCAGGATATCATCAAAGTAGACAACAACAAATTTGCCAATGAATCCTCTAAGCACATGATTCATTAATCTCATGAAAGTACTAGGTGCATTGGTCAATCCGAAAGGCATCACCAACCATTCATACAGTCCAAACTTGGTTTTCAAGGCTGTTTTCTATTCATCTCCTTTTCTCATTTTTATTTGGTGATAGCCACTTCATAAATCAATCTTTGTAAAAATGATAGCCCCACTAAGCTCATCAAACATGTCATCAAGTCTAGGTATGGGATGTCTATACTTATTGTGATGTTATTAATGGCTCGGCAATCAACACACATTCTCCATGAGTCATCTTTCTTTGGAACTAAAAGAACAGGGGCTGTACAAGGTGATAGGCTTTCTTTTAAATACCCTTTTTTGATGAGCTCTTGCACTTGGCGCTGAATTTCTTTTGTTTCCTCCGGGTTGGTGTGGTATGGTGCACGGTTTGGGAGTGATGCACCAGGAATAAGGTCAATTTGATGTTCAATCCCTCTCTTTGGTGGCAGCCCTGGTGGTACTTCCTCCAGAAACACGTCGTCATATTCCTGTAGTACATCAAAAACAACACTAGGCAAAGTAGAGGGTAAGTCGTTAGTGATAAGAAAATTGTACTTGTACTAGAGTACATAGAACACAGCTTTGGGTTCACTCAATTCTTTTAAATCCCCTTCCTAGCCATCATCACTAAACACTCCTTTCCCTTTGGCTCGGTTCTTTGAGGTTGTGGAGTTTTATTTGGCTTTGGAGACACTCCCTCACTATGTTTGTGGGTCACTCACAATTTCTCACTCTCTCAATGTTTTCTTTTGATGTCATCTTGCAATATTTCCTTTGGTGTCAAAGGAAGCAAAGAGATTCGCTCTCCTTTATATTATGGTCATACAACCATGGTCTTCCCAACAACAGCTGACATGCTTGCATAGGAACCACATCACACTCTACTTGATAATTATACCTTCCAATGGAGAAAGGTACATTACCATGTTGGTTACACGCAGCGCACCACTATCATTAAGCCATTGTATCTTGTATGGATCGGGATGGCGTCGTTGTTTTAGACACATTCGCTCAACCAATTCTTGACTTGCAATATTATTGCAGCTGCCATTATCAACAATATTCTGCACAACTTGTCTTTGATCATGCCCCAAGTGTGAAAAAGATTATGCCGCTATCCATTCTCTTCTTTTGCAGTAGTAACACTAAGCACATGATGAGAAATAAAACAATTTTTGTCATCTTCATTGGGTTGGATTTCATTCTCATCATTAAAACTTCCTTCATCATATTTTGGACCTTCATCTTCAGGTTCACTTTCAGATTCCCATTCACCTTGCTCATTCACAATCATCGTCCTCCTACTGGGACATTCAGCAGCAATATGTCCACGACCTTGGCACTTGTGACACACAATGCCTCGGGTATGTGAAGATGATGCAGCAGCTGATGTAGCAGAGGGAGCTGATGTTGTTGTTGAAGCAGAGCGTCGATTTTCTCGCTGAATTGTAGGTGAAGAAGTAGTGGAAACCGTTATCTTTGCAGCACCAATGGATGGAGAAGGCCTAGCTGCAACACCTTGAGATCGACCACCACCAACAGAGGTACCGGGCTGCTGCCGGTGCCATGGAGTTGAGATAGATCGACCCCGATAGGACCGACCACGTCCCTCTTGCTGAATTTTCCTCTCAGTGCGCACGGCTTGATCAATAAGACCCTGCAGATTATGATATACAAACATCTCAACAAAATCAGAAATTTTAGCATTGAGACCATGCAAAAATCTTGCCATTTTTGACTCATCATCTTCTCTAATCCCAGATTGAATCAAGAGCAACTTAATCTCCTTGTAATAATCATCAACCGATTTAGATCCTTGTCTCAATGTTTGTAACCTATTGCGAAGGTCACGTTGATAGCTTGAGGGAACAAAGCGTCTTCTCATTACTCTCTTCATCTCATCCCATGTGTTGATATGATCACGCCCCAACACAAGCTGATTTGCTTGCATTTGATTCCACCAAGTGAGAGCATAACCAGAGAATTCAACAGAAGCAAGATTAACACGCCTCTGGTCAGAGAGATTATGCACTCTAAAAATCTGATCACATTGCTCCTCCCACTCAAGATATGCATCTGCATCTTCCTTTCCTGAAAATTTTGAAATACTTAACTTGACATGAGCAATGCTGTCCAGATCATCTCTATTGCGATGACGATGATGTTCACCATCATGGGCAGCACCACGACGGCGATCATGGCGATGTTCAAAGTGCCCATGATCTGCAAAAGGGTTCTCATCTTCATAAAAATCATCATCATAATTATCATGTACCTCCTCTTCGCTGATCATCATGACCAGCACGCCTACCACCTTCACGACCACCACGACCATCTCCAAAACGGTCACGAAAACCATTTCCATACCCTGAATTTTCATCTCCGAATCCTTCATCATCATGATGTGTAGCCCTTCTACCCGCTGCTGGGAGACGTTCATTGAACATCCTCTCCATGGCCTCCAACAACGAGTTCCCAAGTTGGCGTAACTCGGCTCGCGCAACCAGGGTTCTTCTTCTCCATGATTGCTATCGTGAACACTTGAATCAGATTCTGCCATGTTAGAACAGTGAAAGAAAATGTGGAATAGGTAAAATTTGTGGAATCACACAACCTCATCTCTTGCTTACCAAAGTTCTTACCCGTTCTTCTGGACTATGAGTGTGCAAAAAGTGGTAGCACCCAGCTGTGGTTAAGCGGTTGAAAGGATTACAAATCGAGAGGTCCGGTTTCAGATTTTTGTGGAGCTATAGCTGGCTGTCCAAGGAAGGCTATGGTACTGTAACCCAAGTGTTGTAAGCCGTTCAAAAAAAGTAAACGCTGCTGTCAAAAGCACCACAAACTAGATATTACAAATCTGAAACTTTGGGTGCGGATGAACACGGCAAAATAACAGAGGGTGCGGATGAACACGGCAAAATAATATGATGAAAAAAATAAACGGTGATGACTAGCAACTAGATGAACGCAACACACACAAAGATAACAGTACCACAAAATGGTTATGGGATTTTTTGTGTGGCTTTTTAGTGGACTATAGGACATGGAACAAAAGAGTAACCGATGGTAAAGTAAAGGATAAATATGTGGGTGATAACAAAAACCTACCGTGACAACGATAGCTCTGATTACCACATATGTATC
Organism: Alloteropsis semialata; assembly: GCA_004135705.1. Lineage (NCBI taxonomy): Eukaryota > Viridiplantae > Streptophyta > Magnoliopsida > Poales > Poaceae > Alloteropsis > Alloteropsis semialata. The sequence continues at coordinate 65,859,171 of CM014271.1, read as the reverse complement.
GGTACAAGGATGGCCCGATCTTCACGACAGTAGATTTACGAACAAAGGGTAACTTGCTGAAATCAGCGGGATAACTAGCTTTATACCTGACCAAGGTTGGATGCGACCAAGCGACGGAGAGAGAGGCATCGAAACCTTGAGGACTTCGACTCGATCTCCGAACAACCGCAGAACCACAATCCGAGTGTAATTCCACACAAAACGGCTCAGCCAAACTGGCAACCGTAGAGCACAGATTACAGGACTAAACCACATAGTACGGCGCAGCCGAACTGGCAACCGTAGAGCACAGAGTAGAGGATCCCAGAGGGGTCTCTTCACGAGTCCACGAAGAACATGGATGAACAAGGTTGTGCAAGGCACTCAGCAGCGTGGATGCAAAACCATATGAGGTTATTTGTATATCAAAATTCAACTAGTGTTTTCAGAAGTATATAGGGAATATTTATACTAGGAACAATCCTCTTAGATGAGTTTAAGATAGGTGTGAACTAAAGGCACCACGTTGGGAAGTGGAGAGCCAAGTGGTGGAATCATTTATTATGTCCTCTTTAGTTCACGCGCGTCTCCTGGGCTGCAGCGCAGTCTTCAAAAAAATGGTCATTACTCTTAATTGGAAACTCCAAATGACTTGCTGTCAGTTGCGTTGGAAACTAGACTTGGAGCTTTTTCCAACCATGTATATAATGACCCCTGTCCCTTCTCGAGATGGTACAGTTTTGAATGGGAATTTGAACCTAGATAAATTCTCGAGTAGACTCTTGACCTTCTGACATGTCTTCACTAATCTAGTCAAACCTCATAAGTGAAAATCCAAAAGTACTCGAAACTTGATGGTGTTGTAAATTAGACTTGACAAGCTTTCCATCAAGTGCTTGATGGCCTTCATAGCCTTC
>CM014271.1:65842880-65857275 GCA_004135705.1 Alloteropsis semialata | reverse complement strand
CTCCCCCATGCTTATTCCAAATCATATAATCTGGCTTAAAACCCCTAGTTAGCAAATGGCATCGGATCTGCTCGATGTTTGTGAACTGCTTCTGATTCATGCAATCAACGCATGGGCATGAAACATACCCCCCTTCCCTTGGATGACTGATGATAAATGCCTTGGCAACATCTATAAAAGACTGAACTCCTTTCACATAATTATCACTTCTACCCAAAGAATCATACATCCATCCTCTATCCATCTGTGAATTAGAATAGAACAATTTTTTTAATTCAGTTAAAAGGCCCTAAAAAGTTTCATGAATGTAGCCTTGAACAACTGTGACCAAAGTCGTTTAAACATTTATTGGCCCCTAAACAAATAGCTAGTTTAGTTAAATACACTAATCTAGTACTTCAGGCTATACCCATAATTTCAAATTTATGAAACGTAACAAAAAATGCTTGTAAAATTAAGTATGGATAGATACTAACCTTGAAACAAGCAATTGATGTTCAACCTTTAGAATTCAGCACCATGCATGTAAGCCAATTCGATAAATTGATCTAAAATGGAAAGGACCGTCTTTCATTCATATTCAACTCAAATTTGATAAAATCTAATCAAGCAAATAAATCAACCATCAAACATAGGGCGTACGTACCCATCAAATAACCACTCTGGACTTGTGCAACCTTCAAAACTCGATCTCCTCCATGAATCAATAGGTGAGAAATGCCTCTATAATAATCAAAGAGCAACCACTTATTCATTCTCATCCCTAGTTTGCCAAAAACTAACAATCACAATAACAACCTAAAACAATTATGTGCACATACCAACCTTTAACCATGGTGGAGGTGTGAAACCATCCAAATTCGGCCTCCTACACGAAAAAATTGGTGAGAAATGGCCTCTAAATTGATGAACACCCTCTCCATAAAATTCATCCAAAAATTGAAAATCAACCCACAAATGCATTGGTGGAAATGAGGTATAGCTAGAGACCAACCTTTTGGTAAGTTGGTGAGGTATATCCTTCAAAAATGGAGTCTTTTTGAGAAGAATTCGAAAAAGTGGCCGTAACAATGGTGAAAATGGTGTTTGTGTCGGGTTGGGGAAGAAGGAGGGGAGGGGAGGCAGCTGATATATGGGTGCGCCATTTTCACAGTCGGTTTTTAAGAAAAACCGGCTGTGAAAACACATTTCCACAGTCGGCTAAAGAAAACCGGCTGTGAAAATGCATTATCACAGCCGGTTTTTCTTAAAAACCTGCTGTGAAAAAAGTCTGCAAATGTCAGGTTCTGTCAGGTATAAAACTGGCTGTGATAGGTGGTTTTCATAGCCGGGTTTTTAGCCGAACCGGCTGTGAAAATCTAGCCCTTTTCACAGCCGGTTCGGCTAAAAAACCGGCTGTGCAAGCCACCTATCACAGCCGGTTTTTCCTTTCTCAGCCGCGGCACTAAAAAAACCGACTCTAAAAATATTTTCTGCGCCACTTTCAAAAAACCGGTGAAAAAGGTGACTTGAAAAATGGTTTCTGTAGTAGTGGGAGTCCGAACTGCTCACACTCGTGATGAGTGAGGCCAGCGTTTAGTAGCACCTGGCCATCACATTGCTCGCCCAACATGCCGCGAGAGAGATCCAGGTGGAGGAGAGAGTGGAGTGTGGCAGTACACATTGCCGTCTCCGGATCCGACCTCCCCCTTGCCTGATTCACGCCTGGATCCACCGCACACCAATGCTTGCCCCGCACCATGTCCAATGCGACCCTAACACTCCTCACCCAGCCATCGTTCCACACTGCGTTCTTGATTGCCTGTATGAGTGTGGGGCGAGCAGAGGGGCAGCAGCTGAGAAGCAGGAGGTCACGGGCAAGATCTCAAAGAGGGATTGAAGGGAGAGAGAGAGAGAGAGGCATGAGAGGGATGCTATGCTAATTGCGGGGAGATAGGACTAGCGGGGTAAAATAAAAAGTGCAAAATTGAGCTCCCCGCTTAAAAATGATATTGGATAAAAATATCAAATTCAAACTAACTATCACCACCGGTCTGCCATACAATCTACTAGGTACCGGCAGTGATACTCTTATGATCACTGTCAGGTGTTTTTAAAAGCTGATAGTGATGAGGTGTTTCCTATATAAAACCGGCATAGGTACCCCAACACGGACAGTTTCATTTTCCCCGGCACTCATATACCGTTTGGAAAAAAACCTTTTATGTAGTAGTGCATGTAGTATTCTATATCTATATCTTATTATCCTAGCTCTATATGCATGGTCAAGACACAAATATGAGTACGTGTTAGGAAATGCATAGACTAATTACCTCACCTACTACCACTATCTTTCCTTATAAATATTATCATGGCCCTTGACTATTAAATGGCAGATATTACCCTACCTCCTACACATACTAGCAGAAAGATATAAACCCCAAAATATACCAACAGCAACAGAATCAGGGAGAAAAATGAAGAGGGCTGAAACCGAATGTGCAGAACATGATCTAATTAAGTGATGGATGCACAATATTATGCTGGGAAAAGGAGGCACCGTTAATAGTATTTTCTGAACGAGAGTGAGGATTGGACAATATATATTTGGATTTGAGTATGAACAAGAATGTGTTTGCCCATATCCTCCCCAGTGGCAGGTTTGGCCATCCTTGCAGCAGAAAAAAGTCCGTGCAAAAGTCCATCCCACCACCTGAGGGACTCTTCCTTACTTCCCCTCTTCACAGAAAAAGCAAAAAAACACAGCAAATTAAAGTCCATCCCTTCACCTCACGGACTTCTCCTTTCCCTTCTTGATAGAGAAAGAAACCTGCGTCAAAGTTCACCCTTGAAGGATCCACATCAAAGTTATTGCCTGAAGCTACTATTGATGGCTAAAGTTATTTAATGACAAAAAATAATTTGCCGCAGATGAAGTAGTGCTAGTGCTACATCACCGAGCTAGCTTCTATATATCCTATTCCTAGCTCCATGGCCAATACACAACTGTACTACCTGCCAGCAGATGCCTAGCCCACTCTCCTGTCACATTAACATGGTCATGCATCATAGCTTATAAAAGGCATGTTGGCATGTTGCTGATCCTCCAATCCCATCCTATTCTAGCCCGGAAATATAAGCCCCAAAATGTGTCAAACATCAACAGAGGCAGGCAGAAAACAAACTGTTGGGCCCGACCGCGAACTGTTGGGTGCACAGTACTGTGCTGGGAAAAGGAGGCACCAGGAACCGTATTTCCTGAAACATCGCTGACCCATGCACCAGCTTTCGCGGTATACCAGCGGACACATAAGCTTGATATGCTCCTACCACTCATTCCAGATCCAGCAATCGACCGCTGACCATGCAGTTTCTATGTTGCAGATGATGCAGAACCCACATGGGCAAGGATAGCACTCACCTGAGTTGGTCACGGAGCTCAAGGTGAGAGCGTACATGGTTGCCAGGCGCCTCATGCGAGCATGGATGCATCCTCACACCAATTTGCACCTCGTGAATAGTGCATCGTCGCGTCGGGACCTAGATTTGTCGGCGATCAAGAAGCGTGGTGGTTTGGCCAAGGTGCATGTTGGTATGGCCGGAGTGGAGGCCCTCTGATCTGATCTGTGCAGGCGACCAATGAAGATAAGTTGGGTGCCGATCCAAGAGATAACCAAGAAAGTAGCTGGTGGGGCAGCATGGCCAAAGAGATAAAGATCTAAACTAAGATACGATAGGACCACAGGATTCTTCTTAGGCATTACGTTAGAAGTGGTGTTAGAGTTACACAAGAAAGTTGGCGACTGAATTAGTATTAAAGATTACGATCTTTATGTGTTATCTGAAAAATGGGGTTATTCTAACTAATGATAACCTAGTCAGGAGAAATTGGAATGGAAACAAATACTGCAACTTCTATAGTTATGTTGAATCCCATGACCATCTTTTTTCAATTGTTATTATGCTAAATTTCTTTGGAGGGCTCTACACATAATATTTGGAACTGGGCATAACAGGGAGGATAAAAATAAAATCCATATTTATTGTCGGGGGCTGCAACTTTTTGTTGGGCAATTTGGAACACTAGGAATGAGATGATTTTTGACAAATGTTGACCAAAAACTTTTTTCCAGGTACTATTTAGGGGAACATACTAGCTTCGGGTCTGGGCGAAGTTGCAGCGAAGTGAGAGCAACCACGAGTTTCTGATTAAGGCATGTCAATCCCTAGAGATTGCCGTGCTACGTTTCTTTACTTTGAAGGCATGTCACGAACTATGTGTGCTACTACTTGTAATAGTGGTGGACTGATCCCTCTTCCTTGGAGGAGGGTGAAGCCGGAACTCTTTTCCATTATCTAAAAAAACGAATAGGAAAAGTGTCGAGATATTGATTGGCAGCACTACTACGTCTTGTAAATAAATGAAGTAGTATGTAGGTACCTTGCCATCACATATTGATTGGCAGTCCAAAAGAGTCCACATGAAAAGGAGAGCATATCCATAGAAATACCCACTAGAACTGCATATGCTTGCAATGTGATGTTTGGGATGGTAGGTATAGGGAAGAACATCTCTAGTCCTACCCACATGGAACTTGATGGCCGGCGAGAAATGGGCACCAAGATGCCAGATCGGCGCACAACACAATGGCATGCTGTTGTGCTGGAAATTGCATCATGAAGCCTTTCCATCAAGATCGGGTTGAGCTGGAAATGTATGGAGCCACACAGTTGGGGTGGCTAGCGCGGAGGCTCCATATGATAGAGAGGAACAAGACGGCCTAGGGGCTGCTGCTACTACGTTGTAGGAAGCACACAGCCAACGTGACTTGGTGCCTTTGCGGTTCACGACAAGGGAATATCTGTATGTTCTACAAATGATTAAGAAAAATAGCAAAATGTACTCATGCATCCTCAGATTGTCAAGTGGATCAACGAATAAATCCCTCAATGCAGAAATTAATTAGTATGCCAAGCCTAACTTTGTCTATTCTGCCATGTTTGATGGTGTTGAGTAAACTCAGGTTCCTATGTAATCAATAAATCAAAGAATGCACTAGAAAAAACTAAAAACTTGATTAATTGATTCCATCACCAAAAGGTCATACGTCATATGTGTTAGATAAAGATGTAACTCATGTTTGTCACAAGTAACAAACCATGCGCTGATGTAGATAGCTGTTCAGATCCATGTAAATAGGATCCTCAGCGCATGGTTGTTGCTGTGAATTGTAAACCCACGCTGGGGGTTCTTCCCAGCATATATCAACACGCATAGCGGCCTCCAAGGAGGTAGAACGCTTCCACCATTCTTTCATGGTATCAAAGGCCTGCTGCTGCCTCTAGATTGCATCTAGTTCCATGGCGTTCCCCGGCTCTTCCTCGACTGTCGGCTCGGCCATTGCCCCCCCGGCGGTGTTCGGCTTCTCCATCACCGAGAAGCTGTCCCGGACCAACATTGGTCTCTGGAAGCTCCAGGTGCTGCCGGCTCTTCGGGGTGCCCAACTTGAGGGTTTCCTCGACGGCTCCGTTCCGGCTCCACCAAAGCAGATCGACGTCAAAGACGGCGACAAGATCGTCAAAAGTGCCAACCCGGAGTATGCCAAATGGGTGGCGCTTGATCAACAGGTGCTGGGCTACCTGCTCACCACCATGACGCGCGAAGTGATGGCGCAAGCCGCCACCGCGCAGACCTCTGGTCAGCTCTGGAGCGCTGTGGAGGAGATCTTCTCCTCTCAGACGCGCGCCAGGTCTGTCAACACCCGCATCGCCCTCGCTACGACGAAGAAGGGCGCCTCGTCTGCCAACGAGTATCTCACCAAGATGAAGATGCTCGCCGATGAGATGGCGGCCGCCGAGAAACCTCTCGGCGAAGATGAGTTCACGTCCTATGTCATCACGGGACTTGATGAGGAGTACAATCCACTGGTGTCCGCCCTTCTCGCCAGGGTGGAACCGGTGACCTACTCTGAATTGGTCTCCCAGATCGTCAGCTTCGAAGGGCGGCTGGAGATGCAGCGGGGTGGCGGCGGTGGCTCATCCGTCAACTCTGCTGCTCGCTCTGGCCGTGGCAATCCTCGAGGTGGCGGCCGCGGTGGACAACGCTCCAACTCCGCGGGACGTGGTCGTGGTCCTGGCTCAGGAGGCCGGGGCCATGGCGCCAATGGTGGGGGACAGAAACCCCGCTACAATGGCAAATGCCAGGTCTGCTTCAAGGACGGGCATAGCGCTGTCAATTGCTGGCACCGCTTTGATCAAGACTACGTTCCTGATGAAAGGAACGTGAATGCTGCCACCAACTCCTACGGCGTCGACACCAATTGGTACACTGATACAGGTGCGACGGATCACATCACCGGCGAGCTCAACAAACTGGTCATCCACGATAAGTACAATGGCAATGATCAGATTCGCACGGCGAATGGGGCAAGTATGAACATTAACCATATTGGTCATGCTGTTGTTCGTGCCCCTAATCATCACACTCTTCATCTTAATAATGTCCTGCACGTACCCACAGCCAAGAAAAACCTTGTCTCTGTCCATCGCCTAGCAAAAGATAATAAAGCCTTTCTTGAATTTCACCCTAATTTTTTCTTGATCAAGGATCAGGCAACGAGGAGAACAATTTTGGAAGGCAGATGTAGGGGCGGTTTATATCCTCGTCCTGAACCGAGCAAAGAAGCTTTGAGTGTCACCACCAAACCATCCTCTGCTCGTTGGCATAGTAGATTGGGTCACCCTGCTTTTTCAATTGTTCAAAAAGTTGTTAGTTTCAATAATCTGCCTTGTGCTAGGGATGATTCTTCTCAATCCGTGTGTAATGCTTGTCAGCAAGCTAAAAGCCACCAGCTTCCCTATCCCAAGTCTTCCAGTATCTCTAAATTTCCCTTAGAATTGGTGTTTTCTGATGTATGGGGACCCGCTCCTGATTCTGTTGGGAGAAATAAATACTATGTCAGTTTTATTGATGATTATAGCAAGTTTACATGGGTGTATTTGCTCAAACACAAATCTGAAGTCTTTCAGCGTTTTTATGAATTTCAGAATCTCGTTGAACGTCTGTTTAGTAGGAAAATTATTGCTATGCAGACTGATTGGGGGGGTGAGTATGAGAAGCTCAACTCCTTTTTTAAGAAGGTCGGGATCACACATCTTGTGTCCTGTCCTCACGCTCATCAGCAAAATGGAGCAGCTGAGCGTAAACATAGACACATTGTTGAGGTTGGTCTTTCCATTTTATCTCATGCGTCCATGCCGCTTAAGTATTGGGATGAGGCTTTCCTTACTGCCACCTATTTAATTAATCGCACTCCTACCAAAATTCTGGATTTTTGCACCCCGCTTGAGCGTCTCTTTGATGCAAAACCAGATTACTCCATGTTTCGTGTTTTTGGATGTGCCTGCTGGCCCAACCTCCGACCATACAACACTCGCAAGCTCGCATTTCGGTCTCTGCGGTGTGTGTTTCTTGGGTACAGCAACCTTCACAAAGGATTTAAGTGTCTTGATGTATCCACCGGCCGCATCTATATTTCTCGTGATGTTGTCTTTGATGAAAATGTCTTCCCATTCTCTGAGCTGCACAGCAATGCCGGATCCACCCTCCGCACTCAAAGATTTGGGGGACCTTCACTACTTTCTTGGCATTGAGGTAAAGAAGGTGAATGGAGGTATTCTACTCACTCAAGATAAATACACTTCTGACTTATTGAAGCGGGTTGGCATGGTAGATTGTAAACCTGTTACTACACCTATGGTGGCCTCTGAAAAACTGTCAGCACATGGGGGGGAACAGTTAGGGCCGAATGATGCTACACAGTACAGGAGCATAGTAGGAGCATTACAGTATTTAACTTTGACACGTCCAGATATATCCTTTGCAGTAAATAAAGTGTGTCAGTTTTTACATATGCTTACCACGGTTCATTGGACAGCGGTCAAGCGCATTTTGAGATATTTGAAGTTTACACTTGGTCTTGGACTTCGAATACATAGATCTTTGTCTACACTTGTTAGTGCCTTTTCAGATGCTGATTGGGCAGGGTGCAGTGATGACAGAAGATCAACCGGAGGGTTTGCTGTGTTCCTTGGCTCCAACCTGGTGTCATGGTGTGCAAGGAAACAACCCACGGTCTCAAGATCCAGTACTGAAGCCGAGTACAAGTCCATGGCAAATGCTACTGCAGAGGTGATGTGGGTACAAACATTGTTGAATGAAATTGGGATAAAAGCTCCTGCTTCTGCGCGACTGTGGTGTGACAATATTGGTGCTACATATCTTTCAGCTAACCCAGTGTTTCATGCTAGAACCAAACACATAGAAGTGGATTTCCATTTTGTTCGAGAAAGAGTTGCACAAGGACTACTGCAGATCAGACTAGTGTCCACGGCTGATCAAGTTGCTGATGGTTTCACAAAGGCGCTACCTGTTCGACAATTAGAGAGTTTTAGACACAATCTCAACTTAGATAAAGTGTGATTGAGGGGGAGTGTTAGATAAAGATGTAACTCATGTTTGTCACAAGTAACAAACCATGCGCTGATGTAGATAGCTGTTCAGATCCATGTAAATAGGATCCTCAGCGCATGGTTGTTGCTGTGAATTGTAAACCCACGCTGGGGGTTCTTCCCAGCATATATCAACACGCATAGCGGCCTCCAAGGAGGTAGAACGCTTCCACCATTCTTTCAATATGCACAGTCTCTGTAGATACGGTCATCATTGATCTTAACTCGTGCACGTCAAGATGCACTGGCAACAAACACGCCACTACTAGAAATCTTGCTTTCCATCCACCACAAATATATCTTTGGGAATTAGACCCTGTACGCTGTACTAGCATTGGTAACAGGTCCAATTCCTATTGACATACTCTTTTGTGGATGGAAGGCGATATGACTCTTTTATTACTGGTTGATAACACCAACCGGTACTAATTTATATGCATTGATACTAATGTATAAGTATTAGGACCGATTAGTGTTACCAATTGATGCTAAAAGGGTCTCCACGTGTTAATTCAAATGAAGTATCTCTTAATGATGCCAGATCTGCTGCGTAGATGACATGGTAAGGTATGCACTGGGGTGAATCCTGTGCTCTGCACACACATATTATCTCACAAAAAACTGTGTTACTTGTGTAGGAGAAAAATTGGGCGATTTGTGTAGGCCTCCACTAGTACTGATGGTAGTTTGAGACCAAAACTGATGTCGAGTTGGTGATGGTAGTTTGCAAACGGTACTGATTTCGAGTTTTCTAGTAGTGCAGACACTTGGAATGAATGTCAATCACTTCATGTACCAACACCCACTTGTTGAAACTAGGCATTTTATAAAAGGACCATGTTGCCCCGTACAGTACCCTATTAGCTCCATAGCCATTACTCCGAACAGTACATACTATTGTTGTAAAAATTGAACCAATATATACAAGCTAGTATTCATCCTAAAACCAGCATCGTTGGAGCTAGGAATTACAACATGACAGGACGCATGATGAAGTGTGCTGCATTTCGATAAGTGGGAGTGAGAGGCATCTGCGGAACTGGCATGGTACGGGTGACTGTTGTGGGTACTTCAATATCAGGAGTGTGGACTGTCGGCGTGCTGATAGATGCTATAAAATAACTCCACCCTGCCAGCAAATGCAGAATCATAGAGAGCGAGCAGCACGAAACAGAATGGAAAAGGCACCCATACACGTCCCATGGGAAGAAACATCTCTTTTGATTAGTGTATTGTTCTTAGCTGTGTTTGTATGTCTGCTTGTTTGAGTATTCTTCTACTCGTTGATTGCAATGAGTAGAAAAAACACATTTTGAGTTCTTTGAAGATCTAGTGATATCAAGAACAAGAGTTGAAAATGCCAAGCAGTTGTACTTCTTTTGCAGAAAGGCTAGTGTCTCTAACCATCCTCCTATATATCTATGTTTATTTAAAAGATCATCCTGCATTAATTGGAACATGCATACAGTGACCACTCGGAAAAAATAATACAACCACAAGACCCATAATAGGTTAGGCTTGGCTAAGTAATTGTGTGGTGCCACTGTATGTTTTGGATAGGACTCGTTGCTACCGGTATGGTTTGTGTGAACAGACGCAGGGGAGGAATGTTCGCCTTCCGGTGACCTATACGGAAGGCGAGCACACACACATTGAGAAATTATTTAGAAGGGTCTCGTAGTGGAACCCTGGTCTTATAGGCTAGCTACCATAATTAATTTATTTCAAGTTGATATAAATCATATTCTATAGTTATTACTTGAGGCCTAGCTGAGTACCGACCATAAGTGTACTTATCCTTGGTTACTGCTGGTTAGAAATAAGTGTCGTGAAGTTGTTGAAGATGGTGATGAAGCCTAGGCATACACAACCCCCAATCAATTGCAATTGAAGTGTTGGAGACTTTGTTTCTAGGATAAGTTGTGTCTCTAATAGAATATATACACTACCAGAGAACGGTCGATCGGTCACGGTTCGTAACCCTCATAGGTACCGGTTCTGGAACCGGTACCGCGACACCGTGACTAAAGGGGGGCGGCCTTTGGTACCGGGTCCAGACCCGGTACCAAAGGGAGCCTTTGGTACCGGTTGGTAACACCAACCGGTACCAAAGGACCCCCCCGCGTAGGCGTTCGGCGGAGGGCCTTTGGTACCGGTTGGTGTTACCAACCGGTACCAAAGGCTCTTTTGGTTATTTTTTTTAAATGTTTGATATTTGGGTTAGTTATATACAAATCTACGCGTCTACGTGTCTGCTCGTCATATGTCATATGTCGTACACGATCTTTCACGCAATAAGATTGAAGTCGTCGCAATTGTCAATTGATTTTGACCCGACTTTGATTGCATTTTTTTCGAACATTTACATATAAACATTTGAGATCGGCCAATACAAAAGTTAGAGCATTTAAAAGTTATTTACAATTGACGAGCTGAACTGGAAGAAGGAGCAGAAAGGGAGTCCAATTGAGCGATTTCGGTTCCGTCATGGTGGTACTCTCCCAGTGGACTTATAACTTGGTCCATAATGAATCCAAAAAATTGGTCCACAATAGCTTTTGCTTTTTCTCTCATTGGGAGCTCTTGATGGTAAAACATCCTCTGCATTAATCACAAATGACAACATTCATTCATATAATAAATAAATTTTGCATGTAATCATTTCTAAACAAGTAACTAATAATCATTCATTCATATAATAAATAAATTTTGCATGTAATTATAAAATATCCTAACACATTCATTTCTAAACAATAACTAATAATTATTTCAAAACAATAACAAATAATCATTTCTAACCAAGTAATAATCATTTCTAACCAAGTAATAATCATAATAAATATACACTAATAATCATATTTCCATATACACTAATAATCTAATGTCCATATACACTAATAATCTAATTTCCATATACACTAATAATCTTATTTCCATATACACTAATAATCTAATTTCCATATACACTAATAACCTAATTTCCATATACACTAATAATCTTATTTCAATATACACTAATAATCTAATTTTCATATACACTAATAATCTAATTTCCATATACACTAATAATCTTATTTCAATATACACTAATAATCTATTTTCCATACACACTAATAATCTAATTTCTATATACACTAATAATCTAATTCATACCATGAGATCTGCTTGAGTCGCTTTTTTGGGAGAAACAAAGGTATGGATCCACTGGCAGACGAAGTATCCGCATAGATTCGTCCCTGCTTCCTGTCTGGCACACTGATAGTGGAGAAGAATAAAGTTAGACGTAACAACTATATATTAGTGTGATTTTACGAGATATGCGGGTACACCAGCCACGTACCGGAAAGTCCGTCCTCACATGCAGTCTTTCTTTGAAATTTCCTTTTTGGTTCGCACGGAAACGTGTCCATGCCATGTCAATCAAGTCTAAAACTGCTTGGTAATCCTCTTGTGGTTTCCGCAGTGAGTCCAAGACAACAATTTTACCTTCATTTATGATTATCACAAGCAGTATCCAGTGGAAGCTGTATATATATATATATATATATATAAATACATGCACAAGTATTGAGAACAAAGTCTTAAAGTTATACATACATAGAGAGAAGTACTCACTGGAAATTGTATGGCAAAAGAATGTAATACTTGCTTCTTTGTTTCTCCAGGTACAGGTATATGTTGTCCACCGTCTCCAGCGGCTGTGTCTGTACATTTCTCTCATTTACCATCAATGGATCCATGAAACCGACATCATCATACGATTTTTCACGGCATGTATGGATCTCCATCCTACATGACAAGAATAGATTGTTATTGTTGAAAATTATAATTAAGAAAGTAAGTATTGCGAGAATAGATCAGTGAAAGAAACTTACACAACCCAGCAGCTCATCAATGAGAGGTCTATGGCATCTTGACGGTACAAATCATAGACATCCTTGAAATCCAAAATCAAGAGCTCATGCCCACGGAAGTAATCACGGTCTTTTATCAAAACATTGAGCATCTGTCTACCCTTTTTGGACTCCTTCATGTACCACTCATGAAATCGGAATGCTTGAGTGGTTAGGGACTTCAAAGAATCTGGGGGCACCATTGGTTTGCCATATTCAAATGTCCAAATTTCCACAGGTGTTGCCACTGGAATTTCGCCCGTGCCCGATAAAAGTTCTGCCGCTGAGAGGCCTGTTTGCTGGCACAACAACGCAAGCTGTTCGTCGTCATATTCCTGTTGCCCTTGTGTCCTCCTAGCCGAGCTCTGACCGACTTGTTTCTTCTTAGGAGTGGCCGCCTTCTTCACCGAGGATCCACCGCTGGCTTGTTGTTTCTGCTTATCATAAGACTTTGCAAGCTGGCGGTCGTAGTCGGAGGGCAAGAATCTCTTCTGATTCGCCGCGCTCATTTTTGTGAAAAATGTCTTCGCTGTCGGATCTATGGGCACCGGCTTCTCTGGCTCATCTGGTTTGAAATGCTCTTTGATCTGGGCTGCGACCACCAAAGCAGTTTCCTCGTCAGTTTGGTCGTAGGCTCTTTTCTTCCTTATGGCGGCCAACCTTTCTTCGTCGGTAGGCTCTTTCTCCACTGTTTGGCGCTTCTGGCGAGTAGTCCGCCGTGGGGGCGGAGCTTGGCGCTTTGGGGGATGCCGTGCTGGTGGAGGAGGAGACCTGTGTGAGCCGGCATCATCCTGACCTGGAGGTAGGGATGAAAACGATCGGAAACGGTCAAAAACGGTATTGCAAATTATGCAAATGTAGAAAACGAAAACGGTATTGCAACCCTACCTGGAGGTGGCAGCTCTGGGTCATCCTCGGCCCTTCTTGAAGGTGACGGTGGCTGCGGGGGATCCCTGGGTGGAGTANATACTGCCGTGGGCAGCATCCGCTAACGTCTTTTCTTCGTCGCCACCTGGGATGTCGAGCTCCAATTCATCATATCCTTCACAAATCTGCTCGACCCCCACCTTGCAGTAGCCACTTGGAATCTGTGCCCCATGAATGGTCTGCCCTTGCTCCACCGGATAAGCCATACCGTAAGCCACCTTAGTGGATAAGTTCCGGCTTGGTATATGAAGCTCACATGGCGTACGCAGAGTGATTTCGTCCACTGGATAGCAAGCACTCTCGTCCCCGGCATCGGCAGGTGGGAGCTCTGTGGAAGCAACACTGCTGCGACGTTGGGAGGGCGGGCTAACACCATCAGCTGATCCACCAGCTGGTACATGTACTATTTCCGGCACCGTCTGCCCTTGGCTCAGCAATGTCTGTAGCTGTCTAGACACCATGTCTGGGATGCCTGCCTTTGTCTCCCGAAGCTCTCTTTCCAAGTTCTCTACTCTTCTCTCTTGTGCGGCCTTAGAGCGGCTTCGACTCCTGTATGTGTCACTGTCCGCAGGGAATGCAGCCTTCCACGGGACTACGCCGACACCTCTAGCTCGTCCGGGATGTTCGGGGTTCCCCAGAGCCCTTGTTAGCTCGTCGTTTTCTCTGTCGGGAACGAATGTCCCATCGGCTGTCTCTTGAATGACCTTAAGGATAGCAGCGGCCGCCTCTTTTACCTCATCGCTGTATATAAGCGACCCATCGGAAAAATCCAGAGTGCCACCATGAGCGTAGTACCAATGCCTTGATCGCTCGGGCCAATGCATTGTCGCCGGCGTGATTCCCCTGGCAACCAAATCTTCTTCCATCTTGTCCCAGATAGGAATTTTCTTCTTATAGCCAGTTGGTCCAAGAGAGTGGAAGTATCTTTTCTTCGCGGCATTGATCCTATTCTGTCGCGAGTTCTTTTCACCTAACTCCGACCGCCTGTACTGCACGAAGGAATCCCAATGACCCCTCAGCTTTGGGTAATCATCGAAGTTGGGTGACATCACCCGGTACCAAAGGGTAATTTGCGCGCCAATCTG
>CM014271.1:65829245-65841880 GCA_004135705.1 Alloteropsis semialata | reverse complement strand
TGCCGAGTTCCCCTTGTGGCGTCGGCGGGCGGGGAGATGCTACAAGAAGGACTGCGACGTTCGCAGTTCGGCCCTTCTTGTTGCATCGGATCTCCTGCTTCCCTCGCTACTTGATTTCGTCACCGGGGGTGGCGAAACCCGTTTGTGTTATTTCACGGCCTTTGGCCGCGTGTACTTTTTGCCCTTATTCGAGAAATAAAGGAACCTGTAGATTCGGGCGTCTTTCTGTGGTCACGTAGTCGGCCTCTTTTTTATTTTTGCATGAACTCGGGCGCCCGTTTGGCCATCCTCACGTCGGGTTCAGGGTGCGACTGTAATGATGTGGACGGTGGGGAGCCAGACGGTTCGCTCCCTCCGGCCAGTTACCGGGGAGCCCGACGGTTCGCTTCCAGAGGAGCCAGACGGTTCGCTTCCCTCCCGCCAGTTGCTTCAAGAGTAATGGGGGGCCGGACGGTTCGCTTCCCTCCGCCACTATAAATTTGGCATTGTCCTCACCCGGTCCTGCCATCACCCAATCCTGCCATCACCCGGTCCAGCACACAGTCCGGCGGCAAAGGAGAGCGGGGAGAGCAGGCCAGGAAGAGCGGTAACGGCATGGCATCGTCGGGCGACCGTTCGTCGATGAAGCGGGGGAGAGAGGAGGACGACGACGACAGCCGCCAGAAAAAGGCCAGGGCGGAGCAGGAGGCCAAGGCGGCGGAGCAGCGGGAGGCCAGGGCGGCGGAGATCGTCGCCGACAACGCCTGGAGCGGTGACATACTCCGCGAAGCGTTCGCGAAGCTTCGCGGTGTGGCCACCGCGTTCGGCATCAGGGCACCGGATTATCCGAAGGACTGGACCGTCAAGGACTTCGCCTTCAAGATCTACAGCCTGGCTGAAGAGCTTGAGAAGCTCCCCATGGTCCGGGATGCCTGCAGCGACGACGACGACGACGGCGGCGACGGCGATGACGCGGGCGGCGACGACGTTGGCGGGACCAGCGGTGGGACTCCTGGGGTGGCTACGGCTTAGCTTATTCCTCTGTAATAATAAAGCGTCTTACCGCGGCCGCGTAGTCGGTCTGTTGTCGTGATTTCAGCTCCCCCTTTGCGCCCCCGAGTCGATCGGGCGGGGGGGGCCGTTTCGCCTTTTCGTCATTTTCGCCTCGCGCGCTTCTTCCGGGATTGTCCTCGTCTGCGCTTTGTCGTGACGAGATTTCTTACAGGTCTTGTTTCGTGACCTGGGACCCTACGCGCTGCAGGGTTCTAGCGGAGAGGCCTTTTTCTCCTTACGTCGTAACCCCTCATGCATCTTTTTTCGCAAAAGGTGGAGGGGCCGGACCGAGCCGTATTTATGCCTCGTTGGCCGAAAATGCGGTGTCCGTGTGAGCTAATAACGGGCCAGTTCGAGTGAAGCCACGGCATCCCGTTCGATGGGTTCCGATCGGACCAGCTGGTGGCCAGCTTCAGATTCTTGGTGGCGAGATCATCTAGTTACCAAGCCCGTTCGATGGGACTTGGCGGCTCGTTGCCTTTCCGTTCGGGGGAAAAACCATGACCATTCTTACCATCAAGACTCGAACGCAGTTCGGGATGCCCACGACGCTCGTGCGTCCGGGTACTGGCCGCTGGGACCCATCCCTAGCTGCCCCTCACTCGGGGTGCTCGGGGGCGGCTGTAGAACCCTTCGACGGGCCAGCCTTTGAACCCCTGGCGTTTGACAGGCCATCGCAGATACTTACCGTGTTGTTCGTGGAGGGCGTTCGACCCTATGCGGGGAAAGAGCTACTCGCCTCTTGTTTTGGTGGGCTTGGAGAGCGTCTCGGGGGACGACTGTAGGCTCATAAAAAATTCGGAACGGGAGAGCATTTCTATTATCATAAGCGAATGACAAAGTACACATGCTTTTTTAGGGGTAAAAGCGACGTAGCTGCTTTATGTTCCAAGCGTTCGTGAGGACTTGGCCGTCCTCGTTCTTGAGCTTATAGGTCCCCGGGCGTAGGACTTGATCGACGATGTAGGGGCCTTCCCATGGCGGCGAAAGCTTGTGGCGGCCGCGATTGTCCTGAACTCGTCGGAGGACGAGGTCGCCGACTTGAAAGGCCCGGCTTCGGATGTTGCGGTCGTGGTATCGTCGTAGGGCCTGCTGGTACTTGGCCGAGTGGAGTAGTGCGACGCCGCGTGCCTCGTCCAGCTGGTCGATGGCGTCTTCCAAAGAGGCTTGGTTTCCTTCGTCGTCGTAGGCGCGGATCCGTGGGCTACCGTAGTCGAGGTCAGTAGGGAGGACCGCCTCAGACCCATGCACCATGAAGAAGGGCGTGCATCCCGTGGCCCGACTTGGGGTGGTTCGCAGGCTCCAGAGGACCGACGGGAGCTCCGCGACCCATCTTGCCTTGAACTTCTCGAGGCGTTTGAAGATTCGCGGCTTCAGTCCTTGCAAGATCATTCCGTTGGCTCTCTCCACCTGTCCGTTGGTTTTGGGGTGGCTGACGGCGGCCCAGTCCACTCGGATGTTGTTGTCGTGGCAGAAGTTGAGAAACTTTTTGCCCGTGAACTGAGTGCCGTTGTCGGTGATGATCACGTTCGGGACCCCGAAGCGGTAGATGATGTCGGTGAAGAACTGGACAGCTTCTTGCGAGCGAACGCGCCGGATGGGTCTCGCCTCGATCCATTTGGTGAACTTGTCGATGGCGACGAGGAGATGCGTGAAGCCCCCGGGTGCTTTCTTCAGTGGCCCGACTAGATCCAAACCCCACACGGCGAAAGGCCATGTGATAGGGATGGTCTGCAGGGCTTGCGCCGGGAGGTGGGTTTGCCTTGCGTAGAATTGACAGCCTTCGCATCTACGCACGATATCCTTGGCGTTGGCCACCGCGGTTGGCCAGTAGAACCCTTGTCGAAAAGCTTTCCCGACGAGCGTCTTTGGCGCGGCGTGATGCCCACATGCCCCTGCATGGATGTCCCTCAGCAATTCCTTACCTTGGTCGATCGGGATGCAGCGCATAAGGATGCCAAAGGAGCCTCGTCGAATGCAGCGCATAAGGATGCCAAAGGAGCCTCGTCGATAGAGCTCTCCCTCGATGAGCGTGAAAGTTTTGGCCCAGCGCGCGATCCGCCGAGCCTCGGTCGGGTCGGATGGGAGCTTTCCCTCCACAATCCACTCGAGTAGCGGGACTCTCCAGTCGGGATCCTCGAGGTTGAGCTCAGCGACCGCGTCTATCTCCATCACTTCTGCTTCCTCCCGTGCTGGAGGCTCGGGCGGCTCGTCATCGAGTCGGATGGAGGGGGCGTGCTGGTCCCTGGCGAACACTCCGTGGGGAACAGGCTTCCGGTTGGATGCCGCCTTGGCGAGGGTGTCGGCCGCCTCGTTGTACCGTCGCTGGACGTGCTTGAGCTCGAGGCCGAGGAACTTGTCTTCCAGCTCGCGGACCGCCCGGCAGTAGGCGACCATCTTGGGGCTGATGCAGCTCGACTCCTTCATTACCTGATCGACGACTAACTCCGAGTCTCCTCGGATCTCGAGACGTCGTATGCCGAGCTCGAGGGCAATACGGAGTCCGTTGAGGAGGGCCTCGTATTCGGCGGCGTTGTTGGAGGCCGAGAAGTGCAGTCGAACCATGTACTCCATGCGTACGCCGAGGGGCGAGACGAAGACCAGGCCGACGCCTGCCCCTTCCTTCATCAGCGACCCGTCAAAGTACATGACCCAGGTCTCGTGTTCGACGGAGGTCGGGGGAGTCTGGGCCTCGGTCCACTCGGCGACGAAGTCGACCAGTGCTTGTGACTTGATGGCGTCCCGTGGCGCGTAGGTGATGTTCTTCCCCATCAACTCGAGCGCCCACTTGGCTATTCTCCCATCAGCCTCGGGGTTCTGGACCACTTCGCCGAGTGGATACCTCGACACCACCGTGACGAGGTGGGCGTCGAAGTAGTGCCGGAGCTTCCGCCTAGTGATGAGGACAGCATAGACGAGTTTCTGGATTTGGGGATATCGTACCTTGGTGTCAGACAAGACCTCGCTGATGAAGTAGACTGGACGCTGCACCTTCTGGATCTTCCCGGGCTCGTCTCGTTCGACGACGAGGGCGGTGCTTACCACATGGGTGGTTGCCGCAATGTAGAGCAGCATGGGTTCCCCTTCCACTGGAGCGGTCAGGATTGGTGGGCTCTTGAGCGTAACTTTGAGCGAGTCGAGGGCCTGCTGCGCTTCATCATTCCAGACGAAGCGGCTCGACTTCTTAAGCAGTCGGTATAAGGGCAGGCTTCGTTCCCCGAGTCGGGCGATGAAGCGGCTGAGTGCGGCCAAGCACCCCGTGACGCGTTGGACCCCTTTCACGTTCTGGATTGGCCCCATGTCGGTGATGGCCGTTATCTTCTCGGGGTTGGCTTCGATGCCTCGTTCCGACACGATAAAGCCAAGGAGCATGCCTCTCGGGACCCCGAAAACGCATTTCTCAGGGTTCAGCTTTACTTTGTTCAGCCGGAGCTTCTCAAAGACAGCTGCGAGGTCAGAAACCAAGTTGCCCGTGCGCTTGGACTTCACTACTATGTCGTCAACGTACGCCTCGACCAGTCGGCCGATCAAGTCACCAAAGACGCGTCGCATGCATCTCTGGAACGTGGCGCCCGCGTTCTTCAGCCCGAAGGGCATAGACGAATAGCAGTAAGTGCCGTATGGCGTGATAAACGAGGTTGCGAGCTGGTCGGCCAAGCTCATCGCGATCTGATGGTACCCGGAGTACGCATCGAGAAAGCAAAGGGTTTCGCACCCTGCGGTGGAGTCGACCACCTGATCTATACGCGGAAGGGGGAAGGAGTCTTTGGGACATGCCTTGTTCAGGCCAGTATAATCAACACACATCCTCCATTTCCCATTTTTCTTTTTTACAAGGACGGGGTTGGCTAACCACTCGGGGTGGTATACCTCCCTGATGAAGCCGGCGCTGAGGAGCTTTTTGAGCTCTTCGCCGATGGCCTTGTACTTCTCGTCGTCGTAACGTCGGAGCTTCTGCTTGACGGGTCGTGCGCCAGTCTTGATGTCGAGTTTGTGCTCGGCGACTTCCCTTGGAATCCCTGGCATGTCCGAGGGCTTCCATGCAAACACGTCGAGGTTTGCGCGGAGAAAGTCGACGAGCGCGCTTTCCTATTTAGGATTGAGCGCCGTCCCGATGCGGAGGGTGCGGCCATCGTCGGCCACGGCAACCTCCTTGACGTCCTTGGCCGGCTCAAAGGAGCACGCGGCACGCTTGGAGGTCTCGGGGATATCCAAGTCCTTGGGTGAAGGCTCAGCGGCGAGCCTTTTGGACTGGACGAACGCCTCTGCGAATTGGAAGCACTCGGTTTCGCAGGCGAACGCATGCTCGAATGAAGTCCCCACGGTGATGACACCTTTCGGTCCGGGGATTTTCAACTTGAGGTACGTGTAATTTGGGACAGCCATGAACTTCGCGTAAGCGGGCCTCCCAAGGATGGCATGATACGTCCCGGGAAACGCAACCACTTCGAAAGTGAGGGTTTCCCTGCGGAAGTTTCGTGGTGTTCCAAACGTGACAGGCAGATCGATCTGCCCGAGTGGTATCGCGTCCACCCCGGGGACAATCCCATGGAATGGCACAGGGGATGGTCGAAGCTGGGACCGCGGGATCCCCATCTCGTCCAGGGTGTCGACGTAGAGGATGTTGAGGCCGCTCCCGCCGTCCATCAACACCTTGTGGACGCGCTTTGTCCCGAAGAGAGGAGCAACCACGAGCGGGTATCTACCTGGTTGTGGGACGTGGTCGGGATGGTCGGAGCGGTCGAAAGTGATCGGGGCCTCAGACCATTTCAGGTAGGAGGGCACCGCGGGCTCGGTGTGGCAGACTTCTCGCCGGATCAGCTTTTCTTCACGCCTCGGGGGGCAGGCCGCCGTCCCCCCGACGATCATCATGATAGCGCCGTCCTCCCTGGGATAGCCGTCGTCGTTGTTGGAGCCACCGGCCCCGTTTCGGCCCTCGTTCGACTTCTTCTTCTGGGCGCCGGCGAGGAAGCTTCTCATGAGTCTGCAATCCTTCAAGGCATGCTTGACGGGGCCCTCGTGGTGGGTGCAGGGCGCCTCGAGGAGCTTCTCGAAGTGATCCCTTGGCGCTGGGTTTCCCTTGGGCTTGGTGGCCTTCTGCTCGGCCGCCGCTACCACACGGCCGTCGCGCCTTCGCTTGTCCTTTCGTTTGTTCTTATCGGGTCGGGCGGAGGTGCCTTCGTCCATCGTCTCCGATTTCTTGCCCTTGCCCTGAGGTCGATCCAGGGTTGCGGCAACGGCGTCTTCTCCGTCGGCGTAGTCGGTGGCGATGTCAAGGAGCTCCCGGATGGTTCGTGGCTTCCGGCGTCCCAACTCATGGATGAGGGTCGAGCAGGTGGTTCCGAACCGGAACGCGGAGACAACATCGGTGTCAGCGGTGTTTGGCAACTCAGTGCAGCGCTTGGAGAAGCGCTTGATGTAGTCGCGCAAGGTTTCATCCTCCGCCTGAAGGCAATTGCGGAGGTCCCAGGGATTTCCCGGACGAGTGTAGGTGCCCTGGAAGTTGCCGATGAAAGCGTCGCGCAGCTGCGCCCAACTGTCGATCTTACCCGCTGGGAGATGCTCCAGCCACGTTCGAGCTGAGTCGGCGAGGTAGAGGGGGAGGCTCTTGATGATGAAGTAATCGTCTTGTGCTCCCCCCGCATGACACGCGAGCCGGTAGTCCTCCAGCCAGACGCTGGGGTTGGTGTCCCCGTCGTACTTGGGCACCGTCGTGGGAGCACGGAAGCGTGGGGGAACCTGGGCGCCGAGGACGCGGGGTCCGAAGGCGCGCGGCCCCCTGGGGTCAGGTGACGCACTCCTGCTCCGGTCTTCGCCGCTGTCATAGCGGCCTCCACGGCGCCTGTTGTAGGCTCGGCGTGGTCGACGTTGATGGTGCTCGTCCCGTTGCTTGGCGCCTTCGTCACCTGCGGCCGCGCGATGATGTACGGAACGCTCATGATCGGGCTCTCGAGGAGCTCGCTGGCGTGAGGCAGAGCTTTCCGCCTGCTGGACCGCCGCGGTTTCCAAGAGCGCACGGAGCTGCTGATGGAACCTCCTATCTTCAGGTGCCGCTGGTTCGGGATGCTCGCGGAGCAGAACAGCAGCCGCAGCAAGGTTCTGGGACGCCCGGTTGAAGACCTGCGCGTCGTTGGGGTTGCCACCGTCGTTGACGATGCGCTGTTGCACCTCGCGGGCCCGTGCGCGGGCGGCTCCCCCGTCCGCGTTTCTCCGGAGCTCGCGGTTGAGCTGCTGCCGTTCTTCCTCGATCTGGCGCCGGGCCTCATCTAGTTCCTGCAGCCTGACCCGCCGAGCATCGTCTGCCGGGGCGTTGGGTGGTGGCGCTGCAGGAGCGTCGGCAGGAGGAGCTGCTGGTGCCCGGGCAGGTGGAGCCGCAGCGGCGTTGGCAGGTGGCGCTGCAGGGGCGCCATCCCCCGTAGAGCTGCTCGCAGAGTGCACATCTCCGTCGGGGGTGTGACACATGAAGCACTCCCGAAAAGGGTCGAAGTTTGGAGGAGCCCACGTCAACCGTGGGCGGGGGCTTTGCTTGCTCGCCGTACCCTCGGTGGTTGGCAGAGCGCGGGGGGCGATCTCCGCCGGTGTCGGGGTGGCCACCGGGTCGCTTGGCAAGCCCGGCTGTCCCTCTGGGTACATGGCGTTGTAGCAGTCGATGAACTCGTCCCAGGGGAGCTGCTCCTGCCCTCCAACCTGGAGGGCGAGGTTGGTGAGCATGTAGGAGACGTTGCGGAAGTGCTCCTGGGACGGGCTCCGTCCCAGGGCGGCCGCCAGGTCCCCTCCGAGTAGGTCGAAGACGTAGGCGGTGGCTCCCGCCGTGGCGTGGGAGGGCTTGGGCCCCTCGTCGCGGAACGTCTTGCCGTCGTCGCGGGCAAGCTTGGGGCGCACGAAAGTCGCCCCGATGATGGGCTCCACCGACTGGTCGATGGCGAAGTCGAGGGAGCCGAACCGCAAGCAATCGCCGGGCGCCAACGGGGCGCCACTATGGGCCATCCGGACCCTGGTGAAGCGTCGTGACACGCGAAAGCCCCCTACCTGGCGCGCCAACTGTCGGGGTTCTCTACCGCCAACAAGTAAATTTCCTGCGATCGCGTGTCAGGATCCGGATGGTGACTCGAGAGACAGTGGGTTTATACTGGTTCGGGCCTCCGGAGAGTAATACCCTACGTCCAGTGAGTGTCGCTGTTCTCAAGCCCAAGTCTGTAGTAGGGGAGTACAAACTAGTCGGGAGAGGGAGAGGGTCCCAAGTCCCTGTGTGGAGCGAGTGAGTGAGCTGTGCGTGCTGTGTTCGGGTGTTCGAATGGTGTTTTCCGGGATCGCCCCCCACTGACGTCCCTTCGTCCCCTTTTATAGCTTCAAGGAGAGAAGGGAGCGGGAGGTAAGAAAGAAGGAAATTACAACGGGAGTTACTGCTCCCGAGAGCTTTATCCAGCGTCGTCTGCCGAGCCGTACGGGGAGCAGGTGTTGACGGAGTGGGCGCCCCGCCGGACCCGGGATCGTACATCCCGGGTGGTTGACGCCGACGCCTTCTCGGGTAAGCTCCCGGGTAGTTCCGGGTCGTGGTTGACTTGCTCGAGGGCTTCAGAAGCTCCAGGTGTCCTGCTCGGATTCCAGGTGTCGTCCGGGGGCGCCTGGAGTCGTACTTGAGTGCCTGGTGTAGCGCATGCATCCTTCTCCGGGCTGTAGCACTCCTGTTGGGACGAGATGGGCGCCACTGTGGCCGCCGTGGCGAAGGACAGA
The DNA here is from genome assembly GCA_004135705.1 of Alloteropsis semialata. Lineage (NCBI taxonomy): Eukaryota > Viridiplantae > Streptophyta > Magnoliopsida > Poales > Poaceae > Alloteropsis > Alloteropsis semialata. The sequence continues at coordinate 65,833,114 of CM014271.1, read as the reverse complement.
CGCCCATCATGCTTCTGACATGGCGAGTACCAAGTGGGTACGGCGCCGTATGGGCCGGGGCGTGGCCGGGTAGTTTCACCCGAGGGGTCGGAGGCCACTCGGAGGCGGAGAACCTCTCGGGCGAATGAGGAGGCCACCCGGGGGCGGAGAACCTCTCGGGCGAAAGAGGAGGCCACCCGGGGGCGGAGAACCTCTCGGGCGAGTCGACGATCCACTCGGGTGATCAAGCAGTCGGGGTATGGGAAGTTCGCCTTGCTTTGGGTCTTTGATTTTTGTTTTTTGAGGGGTGGATTATCGCGAGCTCCTGGGTTAAGAGGTTGGATTGGGCACCCCTAATTCGGATCCTCGTCAGGATGCGTCATCTTCAATGACGCAAACATCATCACAATCTGAGCAACGTGGAGATCAATTGGCGATCAGCTTCATGACATCCACGACGGATTCCCCACCAGCGTCATCAGGATCGTCAGATAGAGCTTTATCGGCAAATGCGAGAACAGCAACAAGCATCAACACTCCAGTTGCTACGGGGATCGCGAATGCTTATGAAGCGGATCCGCTCCATCACACATCTAGTCTGACACCTCCAGCTACGCTGCCTCCAGGAGTATTGGTCACGCCCGTGGCTCGTCCGGTTGTTTACCCGGTATGAAACAATGACACATTGATTTGATTCATTAAGCACCATGCCCTGAAAACTAGTTAATTAATCATATGAGATGCCAATGGTATTATATATTTTCATTATAATTTGATGTTTCCATGCAATTGTTTTCTTGAATTGTGTGGTAGCTGTTCTGAAACATTTGTTCTTCGATTGCAAGTAGTTCCCTGTTTTTTTCCTGTTGCAATTGTGTTTACTGTTAGTTTGCAAACTTGTTTACTTTAGAATTATTTGCAAAACTATTAGCTGTTGAACATTATAAATGAACTATGACTGCAACGGATAGAATTATTTGCACTCTTGTTATCATCATCAAATTGTCGTTTATTTAGAGTAAATATTGTGAACAGGCAGCAGACATACTTGATGTATTTGTGCCAAGGATACGTCAAGAGTTTGAAACTATAGAAGATGCACATGAATTCTATTTAGATTACGCAAGAATGGCTGGGTTTAGTTTAAGAACAGCAAGAACATCAATGCAGACAAGGCACTGGGTGTGCAACAAGGAAGGGAATTTGAAAGAGAATGAAGAAACTGCTTCTACAAAACAAACACAGAAAACTTCAATGAGAGTTGGGTGCCCTGCATTTGTCAAGGTGAAGCTACATACAAAGAGAAAAATATGGTACTATGACCACGTATCTGTGGTTCACAATCATCAGCTCTGTCCGTCAGCAAGAATGATAAGATTCATGCATGCACACAAGAACAGGGATGCATGCCTGAAGGACCTGTTTGGATTAATGACACGGAATAATGTTCCTCATCAAGCAGCAATGAACATTATGTCAGAGATGTATGGCGGGAGACAGAATTGGCCATTTACGGAAAAAGACATCAAGAATTTGTATGTCATTTCTCAACTGTCATTTATTTTCTGCAAACAATATTCCAATTCTTGTACAATTATGTGATATATGGCTAAAAAATATGCAGGAAAACAAACATGATGCATGAAGAGAAGGAGGATGACATTGGAAAGTTGCTTTCCTTCTTCAGAGAATGCAAGGCTCAGAATGAAACTTTCTACTGGGATGTCGATGTGGAACCAGAAACTAATATACTGCGAAGCATCTTTTGGAGCCATGCAAGTCAAAGAGCTGAGTGCAAGGACTTTGGAGATGTTATTACATTCGATACAACTCATAAAACCAATAGGAAGAATATGCCTCTAGCACTATTTGTTGGCTCAAGTCATATGTTGAAGAATGTGACTTTTGCTCAAGCACTCCTACGTGATGAAACCACATCATCATTCAAATGGCTATTCACCACATTCAAGAAATGTATGAATGGACATCAACCATTCGTGATATTAACAGGTGAGGAATGCTAAACATCATAGGCATGATATTGTTGAATGCAATGTTCATTCTACACCATGTGCAATAACTATTTTTTGTTTCAAAAAAATTGTGACAGATGAGGATCCAGCAATGAAAATAGCTATTGCAGAGGTGTTTGACAGATCTCAGCACCGCAACTGCAGATGGCACATCACCAAACCTTGGGAATAAGAACTAGATCAACTGTATGAGCAACACAAACAAAGGAACCTAAAGGAGAAACTAGAATCTCTGATAAATTATCCTCTTGGACCTACAACGTTTGAAAACGAGTGGAACAAGCTCGTAGATGAATTTGAAATCAGGGGACACCCAGCTATTGAAGCATTGTGGGCAAGAGAGAAATGTTTATTGCAGCTTACTTCAAGGGGTTGTATTGTGGAAGAATGACATCAACGCAGCGTTCAGAAAGCCAGAACAGAGTGCTGAAGGATGGTTACGTAGCAGAAACAACATGTTTGCATATGTTTGCAAAGAGAATGCTTGATTCAATTGTACATTCAGATCATATGGACGCAGCAGAAACACATTACTCGCAAGCTGAAGTTGTGAGGGCCAGCAAAGCAAAATTTGATGCACAGTTGAGCAGAGTATACACAAGGCCTGTATACAACGAGTACAAAAGGCAATATGAAAACAGCACAGCATTTATCATTGAAGCAGACACTGATCCATCTGTGAAGCATGGTTTCGTTGTAAGGCATGAGACTGGGGCAGGAAGCTTCTGCTGGGCGAGTCATGCTTTCAAGGTAGTCGCAGACAAAGAAGCTGGTACATACAAATGCGAGTGCAAGCAGTGGGAACACACTGGTATGAATCATCCTGTTCACCAACAATATACAAGAAGAATGCATTTGTAAACAATAAAAAATCAACATGTGTACTAACATAAAAAATTTTATAACCTATTTTAGGACTATTCTGCATGCACCTCATAAAGGCTTTCGTGCATCTACATGTGCAGAAAATACCAGAGAAATACATTCTCAAAAGGTACACTCGAGATGCTAGGTCAGATGTGCCATGGGATAGACATGATATTCCAAGAGTAGGACCAACAGGAGATACGGAGCAGGCAAGGCTATCGAAGCTATTACCAAAGCTTATGAGGCTTGGCAGAGCAGGCATGAGATCCAATCAAGCTTTTGAGGAAACAACACGACAACTGGAATTGATAACACCTGGCATTGAGTTATTCCAACCTTCATCACTGCCTCCTGATTCAATGCACCTAGATAGTGTTGTTCAACCAGATGAAATTAATTTTGACGAGGCAACACAGAACTCTGTTCATGAAGCTAATCAGCAAAATGTGCCACATGTGAGCACTAACTCTGCTTCTACAAACAATGAAGAGCCAGCTTCTGCAGAATTCTTTCATCACATATCTCTTGTTGAACCACCAATATCAAGGACTAAAGGAAGGAATCCAGGAAAACAGCCACCGCAGCAAAATGAAAATATGGTATATAGACAGTACAGCACATACACAAAAGAAAATACAGGTACAAAAACTTGCAGCATATGCAGAGTCAGAGGCACGCACTACATGACAACATGCCCACATAACCCAGACCGAAGCAGAGCAGTTGAAAATAAAGCAGCAAGAAAAAGAGCAAGCAAGACAGTAGACAGACCTCCTAGAAAAAGAGGAAGACCCAGAATTCAAAGGGAACTACATGATGAAGCAAACATGAGAACAGAACAAAATGATAAGATGCCAAACAACATCACAATCAGTACAGTAAAAAGAGGAAGAGGAGGAAGAGTGCAAGTGACAAGAGAAAGACCAAAGACCAGAGGAGCACGAGTTAACTACCAGGGCATGTCATCTGCTGATGACCCTACAGATATTC
>CM014271.1:65782091-65803790 GCA_004135705.1 Alloteropsis semialata | reverse complement strand
TTGTATGTTTGTGCCCGATGTTTGCTTCGAGCCGCTAGAAGGATCGCTGTTCGTGCAAGATCAAGTTTTCCAAGTGAGCAAGAGCAAACAAGCAGTGAGAGTAACTTTGCGTTGGAGAAAGGCAAGTGTCCCTAACCATCCTTCTATCTGTGCTATTAATATGTCATGATGATGATAATTGGAACATGGAGAACCACCCAGGAAAACAGTGCAACCACGAGTACTATATGGCTCTGGTCTTGGCTAATTAATTAGATGAACTCTATGTTGTGTTGGGGGTATATGATGGGTTGGAAAGGTTTGTGTAGGTTGTGCGGGGAAAGAAGGTGCGCCTTCTGGGAACCGTCTGGACAGGGACCAACACATACATAGAGGGATTCTTTGTAAAGGCCTCGTAGCGTCCCTATGCAGTCACACCAAAGGAAGTGTGATACGTGCCTGATCAGCACAGCGTGGTTGGGTCTACGCTTCTTGTGGGTAAAGTGTACAACCTCTGCAGAGTGTTAAAAACTGTTATAACAGCCGTGCTCACGGTTAAGAGCGGCCTGGACCCTCACATGATTAATAAACTTAAAGATGGAAATGAATCGATGTTCTGGTTATTTCTTGTGGCCTTGCTGAGTACCAACCATAAGTGTACTCATCCTTGCTTACTGCTGCTCAGAAGCTGTTGTGAAGTCATCGAAGATGGTGCTAGGCGTACGCAATCCCCAGTCGATTGCCTGTGAAGTGTTGGAGCCTTCGTTTCCAGGATAAGCTGTAACTCTGATAAGTTGTAAGTTTTTGTACTGTTGTACTGTTATTGTCTTTATTTCAAAGTGGTATCAGAGCTGTATCGACTGTAGGACGTAAGCCTAGATAGCAATGGTCGTTTCCTAATGTTCTCCTTGATATCAGAACTTTCCTAGACTTGTCCTTGAACTTTCTGATTATTATTCTCAACCCTTGACCCTCTATCTTCTCCTTGATTGCTTACTATTCATGCTTGACTCTTTGTCATTTATCCCTACCTTTCCTTGATATTGCTAATTCCCAATTCTTGTTTATACTAGTCATTTAAGCTGATGACTTTTTCCTTGATCTTTCATCCCTTACCTTGAAATTGCTTTTGTTGACCTCTTCTTCATTGTTTTCAATCTCCTACTTATTTCTCTTAAGTTGACACTTTGGACTTCCCCTTGTCTTTATTTCAAAGTGGTTTTTCTCATCTCCTCCTATATTAGGAAAACAAATAGATGTTTAGCACCATATGTCTTAACGCCTACCCAAATCTCAATGAAGAATCAAGCTACTAGAAGTCAAGTCAGAGCAATTGAAGGCTATGTCACACTCAAGATCAGGAACCGTCAAGATCAAGAAGTCAGATGTCATGACCGACGATGCCTTGTAGGACTATAGGATCCCTTGCAGCCTTATTAATAACGTTTAGCATCGTCCTTGATTGAGTGAAGTTCTGTGAATTTCTTGATGATGCTTGTCTTTATGGACTTGTCTGATTCGTTTCTTTGTAATGATTGTTGGTGTATTATGGCTCTTATACCTATGATGACATCAGTTGCTTAGTTGGGTTCTTCTTTTGTACCTCCCAAATCCTTGTCATCCTCCTTTCTCTCTACCCAATCCAATGACGGATATCAGAAGAGAAAAACCGAAGGCAACAATATCAACAACAAGCATATTTCTATATCATTGCCCGTGTTAGATGAAAGCAAGCTGAAGAAAGAGAAGCTCTTATCTCCATGACCCCACTATAATGATGATTACAAGAACAAAGAAGAGAAAGACTACAACATGACGATTTTACTCACGACACATGACAGATGCTGACATCAAGAATGCTCTATTTTCTTTGTTACTCTTGAGCTATCCTCCTCTACCTCGATTTGCTAACAATCTTGATAACCACAAGAAAAGATGAAGATGATATCATGAAGTACTCTTTCATGTTCTTCCATTTTATTTTGTTGTCTCCTCTGATCTTATCTTTACCACTCAACCAGATGGCAAGCCCCAATGGAAATCATGAAGCCAATGATGGTGATCTCCACATTCCAACCGTCGCTCCAATGAAGGATGTTACAAAGCAAGTCTCACTCCCTGGGAACCACAACATGGTCACAAGTGATAACCATGCGGTCACGTCTGCTCCGTTGCTGCCAGCGTTTGACAAAGAGAAGCTATTAGCCATGCAGGCTCAAGTCTTGCAAGGACAGATGCAGTCCAAAACATCATTCCCTCATAACATGGAGATAACCAAATCAGGAGTTCCCACCGGACCAGTAAAGAGGCAAGTAGCTGAAGCATGGAACCGTCAAAAGAATAAGAAAAGCCGTGGAGCACCAAAGTTAATGATGAAGAGACAACATGAGGATATTAAGACTCCAGAAAAATGTCAATATTGTGAGCATTATGGAAATCCATGTCTCCAGGTAGAAGATAGCCTAATGACTGCTGAAGAAAGACATCGTTATCATTTAGACATCAATAATCAGAAGAGGTTGTCTACCCAAGATCCAGTCATAAAGAAAGTTACTCAAGACGAAGATAGTGCTCAAACTATAAACCTCGATGATTGGAGTATCTCTTTCAAGGTATATCAACCCAATAGAAACAAGCAATCCAAGAAACAAACCAGTGAAGCAAGCAAAGAGAAGATGGAATTTTCACATCCACTGGTAGACAACAGTATTCAACCTAGCCAACCACAGCCTCAAATTGTTCAACCTCCAGATGACAGCTCTACCAAGAAGAATTCTGATGTGCAAGCTACTCCACCAAAACTTATGGTGAAGCAGAAACAAAGTCAAGATGGACATTTTAAAGGACCATGCTTTGGATGTGGTGAGAAAGGACACTATGTCAATAAATGTCCACTAAAGCGTAAAATGACCAGGTCCACTGATGCCAATTAGTGTGGAGAAGATGGACATCTTGCCAGTTGGTGTGCCAAAGAGAGTGATTATCAAGTGGTGTTAGATTAAGTTTCCCGAAAGTGTTTTTTTTTCTATGTTAGTTGAGAAGAAGCAAGAAGTATGTTTGAGGATCTTATGTAATAAAGAACGATCTGGAAGAATGCTACCGACCTAAACTCTTGTCTCTTGCTAGCCTACCCGAATCTCGGGACGAGATTCTTTTTAAGGGGGGTAGATTTGTAACACCCACAATTCCAGAATTCCATAATCCCTAATCCAATTGCTATTCAAAATCCTATCCAAATTCCAATACAAATTCCAACTCAATCCCTATTCAAATTCCTATGCAAATCCCAAATTCTTGTCCCTATTCAAATTCCCATCCAATCCCAAATCAACTCCAAATCCAAATTCAAATAAAAGATCAAATCCTTTTTCCTTCCCTCCCTTCCCTTTTCCACAATCTGGCTCGGCCCAAAACCAACCCAGGCCCAGCCCGACTCGGCCTCCTCTCTCTTCCACCGATCCCCTCTCCTTCTCTCTCACCGACCTGCGGGTCCCGCTTGTCGGCGCCATCTCCTCCCTCCAGACGCCGCGCCCACTCGAACCGCCGTCTTCCGCGTCCGCGTCCACCGCCGCACGTCACCACGCCATTTGCTCCTGCGCCAAGCCCGCGATCCCCTCTTCCTCCATCACTCCGCATCAACGCACCGGCGCCCGCGACACTCTTCCCTCCCTCTTTCCCTCTCGGTAACGGTCGCCGCGTTCTCATGGCCATAAATGGCCGAGACCTTCGCCCCCTTCTTGATTCCCCTCACCCGAGCCCCTCTCGCTCCTCCTCTGCCCTCGATAAAACGCGCCGAAGCTTCCCGTGCGCACACACACGGTATCCACTCCAAAATCACCTCCCAATCGCGCACATTTTGCTCACCGGAGCTCGCCGTCGCCCTTGTCACGGTAGGCAGCGCCGCCGTCACCATTCATCGTCGTCCGCCTCTCTCTGATCCTCCTCTCTCTTCGACTCGCGTACAGGTCGCCCAGGGCCACGACCCCGACGCCCAGAGCCGCGACGCCGAGGCCGGAACCCCGACATCCGCCTACGCCCAAGGAGCTGCCCGCCGCCGCTCGTCGCCGGCTCTCTTCGGCACTCCACCGACGACACGAACCCCCTCCGCCCTGCAATCAACGTCGAAATCCCCTCTGGTGAACTACCCGTACCTCCCTCTTTCTTCCCATGTCATTTGTTCATCTTCCCGAGCCCTGTAACGCCGTGCAGTGCTTACTCCGGCGAGCTTCGCCGTGGAGAACGGCGGCGCCGCCGCTCAGACCGCCGTCGGCCGCCAAACTCGATCCCCACCGTCCGTTTTTGAATAGATGGTCCAGATCAGATCAACTTACCGGTCAACCCGAGTCAAGCAGTCGGCCCCGGTCTTTTTGCTTAAGAGCCCTCGTCCTTTTCGGTATTTAACCCGCCGTCCACTGCCTTCGAGAAATAATCATAACCATACCCTTGGTTTTTATGCTTTACACCCTGAGCTTTCTACATATATAACCCGCCGTCCTATCCGGTCCTTTTTGCACATTTAACCCTGCAGATCTTTCTATTCGTAGTGACTATTCACTGAGTCTAGAGTTTCTTCTCTGCTAACCCCTGTAAGCTATGGTTAATCTCGTATAGGTCCTCGGTTTATCGTAGTTTAGCCCTTTATCTTGTTTTAGCCATAGAATCCGTGTTTTAGCTCCGTTTTAGGTCGTTCTTGTTTTGTTAGTCTCCGTTTAGCGTAAGCTATCGTTTAGTCTTGTTGTTTCGTCTAGTTCGTGTTTCTAAAGTTAAATAAGATATTAAATTGATTAATGAACATTCCACTAGTTTTCTAATAAAACTTGTTTAGGTTAATACCACGGTATTTCATAAATTCTTGTTAATTTGACTAATATTAAATAAATGTGTTTTCAATAATAATTTGTTTAGTTTAACACGTCACATGAAATAATTCGACTAGATGCATCACATGTCTTTTATTTCAAGTTAATTGTTAAATGGCTTAATTCCTATGGAATATCTATAAATAAAATATGACTAGATTTTACTTCGCTTTTAAATTTGGAAATAATTTGAATAAATCAACTTGGGTATTTCTTTGGAATATCCTTTTACATGTGCTTTTATTTAATTAAAATAAACCAAGCATATAGTCTGTTTTGCTTTCATAAATGCAAATGTGCGATAGCTGTCCTTCCTTCAGTGCGTTGTTTTTAGCGTTTCTTCGAGTCCGTCCTTTAGTGCGTTCTTTTAAGCTTTTCTTTGTTTGGTGTTTTGTTCTTAGTTGTACTTGTTTGTTTTGCTTTGTATGTTTGTGCCCGATGTTTGCTTCGAGCCGCTAGAAGGATCGCTGTTCGTGCAAGATCAAGTTTTCCAAGTGAGCAAGAGCAAACAAGCAGTGAGAGTAACTTTGCGTTGGAGAAAGGCAAGTGTCCCTAACCATCCTTCTATCTGTGCTATTAATATGTCATGATGATGATAATTGGAACATGGAGAACCACCCAGGAAAACAGTGCAACCACGAGTACTATATGGCTCTGGTCTTGGCTAATTAATTAGATGAACTCTATGTTGTGTTGGGGGTATATGATGGGTTGGAAAGGTTTGTGTAGGTTGTGCGGGGAAAGAAGGTGCGCCTTCTGGGAACCGTCTGGACAGGGACCAACACATACATAGAGGGATTCTTTGTAAAGGCCTCGTAGCGTCCCTATGTAGTCACACCAAAGGAAGTGTGATACGTGCCTGATCAGCACAGCGTGGTTGGGTCTACGCTTCTTGTGGGTAAAGTGTACAACCTCTGCAGAGTGTTAAAAACTGTTATAACAGCCGTGCTCACGGTTAAGAGCGGCCTGGACCCTCACATGATTAATAAACTTAAAGATGGAAATGAATCGATGTTCTGGTTATTTCTTGTGGCCTTGCTGAGTACCAACCATAAGTGTACTCATCCTTGCTTACTGCTGCTCAGAAGCTGTTGTGAAGTCATCGAAGATGGTGCTAGGCGTACGCAACCCCCAGTCGATTGCCTGTGAAGTGTTGGAGCCTTCGTTTCCAGGATAAGCTGTAACTCTGATAAGTTGTAAGTCTTTTGTACTGTTTTACGTGATACTGCTATTGTTTATCACTGATGAAGTCTCATATGTGTGTAAACTTGATCCTGGCGCACATATGATTATCATTCGGTTTTGTCCTTAAAACCGGGTGTGACAGATTCTAAGCATGTGTTTGATTGGATGTACAAAATGGTGCATGAATGGATGTACCATTTTTCTTATCTTGGCTGAGTTTGTACAGTTCACCCAACCAAACATAAGCATCACCATCCATTTTTGAACTATTCTATGCATGAACCAAATTTTGCATGCAATCAAACGCACCCTAACGGACCGAACAATGTCAACAATGCGCATTATTGAGATATGGCTTTCTGATGGGGATCTCATTCATAATTCTAGTCCGGCCACTATGATGGGCAATTTGGAACATAAGAAAGAAAACTTTTTCCCATAAACAAATGGAAGGTACCCTGCAGAAATAATGTGTTATGAATTACTGGATTTTTGCTGTGCTCCATCCTTGTGACCTAAAATCCTACACATGTGCACTTGACACACTTGTTAGTTCCAGAGACTATGTTATGTTGTCATTCAATCACCGAACTAAATCACAAATTAATGGCCTAGGGGGGGGGCACTTCCCTTACAATGCAAGATACTGGCATCCCATTGGACATGGTAAAGTATGATGATGAAACATGAACAATGAACACATTGGAAGAAGAAGTCTTCTACAAGTTATTTTGTTGTCTCTAATGCAATGCCTATTTGTATCCCCCACCCTAAACATTAAGTATGAAATTAGGTTATTTTCTTGAAACATGGTACTATCATAGGATATCGAGGGCCTTTGGTGTTCAAAATATGAATTATGTATTTATGTTCAGTAAAGAGAAGTGCGGTTCAAGCCTCGTCTCGAAGACATTAACTACTGTATATGTAGAAAACCTACCATGCAAGTAAACTTGATAGTACACTGTGTTGGAGGCAATAATACACTAGATAAATAGTAGACATTAGCTCCTGTATGGTCATTAAAATAACCATAAAAATGCCTGCATTCCTATTGGTAATAACTTCGAATCCTTCTGAAGAACAAGGCTCGATGTCCCTATTGTTCAGTCATCTGTGCATCCATGGCATGGAGTGTCTAGCATCTCTGTGAGAGCCATTAGGGTACATTTATCTTTCCCAACAAGTTCTTCTATGTGTATTTGTATTTGTATTTGTAAGTTGCATGAAAATCATAAACATACAACATAGCCTCACAATTCCCCATCTATGGACTTACAGAAAAGCGCTTTGTCCTCGTGTAGATTCGCTGCAGACGCAGCATAGAACATAGCCAATCAGCTTCGAGCGGTTGCATAGTTGGCTACCCATAAATCTTATTGACACCCCTCATACAGGCTTCACAACGACAAGGGTTTGAAGATACCTCTCACCATCCTCATTGGTACATGCCAAGAAGAAGACCCAGTGAGATTCGGGAGCTCAATACAACATCACAGAAGAAAACAGATAAAGAGATTGTGGGGGGTTTTCATGTGTATCGGACCTGGATGCCTCCAGGTCCTTTAGTAGAGAAGACGTTAGCCCTCTGATTACTGTTTTATCTATAAAGATGCCCCATTAATTGGCAGTAGCAGCTGCCCACTTAATTCGGTATTGATTGTGTACTTATCCTCTAAATGACCGTTGTTAACAAGTCACAAGTCACACGTTCATTTACGCAAAAAGAAACATGAATATGCGTGCACGAATGTATGTGTACCCAAAGCCCCATTCTCTTCTGTGTTCAGACAAGGAAGAGAGCTCTTCTATTTAAGTTGGCTAGCACAAATTCAAACTAGAAGTATGGGACAACTCTTGCTTTGGAATTTCATAAATGGGCCTCTCCATGGGTCCATTTTCCAGCAAAGATATAGGCCAACTCTGTTGCACTGCAATGTTGCTGGAATTTGCAATAGAACCGACAATGCTTTCCCTCATTTCAGCTTAACCCCTGGTAACATAACTGTATCTCCTACGGTCTACAAGCTCAATGAAGCTGGATAGAAATCCAGGGCAAATAGAACTCTTTTCAATACTATTTGGTGACCATGTCAACATCATGACTCCTCACGGATTACTATACACGCGATGGTCATGGCTTCCTTGTTTAGTGCGGAGTGATACAACAGCCACAAGGTAACTGGCTTCTCTTTCTTCGTTGGCTCCTTGTCAGCAATGTCCAGTATTTTTGCCAATAAATGACGAGCTACAAATGGATTCGTTCTTTTTCGTGTAACAGCTGATTATTCCTTTTTCCATTTTAAAGAGTGGAATTGTGAATCCACCATGCGTGGGTTCAATTCCCGTCGTTCGCCCATGCATTATTGCAAATTCCATGTTCCTGGCTCATGCTGTCGGTTCTATAGCCTGCAAGGCGTGTTACATGTTGATTTTTGCATCGGCACCCTATCACGGATCCTGGCAGTACCAAAAAGTTCCACTTGAAGTGATGGCGAACCATTTATAATAGTGAGTATAGACTGCTAGATATCCCTAGCTAGGACGACGACGACAAAGCTTTACCTGCGTGAACAACATGAACACTACTGTAATAATAAAATTTCCGTCAAGAAGTGTGTTGATCCCATAAGTTATGCTTAAAAGATTATTAATCCCTTGTGCCTGATGCGAGGCATTTTCCAATTTCCATGCCCATGGATCATTGTAGGTATCAATTGAGCAATGGCATGGAGTTGTGCTGATCTAATCAAGAAGCTTCTATGACCAAAATAAATGAGAAGCTTCGCAGCTGCCACATTTAACGACACACGTATGATTAAGAGAAATCCAATGATTTTCTAAAAAAGGAGAAGGTGACTACAAAATCACAAACTTGAGACTTTCTAGCACTGGATGAGCAATATTTATCTTCATGTCGTTTATACACGATGAAAATGTTTTTTTCCAAATTTATGGCCATGTACTTCATCCTATACAACAAGGACTATATGCTATGGTGTGCATTGGTCCACCCCAACTCACCACGAATGTGAGCTTTACTTTACCAAGACCAACCATTAGACCCAATTGAATCATACAAACTAACAAAGGCCTTAGCCTGTTGGACTAACTCAATATAAAACTGTGCTCCCCACCATCATTTTCTGATGTGGAATTAAACCCACAATGTAATTACTGTGTACCAATCATTGTTTAAGAGTACCATCATATACTGTACATAGTAAAATACACCAACCATTGTTCATTAAACTTGTTCTGCAGTGTCATCGTGGCCCTTAAGCTATATAAAATGAATATTGAGTCCCTAAACCAGAATGTGCATCACTTAAGGCCCAAGTGACCATATAATCTGTATAAAGTTAGTTTATACGGCACACAAGAACAGCACCTGATATACGCTATACATGATAGTGGCGATAGCCATAATCATATATATAGTAGAGCATGGAACATCTCAGACTCCATACAAAAGATGCACTTAACAAGTATATAGACCTAGGTGTGTATTTTAAGGTTACAAAGTAATAAATGACACCAGCGGACAACTGGTGCATTTTAATAAGGAAAAAGTCCATTTTTGATCTTCCAACTATGGCCTCGGTTTGGTTTTGACCATTGAACAACATCCAGCTATATATGCAGTGGATCCTGTGTCCCCTGTATGGACTCTGGATAGGAAAATAGAGAAGTGGGTGAGTTATGGCACAAAAGAGGGAAACATGGTACGCCAACTGGAGTTAAATGAACAAAGAAATACAGAGCCGACCAGCCAAGTCCATCAACTGACGGGTCGTCCAGCAATGGAGCACAGTTGAATGAAATATTTGACTCGAGGATCACAACTATCCTTGCCTCACTGTGGATCCGCGAGGTCGTTCTCTGTTTGCTTCGACCATAGTGTGGTGGGCACTGCAGATTTACCAAACAGATCGAGAACGACTTATCACACCGGCCAAATCGATGAAGTGTTCTGGAGTGTTCTGCAATGCACTTCAAATCAGCAATGCTGAGAAAAGGCTTCTCGAGTGGTTTGCAGTGCACACCAGATTGGCCAAATTGATGTAGTGTTCTGCGTTCTGTTCTCTTCTTCCACCTCTGGCAGTCTGGCTCTCCATGGTAACCAGAATGCCCAGTTTTTGATTTGCAAGATTATTCTCAGGTTCCATGTCCATATTTTGCAGCTCTCCAACTCCTTTGGTTTTGTGTACTGACTTGTGTTAGAGTTAATCTTGTTGCTTTTCTATTGATCATGTTTACTTGAGTCGTGTGGTGTCCAGAGTCGAAGTTGTGTTCGTGTCTGCAGCATGGCATAGTGGCCAAGCAGATCAGCAGCCATGGCGTGAGTGTTTGGCCAGGTGCTTGGTCAAGTAGTGGCAAGTGCTTAGGAGCAAGTCAGCGGGTGCATGCGTGAGTGGTGGCTGATTCAAGTGAATGAGTCATGGCGAGAAGAGTGGATCAGATGAGGTCATCATGCATGTAGTTGTTGGTAGTGCCTTGCATGTACAGAGAGGTTGGCCGAGTAGTGCCTCCAGAAGTTCACCGTGTGTGTGCGCATGTTTTATTTAAGCCATGTAATCTAGAGTGTCAAGTGCTGGTGCGTGATGAAGAAATAGAAGTGCAAGTGTTGGTGCTGGTGTGCAGCAGCGAAGAGCCTTTGTGTGTGCTAGTTCTCCTCTCTGAGTTCGTGTTCATACGCGTGAGTTCTTCAGGTGTGCGTGTATACTTCTGTGTTCGTCATCTTCTCCATAGAGCTGTGCGTTTGTGTGTTGTGCGTGAGAGCCGTGTGAGTGGGAGCTCTGCCAACAACTTGGCTATGATGCATCAAAAGAAACTAAGTTCATCTTTCCTGACAAGTTCTTCTGTGTCTTGTTATTTTTTTATCAGCACAAATGATAGGATTTGCTTCATAGCAAGAAATTTGTGGATTAATTTCAGGTTGCCATAAAAAGGTCAAACTGAATGCACGTAAACAAACATAGATTTTGCTATATCACCTACAAGGTTTTCCCTCTGTTTCAACTCTTAATCCCATATAATTGAACTCGATTTCTTAAGGTCAACTAGCTGAACCGATACTGCACAGCAACCCGCTGCTATACATTGCAAAATCTATTATTACATCCAAACATGCTTGACACTTGGATATAAGGACATAACTTCCTAATCAGTTGATTGTGCATTTATTCTGCTTCAGTGAGAGGTCAGCGCATCAGCATCAACCGCATCCACAGAAATTAACTAGTTGCAAAGTCGTGCATTGGATCTATGTTTATCGACGAAGGAGTTTTTCACCTGTTGCCTTCACTAAATCCATGCAGTATGGAGATTTAAAAAATACCAAGCACTCAACCAATAAATTTCCATATCATGGTCAAGATGAAGTGAGATATTACCATATATGTGGAATGGGAATGCCATTTGTTCAAAAGTTTAATCACAAAAATGCTACAATAGTTTAATGTTCCATCAACCTTCACTTATATAAATCAGAAGGAGCGATGCATACCTATATATATGGCACTCTATCTTGACCTCTTCAAGCCACAAATTCCTTTTACAGAATATTTTAGTACCCACATGAAGAAATTGGACTATTTGACAAACCTTATGAATATGTAAGGAATATGTCGCAATAGAAGGCATCAAGGAAGACTCAATACCGCGATTAGGATTCCATTGTGGAGCGACACCAAGAGTTATCTGCTGCGATTCCATGGGCGGGCCTTGACAGTATTACATTCACTCACGCCCTCAATGAACACCTTATGCTCAAGGACATGCTGCTCCTGACCTCCCTTGTCTCCAATGGTCACAGGCGTCACTAGCACCAATATGAGCTGAGCCTTGGTGCCTAACTTTAGGAGAGACTGCTGGCCACATTTGTTATTAGCACTAATTCATCTCAGCCTAAAGGGCTCGTTCTTCTGATGCACAACATCCGCCAGCAGCAGGCCAACTCATATTTGCAGATCGACGCCTGTAGTCTACGCCACAGGAGCACACCGTTATCATCTAGAGGATTATTCCTTAGTAGACCATGTCCTTGAACCAATCCACCTGATGCCCTCGGCTGCATCTGACCAGTGTGGGTCACACTACTTATTAGTAGAGTGTAAAGTAAGTAAATAATATTTTCTGTTTGGAACACTCAAACTCATTTCATAGATCACTGATCTTGCAAACTCTCCTGATCCGATTGGTCACAGGTTCGACCATTGGGAGGAGTTTTTTCTATTTTATCTTCACTCCCTATTTTCACCTCTCATACTTACATATGGGACCCTGCTACATCTTATTTCCTCAAAAGCCTGTGGTGTAACAGTTTGTGACACTTTTTGTTTGCCCTAGCTAATTAGGTTTATAATGTTTCTTAAATTCATCACTAAATTTACTGGGTTATAATATTTTAGGGAGTTTTTGGCAATAAAAATCATTATAAATCTTTGAGGTATTTTATTTTTTCACAAAATTTCTGTCATTATCAGCATATATATCTCTTGTTGCGATTGCCTCTCATAAGGACAATAACTGTTGACTTCTAAAACTAAAACCACTCATATCAAATACATCATCAAGAGGAAATGCTAATGAGAAAACCAATTTAAAATATTCTTGGAAAAAGTTTAGGAAGCTTCAATGTCAGGTAATATCAAATTCAGGATTGAAGATGTATTAGACCAAAGTCCATTATCAAATAGTGGGGTTTGTTTTGCAATGATTATCCAAATTTTTGCATCAAAAAATAGGAAAGAGTTGAAATCTTTCAGATATAGCTAATTAACTCCACTTGCATATATAATTAATGGAAACTGAAATGTACATGCTCACCTACCAATCAGTAAGGACACTGGCAGAAAATTTTGAAGTACTGTGTTGATATTATCATAATCATCCCATATAGGCTTCACCATTTCACCACACTCATGGTCACTTGCCTATGGAGCCATCTTATAAATGCTCCTCTATAGTACTGACACTTGGCGCCATAGCCAGCACTAGTAACACTTGAGGGACCATTGAACAATGGAGAATGATAGAGCAAGGCATAGAGATACAACAAGTAGTAAAAACAGATGAGGTGACCTATGAGAATGAGATGCATCAGGAAGCAAAGTTCACACAATTGTCACTTCCACGGCATCCGGCCCTCTTTTGGCATGAACTTTAGAGTGATATATGTAACTCTTGATCTGAATCCAACTTACCTTTCTTGTATGAGATTAATTCTATCATTTTTAGACCGAAGACCCTTGAGTCGGACTTTTATTCAAATCCATATAGGTATTTTGCCTTCTTGAAGAGACCAGCAAGCTACAAGTTTTGTATTTTATTGAAAGCTTAATTCTATCTTATTTTATTTGTTCGATGAACTATAACTTTTGCATGGTCAGGTGCTGCGTAGAGGAAGCTAATCAGTTTGGTGAAAAGAGGATCACAGACTTGGATTGATGAGCATCGTTGCAGAAGCTGGCTCATCAGATGCATGTCCTGGTCATGTCTTGCAGCTCTCCAGATCCTTGGTTTTGTGTACTTGACTTTCCTATGATGCGTCACAAGAAATTAAGAACCATTCCTTGCCTTTGTAAAATTGCTCAATTGACATTGTTGGAAATGATATTTTCTTCATGCAGTCTACTTATTCTATAGCTAAATTTGAATAATCTTTTGGCCTGAATGAAGTCGAAATGATGCTGCCATGTGATTTTTGTTTTAGTACCATAAATATGATGATCCCTTTGTCTTGTGTTTCTCATTCAATAATCCATGGTCTATTCCAATGTTTGTTCCTGTAGTAGCCATTGAAGAAACCAGTGGAGGTCAATTACTGCTATGAATCAAAATGCTACCCAGCAGACAAATAAATCCAGATAGCCAAGACTAGCAGACATTGTTGGCCCAAAAGGATTCTCATTACTCTCTCAACTAGCCCAAGGGGCATCGATGAGTACATATAGGCCCAAATGGCATATTCTAGGGAGTATCCTACTCTAAGATACAATCATATTTTAGTGAATATGCTACAGCAAGACGACACTAGACACCTAGACGACGCTAATACATAGAGCATATCCTAGAGAATATGCTGATGGATGCTAATGTAGTCTTTATATCTATGGTGCTGAAGCACCTCCGAAGCTACCGACTTATCTGTCAGACATCTGCAATGGAACGTTGGATGCTCGCTATTAACCATGTGCTTCCTGCAATCAACGGTATCAGCTATAGAATGCCCAGGCGTGCGTACTCAAAAGGGCACACGGTACACCGTCAGGCATCTACGTATGGACAAGAAAGTAGATCAACAACCTTTGTGCCTTAACCAGAGTTATCCCTACACTTCACGGAGAAGAATGCAAGACATCTGGAAAGACACAGAGGCCATCTTCTGCTGAAATTGCAGCCATTTGCTCTTGTATGTTCTGTAAAATAGCATAACAAATGCATGCATTCGTGTGGTGACTATGACTTAGAATTCTTCTGACGCTTGAACCAAGCCCTCTCTGATGGCCCTTAATTTCTACTACATCCATAGAGTGTATAGTATCTAGCAAAGCTCTTAGTCTAAGTTCATCTTTTCTGAAAAGTTCTTCTGTGTCTTGTATTTGTAAACAGCACAAATGATAGGATTCGATTTCATAGCAAAAAATTGTGGATAAAATCCAAGTTGCCAGAATAAACTGAAGCAGAATGCGTGTAAACAAACGTAGGCTTGGCTAAATATCCTATAAAGTTTTTACTCTGTTCATCCCTTATGATTTAACTCCCTTTGTTAAGGTCGACTAGCTCAATTGAAACCACATGAGTATAAGGTCATAACTTCCTAATCAGTTGATCATGCATTTAAAGTGGTTCTGCAAGAGATCAGCATCAGCTGCAGGCCGCAGCATTTTATTAGCCCTTTGCGCTGTAAGCAAGTGGTGCACAGAACATAACTGGTAGTAAAATCGTTGATTGTGCATCAAGGGAGATGTTTTTCAACTGTTGCCTTTACAAAATTTATGCAGTATGGAGATAATTTAGAAAACTCAAAGCACACAATGATTACATTAATATATCATGATCAAGAAGAAATGAGGTATTGACATTCCAAATGCCATGTGTTCGAAAGTTTTATCACAAAAATGCTACAATAATTTAATGATCCATCAACCTTCACCTATATATAAATGTAAAGTGGCGATGCATATTTATATATATATGTCACACCATCTTGACCTCGAGAGGCCATAAATTCTATTTACTGAGTATGTTAGCATCCACACATGTTAGTATCCACACGAAGAAATGGGACTATTTGACAAACCTTTTAAATATGTAAGGAATACATGGGGATAGAAGGCATCAAGGAAGACTCGAGAGGATTCCATTGTGGAGCGACACAAAGAGTTATATGCAGCAGAACTCCATGGTTCACATAAAAGTCCATGGGCCGGCCTTGCCAGTATTACATTCACTGACACAGCCTCCATGAAACACCTTATGTTCAAGGACATGCTGCTCCTGACCTCCTGTGTCTCTGATGGTAAGAGGCGTCACTAGCTCTGACGTGATCCCAGCCTTCGTGCCTAGCTTTAGGAGAGACTGCTGGCCAAATTTGTCACTTGCACTACCGCAATCTCAGCCTTGGGTTCATTGTTCTGATGAACAACTCCTGTCAGCCGCAGGCCATCACATATCTGCAGACTAACAGCAGTGTGATCACCTAGATGTATTCCTGAGTACACCATGTCCAAAACCAATCCACACATTGCCCTAGCCTCACTACCGGAGATACCTCTATCAGTACCGGTTCATAACCCTCATAGGTATCGGTTTTGGAACCGGTACCGTGCAACCGAGACTAAAGAGGTCGGTCTTTGGTACCGGGTCCAGAACCGGTACCAAAGGGTGCCCTCCCACGTAGGCTACGGGGGAGGGCTTTTGGTACCGGTTGGTGTTACCAACCGGTACCAAAGGGTGATTTGGTTATTTTTTTAAAATGTTTGATATTTGGGTTAGTTATATGCAACTTGTCTACGTGTCTACGCGTAATATGTCGTATGTCGTACACAATCTTTCACGCAATAAGATTGAAGTCATCGCAATTGTCAATTGATTTTGACCCGACTTTGATTGCATTTTTCTCGAACATTCACATATGAACATTTGAGATCAGCCAATACAAAAGTTAGAGCATTTAAAAGTTGTTTACAATTTACGGCCAGAACTGGAAGAAGGAGCGGAAAGGGAGCCTAATTGAGTGATAGCGCGTCTGTCATGGTGGTACTCTCCATTTGGATTTATAACTTGGTCCATAATGAATCCAAATAGTTGGTCCGCAATAGCTTTTGCTTTTTCTGTCATTGGGAGCTCTTCATGGTAAAACATCCTCTGCATTAATCACAAATGACAACATTCATTCATATAATAAATAAATTTTGCATATAATCATTTCTAAACAAGTAACTAATATTCATTCATTCATATAATAAATAAATTTTGCATATAATCATAAAATTTCCTAACACATTCATTTCTAAACAATAACTAATAATCATTTCTAAACAATAACTAATAATCATTTCTAAACAATAATCAATAACTAATAATCATTTCTAAATAAAGTATATTCATGAAATAACAAAGTATACATGAAATAACAAAGTATAATAAATATATTCATAATAAATATACACTAATAATCATATTTCCATATACACTAATAATCTAATTTCCATACTAATAATCATATTTCCATATACACTAATAATCTAATTTCCGTACTAATAATCTAATTTCTATATAAACTAATAATTAATTTCCATATACACTAATAATCTAATTTCCATATACACTAATAATCTTATTTCCATATACACTAATAATCTTATTTCCATATACACTAATAATCTTATTTCCATATACACTAATAATCTAATTTCTATATACACTAATAATCTAATTTCCATATACACTAATATTTCCATACTAATAATCTAATTTCCATATACACTAGTATTTCCATACTAATAATCTAATTTCCATATACACTAATAATCTCATTATCCACTGGCAGACGTACCATGAGTTCTTCGTTAGTCGCTTTTTTGGGAGAAATAAAGCTATGGATCCACTGGCAGACGTAGTATCCGTATAGATTCGTCCCTTGTTCCTGTCTGGCACACTAAAAGTGGAGAGGAATAAAGTTAGACGTAACAACTATATATTAGTGTGATTTTATGAGATATGCAGGCACACCAGCCACATACCGGAAAGTCCGTCTTCACATCCAATTTTTCTTTGAAATTTCCTCGAACATTTGCACAGAAACGTGTCCATGCTTCATCAATCAGGTCTAAAACTGCTTGGTAATCCCCTAGTGGTTTCCGCATTTAGTCCAAGACAAAAATTTGACCGGTGTTTATGATTATCACAAGGAGTATCCAGTGGAAGCTGTAGATACATATATATATAAATACATGCACACGTATTGAGAACAAAGTCTTAAAGTTATACACACATAGAGAGAAATACTAACTTGAAATTGTATGGCAAAAGAATGTAAGTCTTGCTTCTTTGTCTCTCTAGGTACAAGTATATGTTGTCCACCGTGTCTAGTGGCTTACTGGATACAAGTACGGCATTTACCATGCATGGATCCATGAAGCCGACATCATGATACGATTTTTCACGGCATGTATGGATCTCCATCCTACATGACAAGAATAGATTGTTATTGTTGCAAATTCTAATTAAAGAAGCAAGTATTGCGAGAATAGATCAGTGAAACAAACTTACACAACCCAGCAGCTCATCAATGAGAGGTCTATGGCATCTTGTTGGTACAACATATACACATCCTTGAAATCCAAAATTAAGAGACTATGCCCACGAAAGTAATCATGGTCTTGTATCAAAACATTGAGCATCAGTCTACCTTTTTTGGACACCTTCATGTACCACTCATGAAATCGGAACGCTTGAGTGGTTAGGTACTTCACAGAAAATGGGGGCACCATTGGTTCGCCATATCGAAATTCTCAAATTTTCACTGGTGTTGCCTTAGGAATTTTGCCCTCTAAAAGTTGTGTCGGTGAGAGGCCCGTTTGCGCGCACAACTTCGCAAGTTCTTCGTCGTCAAAATCCCGTTGCCCTTGTGTCCTCCTAGCAGAGCTCTGACTGACTTGTTTCTTCTTAGGAGTGGCCGCCTTCTTCCCCGAGGTTCCACTGCTGGCTTTTTTCTTCTGATCATAAGACTTTGCAAGCTGGCGGTCGTAGTCAGATGGTAAGAATCTCTTCTGATTCGCCGCGCTCATTTTTCTGAAAAAGGTCTTCGCTGTCGGATCTATGTGTACCGGCTTCTCTGGCTCATCTGGTTTGAAATGCTCTTTGACTTGGGCTTCGACCACCAAAGCAGTTTCCTCGTCAGTTTGGTCGTAAGGTAACTTCTTCCTTATGGCGGCCAACTTTTCTTCTTCGATGGGCTCTTTCTCCACCTTTTGGCACTTCTGGCGAGTGGTCCGCCGTGGGGGCGCAGCTTGGCGCTTTGGGGGTGACGTGCTGGTGGAGGAGGAGACATGTGTGAGCCGGCATCATCCCGACCTGGAGGTGGCAGCTCTGGCTCATCCTCGTCCCTTCTTGAAGGTGACGGTGGCTGCGGGGGATCCCTGGGTGGAGTAGATGATGGCCCTTGACTGCCAAATTTGACGTAACGCTTGTTCCATAGAATGATACTGCCATGGGCAGCATCCGCTAACGTCTTTTCTCCGTCGCCACCTTGGATGTCGAGCTCCAAGTCAGCATATCCTTCACAAATTTGCTCGACCCCCACCTTGCAGTAGCCATTTGGAATCTGTGCCCCATGAATGGTCTATCCTTGCTCCACCGGATAAGCCATACCATAAGCCACCTTAGTGGATAAGTTCCGGCTTGGTATATGAAGCTCGCATGGCGTACGCAGAGTGATTTCGTCCACTGGATAGCGAGCACTCTCATCCCTGGCATCGGCAGGTAGGAGCTCCGTGGAAGCAACACTGCTGCGACGTTGGGAGGGCGGGCTAACACCATCAGCTGATACACCAGCTGGTACAAGTACTGTTCCCGGCACCGTCTACCCTTGGCTCAACAATGTCTGTAGCTGTCTAGACACCATGTCTGGGATGCCGGCCTTTGTCTCCCGAAGCTCTCTTTCCAAGTTCTCTACTCTTCTCTCCTGTGCGGCCTTAGAGCGGCTTCGACTCTTGTACGTGTCAATGTCCGCAGGGAATGCAATCTTCCACGGGACGACACCGACACCTCTAGCTCGTCCGGGAAGTTCGGGATTCCCCAGAGCCCTTGTTAGCTCGTCCTTTTCTCTGTCGGGAATGAATGTCCCATCGGCTGTCTCTTTGAGTGCCGTAAGGATAGCACCGACCGCCTCTTTTAACTCATCGTTGTATATAAGCGACCCATCATTAAGATCTAGAGTGCTACCATGAGCGTAGTACCAATGCCTTGATCGCTCTGGCCAATTCATTGTCGCCGGTGTGATTCCCCTAGCAATCAAATCTTCTTCCATCTTGTTCCAGATAGGAATTTTCTTCTTATATCCAGTTGGTCCAAGAGAGTGGAAGTATTGTTTCTTCGCGGCATTGATCCTATTCTGTCGCGAGTTCTTTTCACCTAACTCTGACCGCCTGTGCTGCACGAACGAATCCCAATGACCCCTCAGCTTTGGGTAGTCGTCAAAGTTGGGTGTCAGCTTCTTCTCAGCATATTTCTTGTACAGGTTCTTCTTCCATGTTTGAAATGCAGTACACATCATCTTTAGAGCCTAATTTTTTACTCTTTCCTCTGAACCTTGAGCCACTGTGAAACTTTCTTTCAGACTAGCCCATAGCATTTCTTTCTCTGATTGCGGCACGTATGAATGATCATCGCTGGGTTTCCACCTCTGCAGGCTGATGGGCACGTGGTCTCTAACTAGAACACCACACTGATTGGCCATCTTTATAGCAGCTTTATCTGGCACAACTGGCCGACCATCTTCTACCACATCTGTGATTACAAGTCTGCCCTCCATCTTTTTGGTCGAGCCACGTTTCGTCCTCTTCGATGGTGAGGATCCAGAAGGCTGTGAACCTGAGGGCTACACATACGAGAAAGAAATGTATCAAGATTTCATGCTTGGACATATATATATTCGATATTGACAATATGTATACATATATACCTCCTCGGCCCGAACACTTCCAGCAGCAGGTTCTTCCATGCCATCACCTGACATATTCAGGTATTGGCTGCCATCGTCACCACCTGCCTCCTCGTCGATGTCGAGAAGGTTTGTGGCACGTGCACTGCCTTTTGTGATTTCTTCCATCATAATCATGTTCATTTCTTCTTCCGTCATGTTCATTTCGTCTTCCGTCTATCAAATTCGATGAATTTCAATCAAATTCGATGAACTTCCATCAAATTCAACCAATTTCAAAGTAATTTCTACCAACTTCTATCAAATTATAAAGTTTACATGGAATAACAATTTCAAAGTAATTTCTATCAAATTCTATAATAATACAATTTTCATATAATCATAAATTGTCCTCACACTAATAATCATATTTCTATATACACTAATAATCTAATTTCTATTCTAATAAACTAATTTTCATACTAATTTCCATACTAATAAACTAATTTTCATGCTAACAAACTAATTTCCATACTAATTTTCATACTAAATTCTATCAAATTCGATCAAATTCTATCAAATTTGATGAAATTCTAACAAATTCTATCAAATTCTATCAATTCGATCAAATTCTATCAAATTGTATCAAATTCTATCAAATTCTAACACAACTACATGTTTATGAATTCAAATGAGTACTGGAAGTTCAAACAAAAATTCAAAATTCAAATTTGATCAAATTCTATCAAACTCTAAGTCCTGAAAATCATGTTTTTGCCCAAATTTAGAGCCTCGTAACTTCCAAACCCTTGCTCAATACATGTGGCACCCTTTATAAAAGTTGTAAGCATATGTTATCTCTCTAACTTTTGTATTGGTCGCTTCCTGAGTTTACAAACGCAATTTGAAGAAAATATGAATCAAAGTCGGTCAAAACCCTGAACATTTCTAAACATTTCTAATGATTTCTAAACATTTCTAATAATCATTTCTAAACATTTCTAATGATTTCTAAATATTTTCTAATAATCATTTCTAATACGCTAATAATCATTTCTAAACATTTCTAATAATCATTTCAAATACACTAATAATCATTTCTAAACATTTCTAATAATCATTTTCATATACACTAATAATCATTTCTAAACATTTTCTAATAATCATTTCTAATATAGTATGATTCATCACCACAACTATTTCGATGAGTTTCTATCAAATTTGATTGAATTTATGACTATCAAATAATCCACAACTCTTCTTTCTTATAAATATATAACAAATACATAATTAAACATAAAACTTTCTATAATTTTCTATCAATTTTAAATGAATTTGTATGAATTTCCTATAACAAATACATAATTAAAGATAAAAAAAGGTGACGTCAGCCGAGCAGGGGCTGACGTCAGCCCTGCTTGGCTGACTCGAGCACATACACAGGCCGGGCGTGTGGAGGGGCCGGCCGGCGTGGAGGGGCAGAGGCAACGCGGCGCGGCGGCGACGAATGGGAGCGCACGCGGC
>CM014271.1:65768472-65781493 GCA_004135705.1 Alloteropsis semialata | reverse complement strand
TCAATTAATTTGTTTATATTTAGTACTTGAAATTTAACTCATTAGTATTTATTATTTGACTTATATACTATTTAATATTTGCAATTTAACTTGTTCACCATTTAGTATTTGCAATTAATTTGTTTATATTTAGTATTTGTAATTTAACTCGTTAGTATTTATTATTTGACATATATACTATTTAATATTTGTAATTTAACTTGTTCACCATTTAGTATTTGCAATTAATTTTTTTATATTTAGTATTTGCAATTTAACTCATTAGTATTTATTATTTGACATATATACTATTTAATATTTGCAATTAAATCTTCAAATAAAATATTAATAAAATAATACTTGAACATAACAACTACATTACGTAGCATAATACTTCAACATAATTAGAATTACATAGCATCATGCTTCAATATAAGTACAACATTATCCTTGAACAGCAATAAATGTTTTCTTTACAAGAGTACCTTCGTTATGATCGTTGCGAGCGTAAGGAGCATCTTCATTGGCCAACAGGATGCTTGTGTCAACCTCCACACTGAACGGAGACACCTCGTCACACCTATTATAATCATCTTCATCCGTGACGTCCTTGACACCCACGATTTTTCTTTTCCTCGTGAGAACAATGTGTCGTTTTGGATAAAGTTCGGAGTTGTTTGTTTGCAGAGTCCCCGTCTTGGGTTTGGTAGACATGTCCTTCACATAAAACACTTGATGCACATCCTTGGCGAGCACGAATGGTTCATCTACATACCCAATTTTGTTGAGATCCACAGTTGTCATGCCGTAGCGGTCTATAGTAACACCTCCACTTGCAAGTTTCACCCATTTGCACCAAAAGAGAGGTATTTTCAAAGGTCCATAATCCAGTTCTCAGATCTCCTCTACCTAGCCATAATATGAGTCCCTGTTCCCTTTGTTGTTATAGGCATCTATACAGACACCACTATTTTGGTTGGTGCTTTTGTCGTCTTGGGCTCTCATGTAAAATGTGTACCCATTTATGTCATAGCCTTGGAACATCAAAAATGAGGATGATGGTCCCCTTGCCAAATACGCCAGCTGTGTATGTATTGTCTCGTTACCCATGAGCTTTTGTCGCAACCAACCAGCGAAAGTTTCTATGTGATGGTGTGTAATCCACTTGTCAGAATTTCTTGGATTTTGGTAGCATATTATAGTCTTGTGCTCCTCGATGTAAGGAGCCACCATGGTTGATGACTGCAATACAGTGTAATGGGCTTTCATGAATAAATCGTAGTCGCTACACCTTGTTTGTTTCCTTCCTAACATGCCCTTTCCAAGTAGTCTCCCCTCATGGCGTGACTCAGGTAGCCCAATCGGTTTCAGTTCGGGGATATAGTCAACACAGAATTCAATGACCTCCTCTGTTCTGTATCCCTTGGCGATGCATCCTTCTGGAAGAGAATGGTTACAAACATATTTCTTTAGAATAGCCATGAGCCTCTCAAAAGGATACATATTGTGTAGGAATACAGGACCAAGAATATCAATCTCTTTGACAACATGGACCAGGAGATGCGTCATAATATTAAGGAAAGATGGAGGAAATATCATCTCAAGGCTGACAAGGCTTTGGGCCACATCATCCTGCAGCTTTACTAGATTACTGGGATCGATTGCCTTCTGGTCGATTGCATTGAGGAAGGCGCATAGCTTCACAATAGTTGTTCGGACATTAACGGGTAGAATTCCCCTCAGCGCCACCGGAAGCAATTGTGTGAGCAGCACATGGCAGTCATGGGACTTGAGGTGCACGAATTTCTTCTCTTTCATATTTATCAGACTCTTTACATTCGATGAGTAGCCGGACGGGACCTTAATACTGTTCAAGCAATCAAACATGCTGGTCTTCTCCTCCTTGCTTAGAGTGTAGCTAGCAGGACGCAAGTTCCAACGCCCTTTCTCTCTTTTCTCAGGATGCAGGGGATCTCGTTGTTTCATACGTTTCAGGTCCTGTCGTGCTTCTAGCGTATCTTTTGACTTTCCGTAAGTACCAAGGAACCCTAGCACGTTTACGCAAAGATTTTTGGTCAGGTGCATCACATCAATTGCGTGGCGGACATCTAAGACCTCCCAATATGGTAGGTCCCAAAATATTGACTTTTTCTTCCACATGATTGCCTTTCCTTTTTCACTTGCCGCGGGCTGGATGCCAGGTCCCTTCCCAAAGACCACCTTCACATCTTTTACCATAGCAAATACATATTTTCCATCCCGATGCCTTGGTTTGCTACGAGTTTCCGCCTCAAAATGTTTTCCTTTCTTTCTTAGCGGATGTTTCTCAGAAAGGAATTGCGATGGCCCATATACACACACTTTCTACAATGTTTCAGGTAAATGCAGTCGATATGTTCTAGGCAATGTGTGCATGCTTTGTATCCCTTGTTTGACTATCCCGACAGGTTACCAAGTGCAGGCCAATCATTGATGGTCACGAACAGTAATGCTCGTAGGTTAAATTTCTCTTGCTTATGCTCATCCCACGCCTTTACACCATCTTTGCCCCACAACAACAAAAGGTTCTCAATCGGTGGCCTTAGATACACATCAATGTCGTTGCCAGGCTGCTTTGGCCCTTGGATTAGTACTGGCATCATAATGAACTTCCGCTTCATGCACATCCACGGAGGAAGGTTGTACATACAAAGAGTCACGGGCCAAGTGCTGTGGCTACTGCTCATATCACCGAAAGGATTCATGCCATCCATACTCAAACCAAATCTTATGTTCCTTGCATCTTCTGTGAAGTCTGGGAACGCTCTGTTGATTTTTCTCCATTGCGACCCATCAGTGGGGTATCTCAACATATTGTCTTCCCTCCGATCCTCTTTGTGCCACCGCATCAATTTAGCATGCTCTTTGTTTCTGAACAAGCGCTTCAGATGTTGTATTATAGGGAAATACCACATCACCTTGGCAGGGACTCTCTTCTTGGTGGGCTCTCTCTCAACATCACCAGGATCGTCTCGCCTGATTTTATACCGCGAACAATTGCAAACCGGACAGACATCCAAAGATTCGTACGCCTTGTCCCGATAAAGGATACAATCATTGGGACATACGTGTATCTTTTGTACTTCCAGTCCTAGAGGGCAAACGATTTTTCTTGCTTCGTATGTTGTTTCGGGCAATGTGTTGCCCTCTGGAAGCATCTTCTTTATCATTTTCAATATCTCTCCAAAACCTTTGTCAGACAAGCCATTAGTTGCCTTCCATTGCAACAGTTCCAGTGTGGTACCCAACTTTTTCTGGTCCTCTTTGCAATCTGGGTACAACAATGTTTTGTGGTCCTCCAACAAACACTTCATCTTCTCCCGCTCTTTCGCACTTTCGCAGTCTTTCTCTTCATCATGGATCATTCCACCTAAGGCGTCATCATAGTCATCTTCTGCAACTGCTTCACCCTCGCCCATTGTTGTATCATCTGCAAAGGCACCGTATTGTGCAAAGTCCGAGATGTTGTCGTCACCTTCTTCATCACCTTCTTGAAAAAATATCCCCGTTTCGCCGTGTTTGGTCCAACAGATATAGTTAGGCATGAAACCACTCCTAAGCAAGTGTGTGTGGACCACCTTCTTTGAGATGTGATAATCCTTCTTATTCTCACAGACCTTGCATGGACAGCATATAAAACCTGAGGTCGAGTTAGCCTCTGCCGCGTCGAGGAATTGATGAACGTAATTAATGAAGTCAGATGAACGTCTATCCGTGTTGTACATCCGTTGCTGATTCATCTATTCACAAAATACAATAAAAAATTCAGCCCCCAATATGAATTTCTAAAGTTTGTAATAAACCTAAATAAGAATATCATTTATAATCTCTAAAAATCTAATAACCCTAAATATCAACATCATTTGATGCCACCAAAAAGATGTATTTCTAAAGTTCGTAATAAGCTTTAACAAGAATATCTTTTATAATCTCTAAAAATTTCGACAGCACCTCCTCTGCATCCGGAGGTTTCCAAAACCTGCAACAAACCAAGGGCACGATGGCTGACAACCACATTCCAAAATCATCAACGTCTTACTTTTTCTCATCTCAAAAAAAATTGAAGGAGTGATTTGCCTCAGATATATTGTCTTTCATTTGACCTTAAACTTGGAGCATATGAAACATTACAGGTGGTAAAAAATTTGGTTCATGGTAAGCATGGAACCATGAGACACACCCAGCCCAACCATCACAACCGATCCGTTGCTTGGGCATGGATGTGTCTCATGGTTTGATGACAACCATGAGAAGCATAACTATACAATACAAGCTCAAGCTCAAGGTCATCATATGTTACCCAGCTAGAAAACTAGGTAAAATTTGATATCATCATAGGCATGCCTAGAGTTGAATTGTTTTAGTTCATGATATTCACAACCATGAGAAGTAAAATTAAATTTAAAATCTAACTAAATAAGAATATCATTTATAATCTTAAAAAATCCTAATAACCCTAAATATCAATATCATTTGAAGCCTTTAAAAATATGTAATTCTAAAGTTCGTAATTAGCCTAAATATGAATATCATTTGTAATCTCTAAAAATCCTAATAACCTTAAATATGAATATCATTTATAATATCTAAAAATCATAATAAGCATAAATATGAAAATCATTTAAAGTTTCTACAAATATCAAAAATCTAAACAATGTCTAAAAATTTGTGCATCATCTCTACACATGCAACAACTAACTATATAGTGATTCTCTATTACGAATTCATAATAAAAATGAAGATTAAATCCAAAATCTCTTATTTCAATCCATTCCACAAAACACAAATTACTCAAAACATAGAGCATGAAATAGACCATACTAACCGTCAAAAGAGAGAGGATGAAGTTGCTAACCTTCTAGCGGACTTGGTTTGCAAAATCTTCAAAAGTTATGAAAATTTTGGACATGAGCTCCCCCAACCCGAGCTCAATGGAGGATGAAGAAATGAGTCATGGCTCGGACGGGGGGAGGAAGAAGGCCCCTTTATACGTAGGGCCCCTTTGATACCGGTTGGTGGTACCATCCGGTACCAAAGGGAGTCACATTGGTACCGGTTGGTGTCACCAACCGGTACCAAAGGCCCCGAGGCTCATTGGTACCGGGTGGTGGCACCAACTGGTACCAATGTGGCCATATAGGTACCGGTTGGTGCCACCACCCGGTACCAATGAGCGCGCAAAATTATTGACCGTTGGACCCGGTACCAATACAAGCATTGGTACCGGGTCCGATCCATCCGTGACCTATGAGGGGTGGCGGATGGAGGGTTCTCTGGTAGTGCCTGCATCTGACCGGTGGGTCACACTTATTAGTAGAGGGTAAAATAAATCAATACTACCTCCGTTCATAAATATATGACACCATTGACTTTTTTCCTTCGTTTGACTACTCGTCTTTTCTACAAATATTTATTAAAAAATATGGGTCTATGAGTTAAATCCAAAGTATTATTGATATTAGATGTATTGGTACTCATTTTACTTTATTTAACAAACTAACTAATGAAATATTGTTGATCAAAGTTGAAATAAAAAGTCAACAGTGTCATATTTAAGAACGGAGGGAGTATTTTTTTTGTTGAAGGACTCGAACTCATCTCATAGAGCACTGATCTTGCAAGCCCTCCGGATCCAATCGGTCATAGGTTTGACCCTTGGGAGGAGTTGTTTTCTTTTTTATTGTGCCCTCCCTATTTTCACCTCTCATGCTTACATATGGGACCCTGCAGGATTCATTTTTTTTAACATTGTGGTGTAACAATTTGTAACACTTTTGGCCTAGCTGGTTAGGTTTATGATTTTTCTTAAAATCGTCACAAAAAAATCGTTATAAATCTTTAATGTAATTTCTTTTGTACAAACTTTCTGTCATTATCAGCGTATCTGTTATAGTGATTACATGAAATAAGGACAAATGTGGCTTCTAGAACTAAAAACCCTCATGCCAAATACATCATCAAGAGGAAATGCTCACGAGAAAACCAAAATTTCAAAGACTAGAAGCATGTATGCAGACTAGAGTTCATTATCAAATATACCCTTTTTTTCAAGGATCAATCAACTTTTTGCAAAAAAAAGGCTTTTAGATAGCTATTTAATCAACTCCATGTGCGTATATAATTAATGGAAACAGAAATGTACATTCTCACCTACCAATCAGTAAGGACACCAGCACAAAATTTGGAAGTACCGTGTTGATATTATCATAACCATCTTATATATGCTTCACCATTTCACCACTCATGGTCACTTGCCGATGGAGCCATCTTATAAATACTCCTCTATAGTACCGACAATTGGCGCCATGGCCAGCACTAGTAGCACTTGAGGGATCATTGAACAACGGAGAAAGATTGAGCAGGGCATAGAGATACAACAAGTATCTAAAAACAGATGAGTTGAGCAATGAGAATGAGATGCATCAGGATTCAAGTTCACACAGTTGTTACTCTTTTGGTATGGACTTGGAAGTGATACTGTTATGACCAGCCAAGTCTATCAACGCCGGAACCGTGGCTGAACACGCCGGCCGAGACGTGCCAGCGGTTGCCGCGCCGCGGACGAGCCATGGGCGCGAGGTAGATGCTCCAGAGTAGTTTCTGTAGGGATTTGAATTCATGTCGCAACAGTTGTTGAATTGTGTTTAAAACCCTGTAACGTGTATTGGATCAGTTATGCTAAGAGATCATTCGATCTTTGGGCGCCTCGGTTGTCTGCCTATGTCTCTCGCGTTCATCGTGTTTCCGCACGTCGCCGGCCGTCAAGACGGCGTCGCGGCCTCGTCGCCGCTTGGAGCTGAGCCCCAGGCCTCCCATCGCACATAGGTATTCCCTCCGCCATTCTAGCCCTGACAGATACATAGTTTTCAAGGCAAATCCATCTTACCTTTCTAGTTTGAATTGCTTCCATCTTACTCCTTTTATTCCATGAACAGTAACTTTTGCATGGCCAGCTGATGTGAAGAGGAAGCTAATCATTTCGATGGAAAGATTACAAAAGAGCAGGATTGATGAATATCGTTGCAGATGCAAGCTGAGATGCTATTGAGCACAATCAATTGCATTCAAGCGGCATAGTTGGGAGTGCTGGGGTGGAGAGTGGACCCCAGAGCTGTTCAACTGCATTCAGAATATAGATGGTCGATGGCCAGCCAATTGCTGTTGTCGCGCGCCATTGTGGCTGCATTTTCATTGGCTATCAAGCAATTACATACAACCTTCGGTCTATTATGTTTGACATTTCAGACAGAGATAGATTTGGCCTGCAACCATACTGGTTTTTACTTGTCGGAAACGGCAAATAAAATGGATCGGAGATAGTAACATGCATGTTAGGTTTCAGTTTTTGATGAGTGTCACAGAATGCCTTTACGTAAAATGTTAAAAATAGAAATTGATATTTTATTTCCTTAAATTTTATATTTTAGTCCTATGTTTAAAATTCTCGTGGGAAAAAAGGAAATCTACAGAAAATGTCTTTGCCATCATGTATAAACTTGCCGGCATGTTCCTTGATGGGCATCATGCCGCATCAAACATGTACCTTACTCTCAACCACCACCACAGGAAATACATCATCCATTAGGCCCTCCATGTGGAAGGCAAAAGCGAAGCATTTGATCTCTCATTGTTAGACTGAGAAAGAGGGGTTGAAGGACATTGAGGTATTGAGCATCACACATGCCTTGTGCCACTACCGCTTCAATCTTGTTGCTACCTCCTGTTACCGCCAACTTGATGACAACACCGACACCCACATCCTCCATTCCAGGCCTCTTTGCCCCATCTCAGAGCAATTGTATATAATCACCCATCGAACAGATGAAATATGAAATATTGTAATTAGTTTCGTTGTTTTTGGTACAGGTATTTGTGTTTACATGGCAACTCATTTTGCTAGCACATTTCTGCACAAAGAGGATCCAGTATTGCATTTTTACTGTTCATAAAATTGTCCTTTTCTCATGTCGAAATGTGACTGAACTCATCCTGAAGTGATTCAAGATGGTAGAGTACTTTGGATCCATCTAAAGTTATTCGAGATTCTTTAAGAGCTACAATGCAATTGTATTTCAAGTTTTTTCGGTAGAGTACTTTGGATCCATCTAAAGTTATTCGAGATTCTTTAAGAGCTACAATGCAATTGTTTTTCAAGTTTTTTCAGAGATTATATTAGTGTATGTTTATCTTGATGCAATTAATGCTATGCACAAACCTAGCTTTTAAATTAGTGTATGGATATTGATACTTCAGAGTAGACTACATTCCACGTGAGAAACATCATGTAACACCACCAACAACTGGTGACCAGGCATGATACATCAATAATACAAATAAAGAGTAACCTTGGCTCATTGAAAATATTTGATGTCCTCGATTTTGAAATTATGATCACACAAAAAGAAAGAATTCTGAAGAGAGTTACAAGATCAGGAATACAGAGGAAAACATACATGACAAGTACTGGATGTGTAATGTCGCCTAACTAGAGATTATAAGCTGAAATGATCACTTCACTAGCATAGTAAACAGAGAGGCAAATATTTCTTATTTTATTACCTGCTTCAAAAAAATCTATTTCCCTCATTTCTAGTCCTGCAAAAATCATATATTCATGTATTAGACCAGAATAAGAAGGAAAGTTCACATAAGGGACTCGTATTTTTAGAAAGAAATGAATGGCACATAGTCATAAGACAAATAACTCTATATTCCAATCATTGTAACAAGTAAATGTAAAGTTAGAGTTGAGATGTCAATTTATTTGTTCACTCTTATGTATAAATCAAAAAAGCTATGACAAATTAAAGGAGAAGGAGGGCACTCTAACCAGGCTATATTTTCACTGCTTCATTAATATGCAGGAAAATAATTGAAATCGACCGAACCATGATAAGCTTGCAATGGTAACTGTTACAAGTGAATTACACTAACCATTATGCTGGCTTGTATATATCCCTCAGTAAATCAGACCTGAAATATGGATAATTCCTCTTTATGTTGGAAAGTTTTTTTAATACTACTGCAATGTTTTACTGTGCTACTACCGTCCAGTCAACGGACACTGGCCAATATTTTTATTAGTCTGCAAATTTTCTTGGAGTACCATATCACCCTTTATAACTAACCATAGCAACTGTTCTTTTGCAGATGCTATCAGGGACTGTTTGGAAGCCATAGTTCAACTGATTTTTTTAGTGGTACCAACATTGTATAAGGGTATTATCTTTTTTCTAGAAAATTAGAAGCGTAATTACATCCATCCAAATATGCTGCCGATGAACCATTACCAGGGACATTGGGGAATATTTTTGTGTCAGACAGGAGAATAGCACTGAGCCTAGTAGGATAAGGAAATGTTCAGTTCTACTCATTATTCTCTCCCAATGATTACTGATTAGATTACTCAAAATGAAAGGTAATGCCCCTGAGATACGATTACAGCTCTGTGGAAGAGTGCTGTCTTTTGTTACAGTTAATTCAAATGCAAAGAAGTTATAAAAGCTTTTAAATAAAAGAAAATTAAGAATGCAGAGCTTATTGAACCCTTCTGAACCTATAGTTCTCTTTGTGAAATATTAATCTACAAAATGCTAAAGTTTCAGTATAGCATACTAAGTGATGAGCACTACTTAGCTAGAGTACCAAAAATTGAGATAACAGATACCTTGTCATCGTCGTCGTCGTCCCCCTTCTTAAGACGAGTTGTCCCCCCCTCTTTGCTTATTGGTATTTTCATGTGTCCAAAAGGAGTATTGACATCAATGTGTCCCTTTATGGTGTACCCCGTGCCCTTTCCCCTAATCATATCCCACATAGCAGAACCGAAATCCTTGGGCCTGAAGCTGATAGGCAAGTTCATTGTCGTTATTTCCTGTTTCTTAATATTTGTAGATTCCTTGAGCTCAGCAGAAGCAATGCTCACATTAGCGAGCCACACTTCATAATCCATCGAATTCAGTCCCAAGTCAAAATCGTTCTTGTTGTCCAGATTCAAATGGAGGATCGCAGTCGATTCTTCAAAAGAGAATTGCTCAAACTTGATCTTATCGATGTCGACATCCGGTCTGTATGGCACAGGAATCTCACCATTCTTCTCCAACGGTATAGAAATCCTCCCAATAACAGGGATATCTATGTGAAGAACCACCTTGACTTTGTAAGGGATGATGCTCCCAGGCTGGATTTCCTTGTATGTGCTCCTGATGTCATCATAGATGAGAAGAAAGGGAATTTTAACAGTCTCTGAGCCATGAGCATGTATGGTCCCAGCATCAGGGATTGTTCCAGACACCAGCTTCCTCTCTTCGCTTTCGATCAGGTACTCGATGTCGACAAGAGGGATGGGGACAGGGTTCGGGTTCGCAATCAGAACGTCGACAATGAGCTCTATCTTCTCCAGGCTGACGTGGGGTATGTGAATTCCAGTAACATCAGCAGTGGGCTTTCCAAATCCTACTGCTTCTTCGATCTTCTCGCCGACATCTTGGATGAAATCCTTGACCTTGTCAAAGAACCCTCCCTTTTCGTCGTCGTTGTCTCCATCGTGGTCTTTGTCCACTTTCCTTTCTGTCACTTTTGGACTGTCCGAGGATGACATCCTTCGAACAAAGATCAAAACGTTGTTGGCGTGTCAGATTGACAGATTGTATGAACAGCAAGAAAAATTGCACATATAATCGAGTATATAGTAAAAAGATTAAAAGCACGAGTAAGCGAATCCAGGTAGGTAATCTGAGACTGAAATAATGAAATAAAAGACACGAATAATAAGGCCAGCTGAGACTGAAACAAATGGATCAGGAAAAAAAGAAATGCAAATGACAGACAGGTAAGAATATAATGGCAAATATGTTCCAAAAGAAAAACTAAGCAACTGGAACGAAATCGTCGGTCCCTGCAAATCACCCGTGGTTTACACTGACGCAAGAGGCAGGATGGATCAGACAGAGACGGCCGGCCACTGAAAACGTACGGGCCGGCGGGCCGGCCGGATCGATCAACTCGAGATGGGGATGAACAGCGGATATGATTGGAGCACGGAGGAGGGGTTCGCGGGGCTGCAGTTACCTGGCGATGGACGACGGAGCGGCGCCGTGTGGGATTCAGGCGTCGGAGGCGAGACGAGGGCGATGGCGAGGCGAGCAGAGGGTGTGATGGAGAACAGAGTTCGTGGACAGAGCGGGGAACCCGGCCGCGGCCGCCGCGTGGGGATCCGAATGCGATGGCTGCCCGTATTTACAGGCTTTAGCCAACAGTTGGCAGGTCTAGCTTTTACACCCTCCAAGGATAACAAAGAGCCATCTATCACAAGTTATGGACTATATAACTGTGAAAACCGTCTGTTCGCGACCAAAATTGGCAAGAAAGACAAGGATTAGGAAAATCCGGGCCCTGACCGGTCTGACCGGTCCGGGGAACCGGTCAGACCGGTGTGCCCCTGTAATTCGATTAGGACTCTTAGTTTTAGTTAATTACGAGTTGTAAAACCTATTCCTTGCGGGAGAAGTCCTACCCTCCCTATAAATATAAAGGGATTCGGCCGATTGAGTTAGATCCAATCGAATTTATCAAATCTACTATTTTTACCTTTACTTTTCTGTACCTTCTAAACCCTAGCTTTTCCAACCCCTATTGCAGTTCTTCCTTCGTCTCGACGACGTTTGAAGGCGCCCTAACTGGCCTGACCGAGCCTAGGGCAACCCAAGGTGCGCACATCCTGACGGGGTCTCTCCCGGACGAGCGCTCGTTGGTTTCTCGCCGAGCTCCCAGCTGCCCGGTGAGCACCGGTCTGACCGGTCATCATAACCGGTCTGACCGGTCAGATCAGAGAAGCTGCAAAGAGCTTCTCTGCTCGTGCTAGTATTTGACGCGGTGCGTTTTCGCGTCAACATACCAAAATTGGCAAGAAAGACAAGGATTAGGAAAATCCGGGCCCTGACCGGTCTGACCGGTCCGGGGAACCGGTCAGACCGGTGTGCCCTGTAATTCGATTAGGACTCTTAGTTTTAGTTAATTACGAGTTGTAAAACCTATTCCTTGCGGAAAAAGTCCTACCCTCCCTATAAATATAAAGGGATTCGGCCGATTGAGTTAGATCCAATCGAATTTATCAAATCTACTATTTTTACCTTTACTTTTCTGTACCTTCTAAACCCTAGCTTTTCCAACCCCCATTGCTGTTCTTCCTTCGTCTCGACAACGTTTGAAGGCGCCCTAGCTGGCCTGACCGAGCCTAGGGCAACCCAAGGTGCGCACATCCTGACGGGTCCCTCCCGGACGAGCGCTCGTTGGTTTCTCGCCGAGCTCCCAGCTGTCCGGCGAGCACCGGTCTGACCGGTCATCATAACCGGTCTGACCGGTCAGATCAGAGAAGCTGCAAAGAGCTTCTCTGCTCGTGCTAGTATTTGACGCGGTGCGTTTTTCGCGTCAACATACTTTTTGGCGACTCCGCTGGGGAACAAGAAAAAAGGATCTACTACCATGTCGAATCTACCGAAGCCAGGTGAAGTTGATCCTGACAATATTCAAAGGCCGACTGCTAATGAGCTATCGACTGAGGATCGTCATCTATTCGAGCAACTCCTGCTGCAAGAAAAGGAGGAGATGGAACGGGCCAAGAAGAAACTTGAAGACAAGGCGCAATGGTTCCTCTCACACTTCTCCAAGGATCGCAAGGGTGCTATCTCCAAGGACAAGGAGGTGGTCGTTCTTTCAGAAGGAGAAGAAGAAAAGGAAAAAGATGAGGTAATACCCACTGTGAGTACTGCACCAGAGTCTGTTACTCTTGATCAAATTAATAGATTGCTAGTTTCTGGTCAAGAAAAAGTTCTTTCTCTTGTTCAAGGCATGATTGATAAATCTATAGGAAAGCAACCTTCGGCCGTAACTAGTAATGCTATTAGATCTGATATGGCTGGTACTTCACAACAAATCATACCTCATAATTCATCGGCAGCAATTCCACCCAAAGATCCACAATATGGGATGCCGTTGAATAATT
>CM014271.1:65730458-65757409 GCA_004135705.1 Alloteropsis semialata | reverse complement strand
CGTTGCATAGAGCAATGGTTCGATATTTGCAAAGGAAGCATGAAGATGATGTTGCGGCAGGCTTAGAACCTCCGTTTGATGGTCGTTATGCTCCACCGCCAGTTGCGGGTCAAACAACTCCACCTCCAGACCCAAAGAATACGCCCAAAGATGCTTAAATACCACCGCCTGTCATAATGTGATCTATGTCTGTATTTTTTTTTTCAAATTAATAAGTTTTTTCCAAGCAAGAACAAAACCTACGTACGATTTGTAATTTAATTTCTGCGCGTGTCTTTAGAAATACATCTTTTTGGTGGCATCAAATGATGTTGATGTTTACGGTTATTAAGATTTTTAGAGATTATATATGATATTCTTATTTAGGTTTATTACGAACTTTAGAAATTGGGGATGAATTTTTCATTGTATTTTGTGAATAGATGAATCGGCAATGGATGTACAACGCGGATAGACGCTCCCGAGCAGGACACCTGGAGTTCCCAAAGGCCTCGAGCGAGTCAACCACGACCCGGAAACTACCCGAGAACCTACCCGAGAAGTCATCTACACCAACCACCCGGGATGTACGATCCCGGGTCCGGCGGGGCGCCCACTCCGTCAACACCTGCTCCTCGTACGGCTCGGCGCGCGGCGCAAGCTAAAGGCCTCGGGGGCAGTAACTCCCCTTGTAATTTTCTTCTTTCTTACCCCCCGCTCCCTTCTCTCCTTGAGACTATAAAAGGGGACAAGGGGACACCAGTGGGGGGAGGACGGACAACAGACGAACATTCGAACACCGCACGAACAGCACACTCACTCGCACGAACACAGGGACTTGGGACCCTCTCCCTCTCCCGACCAGTTTGTACCCCCTACTACAGACTTGGACTTGAGAACATCGGCGCACACTGGACGTAGGGTGTTACTCTCCGGAGGCCCGAACCAGTCTAAACCCCCTGTCTCTTGAGTCACCATCCGGACCCTGACACGCGATCGTAGAAATTTACTTGCCGGCGGTAGAGAACCCCGACACTTCAGTAGTTGTTCCACCTATGTATATGGGCCTTTGGATGTCGTTTACTTCAGGATATCTTTGAGATTAGAATGGGAAGTGATAAACTTCCAAATTCTCCAATTGAAATGCCTTGACCCCGAAGTTTCTTGACATTATCTTGAAGCACCTTCCTTTCAAATACTCTTGGAGGTCGGTTCACCAAAGTTGAGCACGAACGGAGCTCGAAACCACCTAGGCCGGCCGGCCTAGGCCATGTGGGGCCGGCCGGCCTGCCCTGTTCTTTGGGCCTCTGGCCTTCATCTTTCACCGTATCGTCCTTGGTCTCAAGCCTTGTCCATATGTGCTCCAATTTAGCTCAAAAACCTGCATAAACACATTTCCTCCAAAAACACATGCATATGCGAAAAGGTCCCGGTTATAGAGTATGATCAATAGTTTAGATATCAAATTCTTGCCATTATTGAAGATAAACAAGGGTAAAAGTGTGTCGCTAAGGAGCGTCAACAGTCTGCTATATAAGTACATCGGAGCCGCATTTCGTTCTTCGCTGGTGGTGACGTACATATTGGTGACATGGGCCATTGAGATGCGTCACCAGGCACATATCGGTGACGCGTTTTATTTCCACGTCTCTGAATGTGGTGTCTTCTTTGTTGGTTTCTTACATAGTGGGAAAAACCCTCTCCAAAGTATCCCCTTGTGGCCGCTAGGAGGATCAAGGAGCTCATTGGTTTCGTAGGAAGCACAGAGGGGGAGAGGGGAAAAGGGGAGAAAAAGGAACAAATGATTAAGACATTGACAGATGGGACATACACGTTAGATTAGATGGAAAGGGGAAAAAGGATCTGCTGAGGCACCAATACCATCAAATTATGAATTTGGATTCCCCTATATGCAGAAATAAAGGAAATAACAAAGGGGATCTATTGGAGATGCTCTAAGTTAATGACATACTTTGTTGAAAATTAACATGGACAAAGTCCTTTCGAAATTGAGTACACATAAATGACCTTTTGTATTTTATTTCAAAACTTGTGCAGGGACAGACTAACTTTTCTGACAATTCTTCTCCAAGAAACTATGAAGATAAATGACGCTTCTGTTTAATGTGAGGTAGGTTGGGTTCCATTCAGTACAAAGACATTAACATAATAGAATATACATTACATTCAATACAACGACATGAAAATAATAAAACATGCATTAAATTTAGTTCATAGCTACCTGCCGCTACTCCAACAAATTAACCAACTACTTGCTACATGGCCAATACACATCTAGCAACTTGTCTAGGCCTAAACATCAACATTTTGGAAAAAAAAAATCTTTGAATAGCACATCTAGCACTTGTCTATTCCTCCCGAGTGTGTCCTCATCACAATCTGATGTATCTTTTTCCATCAAATTTAGGTATGTGTGTTTACCCTTGCATTCTTTTCTTTCTTCTTTTTTGCTTCAGCCAATTTTTCTAATGCAGCCGATCTCCAAGCAACAGTTTCATTGAATTGGTCATTTTCCATCTTTGAATACTATTGTTTTTTGCCTTTTCCTTTTTTCTTCAACTTTGCTGCCTTTTGTCCCTCTGGTCTTGTCTTCCTGTTTGTCTCCACTTCTTGGCTATCTGGGTTTGCAGATGAGTTATACTCTCCTGATTCAGATATCTTGGTCCTCTTGTTCTGGTCACCATCCTCTCTAACTCGCCACCATTTGGGTTGATCTTTGAGTTATCTCCAAATGTACTAAAATAGAAAGGGTTTATTACCTTTCACTTCTTCTTTATACATCGCATGAACATTGTCCATGAGCATATGATTTGACTATCAGCTGGGCCAAGTGCTTCTAGCTCGAGAATATACACAAGTGTTTGATAGGCTTGCTAATTATGCCCCAATGGCTTTTGCATTACTTTGTTAATCTTTTTCTACCACCTTCAGGAATGTTGGAGTTGAACTCTGCTACCACATTCTTCCAATAGGAATCTCCCTTCTGTCCATTACCTTTTATTGGGTCAACAGAATGAATTAGCCAAGCATAGCCAACCATATGTTCTCCTGCTCACTCCAATTGTTGCGGGCATTTCTATTCCCTTCATTTGGGCTACTACTACTTGAATCTTGGATTTGATATGCTTCTACATGCTGCATGACAGGAGTTCCTGCTTCCGATACAGATGTGTTCATGGCAGCTCCAAACAAAGGAGAACCTTGAGTCATGGGTGGTGAGCTACTGCCTGCACCTCCAAAGCTTGCTCCAGCAAAGTTTGA
The DNA here is from genome assembly GCA_004135705.1 of Alloteropsis semialata. NCBI lineage: Eukaryota > Viridiplantae > Streptophyta > Magnoliopsida > Poales > Poaceae > Alloteropsis > Alloteropsis semialata. The sequence continues at coordinate 65,754,148 of CM014271.1, read as the reverse complement.
AGGTGAGAGGTAAGGCCTTCCTTGATGCTGAATACTCATGAAATTTGGTGGACCATTGCATGGGGAACTAAATGGGTTCATATTTGACATGAATTGAGTGGGTGGGGTGTTTTGAAAAAAACTGAGATGGTGGGATGTTTTGAGCAAACTGAGATGGTGGCATGTTTTGGCCAAACTGAAAATGGCCAAAATGTGGTGGAAGTGTGTTGTTGGGTGGTTCTAAGTTCTGACCATACTGAGAGTTTGGACGTTTTGAGATTGAATTTGGACCTGATGGGCTTTGTAGCATTCTATTGAAACCACCTATGCCTACACCATCCATTTGAGAATAACTTGTTGTCCTAAACATCCATCTTTTCTATATTTTGTATATGCAGGTGAAGCATGGGAGAAGACAACTTCTAAGGAAGATGGACAGGAGCTGTACTGCTGCAAGGCAACGGCTAGAGGAGATGAAGGGAAGCTTCTTTGCTGTAGGGCAACAGCTAGGAGAAACAACAGTTCAAACGGCTAGAAGAAGGCACTGTAGCAGGTGGTAGTTGACGGTGGTTCGACAGTTGAGTGCTGGGTGGAGAGAGAAGGACCGGATAATATATTTTAATTCTTGCGGCTCGGTCTCAAGGTTGAGACCCGGCCCTATGTTTTTTGTCGTTAAGACTTGTGGCGGAGTGTATAGGACCAACTCTAAGGTCACCTTTTTGGCTTAAAAAAAAACTAGACCTAGGGGAAAGACCACCCCACAGCTTTGATGTAAGAAGAATCTAAACCACAACTGGACCTAGAAAAGGTCCCGAAGGCTGCCCACCCAGGTGGCATTCCCTACGTGAGCAGCTGAAGGTAGTTTGCACAACGACAGACCTTTTTTTTAACGTGCAGACTTCCGGGTTCGAACCCGGGCTGGAAGCGCCACAGCTGGCTGCTCTACCACCGTGTTACCCTTAGGGGGTGCAAAAGGTGAGAGAAGAGAATCATGCAGATGCAATACATTGGAGCTCGACTTGCACCCATAGACATATACGGTGTCACTCAGATGGTGCAAAATATTCTGTAAAAAGTTACGGGAGAGGATAGTATTTTAATTATTGGTGGGTCTCACCCAAGCAACCCAAGGACTATATGTTAGAGCATTTTTCAATGGCACAGCGTCTCCCGACGTGTACAACGTTAGCAAATGGCAATGGAACATATGCTAAAAGTTGCCCTAATTTGCTGACTAGCCATCGCCTAGGCCATGTCTTGACAACTACTCCCGAGGCCTCTATAGAGTGCTCGCTCGTCGCTACCGGTTACCAGCGAGTAAAGGTAAGTCTTTACTGTTCTTCTTTCTCCTCTTTTCTTTCTTCTTCAACTTTCTTCCTCCGTTCACCTTCCTCCAGATCCCGCCACTGCCGACCTCCGCCGCCACCCGCGGCTGGCGGCGAGGCCGCAGTGCCGCTCCGCCCCCCTACCGCCCCCTCCTTCTCTCCCCCGTCCTTCCTAACGAACATGGCTGCTCACCCCACCGCCTACCCTGCCCACCGGGGATCCTCCACTGCTCGGCAGACGGCGCCCTCACCGTCTCGCCTCCACTGCCCACAACCCACCAACTCCGCCTGGCCGACCGCCGCCTCGGCCTCCCACTAGTCCCGCCGGCCATGGAATTCCCCACCCACCCGGAAACCCAAATACATAAGGCCGCCGCCTCGACCGCCACCCATGGTCGGCGTCGACCCGCCACCGGCCGCTCCGCTTAGCGCCCACCCCTCACCGCGGGCACCTCCCCGTCCTCCTCTCTCTTTCAGTCTCAAGCTCTCCTCTCTCTCTTCTCTGAGCTCTCCTCTCGCTTTCTTGGATGAAGACAGCGGGTGAGGAACGCGTGGAGGAGAATCGTCCACGTCACCCGCTCGCCGCGAGTGGCTGACGGCGCGTGTGCGCTGAATAAAATTTTCGAACTACTCCCTAGGCCATGTCTTGACAACTAGTACGGTTCTAATTGAATTGAATTGAATTGAATCGAATGCACTTCGAACTTCAGTGCCCTATATTTTAACATTGCATTGGCTGATTTTAGTTGCTTACAAAATAAGGAATGAGTATTTTGTCATAAAAATGGATTGGTAATGACACTTTACAAAGTAGAAAATTTTGATAGAGAATCAAGTGGTAGCTAGTCCCCCAAGAACATTGGTCCCCAGAACACTTCTAGGACCAAGAGTGCCCAGTGGGCACAGATGTATGAATAGGAGATCGAGTTTATATAATACACGAGTCCCTCGGCGCTCTGGAAAAAACAATGTTGCTTCCAGATGCTCTTCCAGATGTTGCTTGCATGTCTAGAATTATTAAAGTACAAAAACATTGAGCCTTACGTTAGGAAGGTCACTTTGTCCCCTTGGCTGCCCGTCAGAAAATCAATAGAAAATTCCTGCATAAGCACACACTACAGATGGTTCCAATTCCAACAGTTTCATAAAATGTGTAAACACAAACTCAGGTAGCGAGTTAGAAAATCAAGAATGGAGATGATGCAAAAAATCAGAAATTCAAGAACCCAGATAGTGCAAATATTCTGGAAAAAGAATCTTTATTTCCAATTAAGAGATTAATTATAACCTTTCTTGCAACAATTATTAGCTACACCGTGTCACCGACAAGGCGATGACTGAGACCACTCAACCACAAGCAGTCCAATTCCTTTTTTTTTTGTAGCAAAAGCAAGAGCATTTGGAGTTGCATCCATCGCACTAAGCCATCGCCATGGCAGGAGAACAGCAGCAAGATGAATCCTCGGCAGCTCCTCTCCACCTCGTGGTGTTCCCATGGCTGGCGTTCGGCCACCTCATCCCGTTCCTCGAGCTCTCCAAGCGGCTGGCGGCGCGCGGCCACTTCGTCACCTTCGTCTCCACGCCCAGGAACGTCGCCAGGCTGCCGCCGCTGCCCGCCGGCGTGTCCGGCCGCGTCAGGACCGTGGCGCTGCCGCTGCCGGCGGTGGACGGGCTGCCGGAGGGCGCCGAGTCCACGGCCGACGTGCCGCCGGAGAAAGTCGAGCTCCTCAAGACCGCCTTCGACGGCCTCGCCGCGCCGTTCGCCGACCTACTCGCCGCCGCCTGCGCCGGCGACCGGGAGCAGCAAGCCGGGTTCGGGAGGAGGCCGGACTGGATCGTGCTGGACTTCGCGCACCACTGGCTCGGCCCCATCGCCGACGAACACCAGGTCCCCTGCGCGATGTTCCTCATCTTCACGGCCACCTGGCTCGCGTACTCCGGCTCGCGTCGGGAAAACGTCAGCCATCCCCGCGTCGCCGTCGAGGAATTGATGCCCATGCCGAGGTGGTTCCCCTCCCCGCCTTCCCTCGCTTTCCGCCGCCACGAGGCCGCCTGGAACGCCACAGCCTTCCAGCCCAACGCGTCCGGCGTCGCCGATTTCGAGCGCTACTGGCGGACCGAACAGCGCTGCCGCCTCCTCTTGGTGCGCAGCTGCCCGGAGGTCGAGCCCGGCGTGTTCCCCCTGCTCGCCGAGCTCTACCGCAAGCCCGTCGTCCCCGCCGGCCTCCTGCTGCCGGAGGACGACGGCGACCAAGGCAACAGCGCAGACGACGTGGCGCGGCCAGGTGCGCTGCGGTGGCTCGACGAGCAGCCTCCACGGAGCGTCCTGTACGTCGCGCTGGGCAGCGAAGCGCCGGTGACGGCGGAGAACGTTCGCGAGCTCGCCGCGGGGCTCGAGCTCTCCGGGGCGCGCTTCCTGTGGGCGCTCCGCAGCCGGGCGGCGCCACCGCCGGCACCGGCGTGCTGCCGGACAGGTTCGAGGCGCGCACGCGCGGGCGCGGCTTGGTGTGCACGGGCTGGGTGCCGCAGGTGCGCGTCCTGGCGCACGCCGCCATGGGCGCGTTCCTGACGCACTGCGGGTGGGGCTCCGTCGCGGAGAGCCTCCGGTTCGGCCACCAGCTGGTGATGCTCCCCTTCATCACCGACCAGGGGCTCATCGCGCGGATCATGGCCGAGCGCGGCGTCGGCGTCGAGGTGGCGCGGCGGGACGACGGGGCGTTCAGCGCGGGCGACGTCGCCGAGGCGGTGAGGCGTGTCATGGTGGAGGAGGAGGGGAAGACGTTCGAGGTCAACGCGAGGAGGCTGCGGGATTCGGTCGTCGGCGATGACGGTGGCCGGCAGGATGGGTATCTCGACGAGCTCGTGGACTGCTTGGAATCATAAATGATTTTAACTTTTTTCTGTAAACTTAGTTAAAGTTGGTCAAGTTTGACTTAAAGCAAACCTTACGCCATGTAAATATAAATAAAAACAGAGAGTACTATTTTGTCCACCTTCTCCGATAAATCTGCTGTCAAAGACAGCTTCTGTAATGGATTTTGCATCCATGAAGACAATAGAAATCTAGGCTCTAGCATCAATGAAGAACATAGCAAAATAGGATACCCAGCGCGTGGATTGCAAATCCAGGGCGACATCGTCATTCCCATCACCGGCTGCAGAGCTAATATATGAATGCACAAACCACCCATCTGATTTGGCTCAGGCCCAAGATATTTCACAATGATTTTCCACTTGCACAGCTGAAGCTAACTCACCAAATTTCATCCTGAGGCGAGGCAGATACCAGGCTATTGGGCATTTCATATATACAAATTTCGCCCACCAAACGAGGATCATTTTGTGGGTATAGACAGCTTATGACAATCGAAATAATCAAAGTACATATGTAAAGTTTTGCTTCATGTTGATCTAGCAATCAAGCCCTCAGTACAGTGAATGAATGTCGCATATCTGTCCATAAGTATATGACGTATTAAGGACATGAATGTCCAGGTAAAAGCTCCCAATCGAAGGCTAATATTCCAAAGTTGGGAAACTAACTCAGAATAACATCCATGCTATCACCCACTCTTAGAAAGATGTTAACAAATGTGCCAAGATTTAGACAACTAATATTCAATTTTAATTATGCACTTACTTCTAAATCGGCAAAACTTAATAACTGAATTCAGAAAAAGAAGGAACAACGGATTACAGGCTTTGTAGGCTACATTTTTCTGTCTTTGAGAAAATTGTATGGTCATTGCACATTAACCTTTTCCAAAATGATAAGCCAGAAGTACTGCCAAACAACAAATTACATGAATAGGTTGAAGGTTACGGGGCCGTTTGTATTGTAACCAACAGATGCCGAACCAATAATTTGGTGGTTGACTGTCCACGGGCGAGCGTTTGGATCAAAGCCAACGATTGGCACGCCCAGCAGCGCCTGCCCGCCGTTAATTGTATTCTGCGCCAATTGTGGGCGAGAACGTGGGCCCTCAGTTGGCGCATTTTGGTGTGGCGTGCGTAGGCAAAAAGCAAACAGGCCCCAGACAAATAATTACCTTTGCTGCAGCTATATGTATAACAAACTCCTGATCCTTTATCACCAGCTCTCAGGTCTGCTTCTAATACTCTGCCCACAGGTCCTGCTGCAGCACTTACACCTGCCCCAAGTGAAAAATGCATTCGACTGCAGAACGTTTGGACAGCTTCTGGACCACGAAGCACAATGATGAAATCCATTAGTTCGCCACCAACCTGCATGTGCAAAGGAAAGCTTGTAAGATGCAACCAGAAATAATTATCACTACCGGACTGAGCCCCTTTGCCGAGTGTCTAATACACTCGGCAAAGGCCCGAATACACTCGGCAAAGCCTTTGCCGAGTGTAACACTCGGCAAAGGACACTCGGCAAAGCCCGAGTCGGCAAAGACCGCCTTTGCCGAGTATCAACTCTCGGGCACTCGGCAAAGGTTTTGCCGAGTGTCAGAAAACACTTGGCAAAGATATACACTCGGCAAAGATATACACTGGCAAAGAGAAAAAATACGAAAAAAACCAAAAATAATAGCAAAAAAAAATTTTTTTTGGAGAGGCCTCCAACGGTCAGCACCTACTATTCTCCATCTAACTCACATTTTTTTCAACCTTTTCTGCAAATGTGCGGCCAGCGGGATTCAAACTGGCAACCTCTCTCTAACACATCTCCTACCTTACCACTGCACTACACTTTCATTTGTGTCTAGATTTCGTATTAATTCCTCGTATATTATACTAAATCGAGAGTAAATTACTTATTTGAGGCCCTAAACGAATTCAAATCAAAAAGTTGCCAACTACAAAGTTTCATAACTTTTTGAGATCTACAATTTTTATTTAGGAAGTTTTTCCATCCAAGGTCATTTGAAAAATTCGAATTTCAAATTTGAAAGATTCAGACGTAGTTTTGCATGATAAGATGAATTCAAATTAAAAAATTGTCAACTATAAGATTCTATAACTTTTCGAGATCTGCAGTTTTTGTTTAGGAAGTTTTTCCATCCGAGGTCATTTGAAAAATTTGAATTTCAAATTTGAGACATTCAGATTTGAAATTCAATTTTTTCAAATGACTTCGGATGGAAAAACTTCCTAAATGAAAATTGTAGATATCGAAAAGTTATGAAACTTTGTAGTTGACAACTTTTTGATCTGAATTCGTCTAGAATCTTAAAAACTGATTTTAAATAATGCTTTGCCGAGTGTCAAAAAATGGCACTCGGCAAAGACCCTCTTTGCCGAGTGCTAGAGAAAAGCACTCGGCTAGCACTCGGCAAAGAGGTTCTTTGCCGAGTGTCTTTTTTTGGCACTCGGCAAAGTATTTTTTCAAATCAGTTTTTTGAGACCCTCTTTGCTGAGTGTCAAAAAAGACACTCGGCAAAGACCCTCTTTGCCGAGTGTCAAAAAAAAAAGCACTCGGCAAAGACCCGGTACTCGGTAAAGACGGCCTTTGCCGAGTGCCCGAAAAAATGCACTCGGCAAAGCCTTTTACACTCGGCAAAGAGCCGGATTCCGGTAGTGTATCCGCAGAGACCAGGACTACTTATGACCCAAAACATAAATAATCATCAGACAGCCTAAGAGATCACAGTTGTTAAATTTCCTAAAAACACAGGAAGTTTCAAGCTCATGTTTCTATCTGAACGAAAACTTGGAACTCTAGGCAACCCAATAAGTTGTCATTTCGGCCTAATAAACATAATTAGCATGAAAAAAGTTGATGCACGCATGCTTATTAACAATGATGAAATCCATTAGTTCGCCACCAACCTGCATGTGCAAAGGAAAGCTTGTAAGATGCAACCAGAAATAATTATATCCGCAGAGACCAGGACTACTTATGACCCAAAACATAAATAATCATCAGACAGCCTAAGAGATCACAGTTGTTAAATTTCCTAAAAACACAGGAAGTTTCAAGCTCATGTTTCTATCTGAACGAAAACTTGGAACTCTAGGCAACCCAATAAGTTGTCATTTCGGCCTAATAAACATAATTAGCATGAAAAAAGTTGATGCACGCATGCTTATTTCTTCCACTAATTTGCAAGGGCATAGGAAAATGATAAAATGGATTAAAAATATCATATCATAGGTATCGAGGCTAAACAGACGACTTTACAAAGCTTTCCGCAAAACAAAAAAAAAAACACTTTATAAAGCAAATAGAGTGAGGAATCATTGTATGCACAATTCCTGTGATCAAAATTGTTCTTTCTCCAAGACTTCCATAATCTTACTCAGACCACTGAGGCATGGCAAGACATAGTGAATGCTGACAGAAATACTGTTATACTAACACACTACATCCTCTCACAAGCAAATAATAAGTGATGTGTATGGTTCCTAAGAAAACANGAAATAAATAAGTGTAGCCAAGTAAGAAAGGCAGTGTAATTTATGATTTATCTAGTGAATATTAGAAGCTGACAATATCACAAACAATACCTGTGCTCCCCATCCAAAACCACCAGAAATTATAGCAGATGGTGCCGACCACGATCCATCAGATCTTCGAGCAACTACGAGGCCAGTCCCAAGTTTGTAGGTAAGAATAGCACCAGCTTTCACAACTGTCAATATGGCAAGCCCACTTGCTCCACTAAGGACTGCATGGGGAATGGACTTCTCAGGGTTTATTCTTGCAACCTGCATTAATATTTTTATGGTTATACTAGATTCAGATTCTAACTATTTCAAATCACTAAGATGCAGAATCAGAATACAAAATAAAAGCTATGAAAATCAGGTACCTGGCTGTAGCTCGTCAATGTATTTGCTGCCTTGTAAATCTCATGCTCCATTGTTAACCCGATAGGCAAATTTAACCACCCTCTTGCACATGTCCAATCAATAACATCATGCTTTGCAGTTTGTGAGGCATTGCTGACAGAATTGATCAATAAGTTCTGCAATGGATCAAGCCTATCATAACAAGCATCACAGACTCTTTGTGGATTCCGCTCACGAAACTTGGCAGGCAACAGACATCGCCCTTTTGAGCATGCCCTGCAAATTATCCCTCCGCAGAATCGACAATGATGCCTTCCACGGGTAAGAGCAGTGAAAGGAGCTGCACGCTGCATGCAGGAGCTAGCATAACTGTAAGGAAGCCATTCTGGTGGCTCTGCTTCCAGTACAGCCCTATAAATGTTGCAATTCAAGGCTTCTTCATCAAGCACTGGTGGAGCACTAGGCATGTAGACAGAGGAATGCAAGAACGTGTTTCCATCCTCACTTGACCCCAGAAAAGAGACGCTTGTCTTAGTGTCCTTTGGCTGTTCAACTTCATTGTTTTTCAAATTGCGACCAATGATTGCAATCACACCGCCGAGCAAGTTCTTAATGTTTACTGGATTTTGTGCCTTCACTGGTGCAGAACCCCAATACTCATCAGGGCACTGATACCCATCACGGAAATCAGCTTCCCCACCAAAATCTAACTCCTCATGGCCAGACCATTTTGGCTCAAATGAATGAATAATGTTTCCAGCTGCTCCCGACCCCCTTTCTATATGCTGAGGCAATGTCTTTGGATCAAACGAGTTAATTGCATTTCCAACCGTTTCCATAACCTTTGTTTGGATCTCATCCTTGAAGCTATTTACTGCTCCTGGTGCAGGCAACGGGTGGTAAGAGACAACCTCCCTACGTGTTGACATTGCAATCAATGTCTAGCAGATAACTTTCTGAAATAAGAGAACAGAAAATGGTGTTAATGTACCTGCAGATTTACAAATATTCATCAACCCAAAAGAAGGTGAGTGAAATGATGAAGAAAAAAACAAGCACATGCCGATGGCTAAAAGTTGAAAGTAGCCCTGCTTTTGTAATAGGTAGAGGGCGAAGGTTAAACAACTGTCCCGGGTGGACCCATGTTGAAGCCAGTGAGGGCACATGCCCTCACTCAAATCCAGTGAGGGCACATGCTACCGTACTAAAGCAGGGTTTCAATACTGTAGTTACATTGTAATATTATTAAAAACAACATGACATCACATGATATATTAATTTTAAGAGAAAAATGCATGTCAAGAGATCACCCATGCTATAACTGGATGCGTCTGGGGCTTTCAAATCACTCCTAAAAACCATAGGCAAACAACTTCCTACCCTCCAGGACCTCATAAATAGTATTGTTGACTATGTTGTCTCTGGTCTAATATGCATTAACTGGAACACAGATCTCATTGATACTTTTTAGATAGTAGAGAGTATGGGAATCCATGTAAAAGAGAAAATACACTAACCTTTACTCCAATGGCGACTGCTGCTCTGAGATTCACCACATGAGCTAACCTTACTAAGCCTCCTTTGTTGTCCTTGAGGCACAATGCAATTTCCTGCCTTGCGGATGCCAGGGTTGGTATATGTTCTGTTAACCACATGTGATTGCAATCACCAGCTACTGGACAGCATGCAATGTTGCATTACAAAGATGAGGCATATTTGTAAGCTTGAGAGTTCCTGATTTAAATTATGGTCAGGTATATCTAAACACTTGAAGTTGCCCTTCTTTGCTCTTAACTGAACATGATCACCACATATCCCAATTGACTCATTTAATTATTGCCTACAGTGCTGAAAGAGAATAAGCTAATAATGTAGAAGTAAAACAGTACAAATGGATATGCCCTAAAAAACCAATGCAAATGAATATATTTTCACTTTGCAGATGACTGCATATATTTGATGTAGTAATTATTGTGAAGTCTTAAATCACATTTTGCAACAAAAATAACTTCAAATGGCACAAAATAATGCTATTAGACAAAAATATGCTGTAATTAAGATCATATCTCCTTCCACCTAATATATATGCGCAAGAAACTATAAGTTCATAGATAGGCTGATTATGAGACAAATTTAGATAGAAATTAACTAACCTGCAGTGGAAACAAAGGAGAGCTCTACATCCATCTGAGATAGATTGTGCTTCATTATAACTGTGAGTATAATTACTGTTAGAAGGAGGCCTTCGCTCAATAACCCTTGTCACATCACTGGCCCGATAGAAAATTCTTTCCGAAAGGGCAAGACATCATAAATGCAAAAGAAAAGCAGGATCTACCGAGCTTGCTCAGGAGAACAGCCAGCCAGTAACGATGGCAAAATGTTGGTGAAGTTAAGGATAACAATACCTTCATCCATATATTTTCTTGTAAACCTCCCCCTGAACACTTTGCAACCTCCACACTCCTAGAGAAGAATACCAAAGGCCTTTCTTAGTCTCAGAATAAAGCAGCAGGAAACGGAAACGAGAAAATAACATACATTACCTCACAAATGTCGACAATAGGTCATCAAGAGCCTCTCCTGCAATGTAATCTGAAGTTAATCTGCATAATGAAAGTACACAGCTAAAATAGCAACGTGAAGAATCAAGCGAGAGAGCGTGTTGGAGCTCTGTTTAATAGATACACAGCGATATCGTGAGCTCTCCAACTAGTTTCTTCTCTACGGGTTCCATTCCCATGCTCGCTCTCGCTCTTGCGTAGCCCGCCGGTGACCACTCCGGTCCCGGCATCCATTCTCCCCTGTTCGCAGTCTGCCGGCGCCGCCGGCTGACCTCCCTCCGCTCCTCCCCTTCGCCCTCTTTCTTCCCCTGTCCCGGCGACATGTTGTGAAGGGGAAAAATGAGCGCAACAGGGGATTGAGTCACGGCCGCTCGCCGCTGCCAGTGACACTCCGGCCCCGGTGTCCGCCTCCCTCACCGACCTGTCCTTCCGGTCGCTGGTGTCCACAAAGCTCCTGGAGCTCTCCTCTCAGCGTCCATCAATGTCTACCGGGGTCGCCGGAGAGTGAAGCTTCTGCAGTTCGGCTCCGCTCCTTCTCAGGGGGTGGTTCCAATGGCCCCGCCGGATTTGCCTGAGCTTGAAAGCGATGACCAACTCGCCGAGCTGGTTAGGAATTGGAAGTTCGAGGAAGGTCTCAAGTTTCAAGCCAAAGTTGCTCAAGAGATCAATCGGCCAGTCCATCATCCCTCTTCCTCCAAGTTTGGCTCCTTCTCCTTGCTTGCAATTTTTCGAAGATACACTTTCAGGCTTACGGAGGAATCAGTTAGCCTCGCTCTCCTTGCTTGCCTGGGGGGCTCCCCAGCTGGGTTTCATGTCTCCTTTGTCAAAGACAGACACTTCAAATTCATGGTTTCTTGCAAAGAAGTGGGATTCATGATATGTGATTGTAAGAGAGTAATCACAGAGCAGTTTGATGTTTATTTTCACCTCTGGAGAGACGACGGAGCTCAATGGATAAGAGAAGAGAAGCAATGGCTCCGAGAGGAAGAACAAAGCTGGACTGAAGCCTCTTACAAGAAGAAGAAAAAGAAAATGGAAAACATCAAGGATAAGCCCAAGAAAGTCAGTTTCGCTACTAAGATCGTGCAAGACTCGCCAATTCGCAAATCGACTCCTCGTGAAGTTCCTGGTGATGTGTTTCATTCATCATCAAAGCAATACATCAGAGTTGGGGACATCATGTGCAATCTCCAAAACACATGCAATTCTAAATATTTGCAAGAGACAGCAAAGCTCAAGCACCAGAACACAGAATGCTCGTTCTCAGAAAGCGCCGGAGGTGGAAGATGGAGTTCAAATTCCCTGTGACAAGGTCTTTGGGTATCTCAAGCATGCACTCCACATTAATGGCAACACTTTCGTCAGAACCCCTCATCGAAGAAGCGCTTGGCAGCAAGAGGCAACCAAGGGTGTGTCCTCCAACCGGGCATGCATCATTCAATGGGGAGTTTGCTTCAAATGCCTGGACCAGGGCCATCATGTCAGAGACTGTAGAGGTAAAATTCGCTGCTTAAACTGCTTTAATTACGGCCACCGGGTCAGGAATTGTGTTGGAAATAAGGCTAGAATTAAATGGGTGCCAAAGCTCCCTAGAACAGAGGTGCACGCCTGTGGCTCCCAACTTAATGACACCATTCCACCCGAGGTGCATGCCTGCGCCCTCAATACTAATGGTGCAACCTCGCCCGAGATTACTATCAACTCTCCCAGCACTTATATCCCTGAGAGAGAGCAAACTGGTCCTTGCACTCCCTTTTCTCCGGCTTCCTGCACTCACCCATCTTCTCCAAACGCACCCAATCTGAGTGATACACAAACCAACCTCCCACTGACGTTGCATCATGTGACACTCCTGGTGTCACTATCGTAATTATGAGCCATAATGAACTTAATTAAATCAATAATGGCATGCATCATCTCATAATCATAGTGTTTTGTTTGTGCATATGTGTATATGTGTGACCAATTTAGCTATCGTGAGGAACAAGACTTAGTTTAGCAAAGTTTAAATCAAAACCAATACGAAAAGTGCAGATACAGTTATCTCAGGAAGTTGCGGTGCCAGTGGAATGGCCACCGCAACAGTCGGTCACCCAGGCATAATTATGAAATGCTCTCTGGATTGACGGACTATTGCGGTGGTTCCTCATCTGTGCACCACCGCAACTTTCCATGGTTGTTTTAGCTACAATCAAAACCCGAGCCACCAGATGTTGCGGTCCTAATCCAAGAACATGACCGCAACAGTCGGTGATCCGAAGTAAATAGTGAAATTCGTCTCTAGATTGAGAGACTGTTGCGGTGCTACCAATGACCAACTGTTGCGGTGCTATGTGCCTACCACCACCGCAATGGTCGGTGGTCCGCGAGTTTTGAATTGGACCTTCGTCGGCACAGTGTTTTCCGACCCATAGACTGTTGCGGTGAGGGTTTTACCCCACCACCGCAACAGTCGGTGCCCAACCACCACGCCGGCATCGGCGTTCCCGGCGACGGTATGGGCGTCCGTGCGGCCCTACGTCATCCTCGGACCTCGGGGACACGTGCCCGCGGAGCCTCGTGCCTCGTAGACGGTCGGTGCATTGGTGTCACGAGTGGAGGGCCGCTCCAACCACTCCCGTACCCCCTGCTCGAGCTCGGCTAGGACTTCGGCCAAATCCAGTCCACCGGCTCCATTTTTCTCCGATTCCTCGCGTCCCCGACCTCCTCACCCCGCCCTCTCCATCCCCAAACCACGCTTGGCCCGCGCCCAAGCTTCCCTCACTGAGAATCCCCTTTTTGCCGACCGCCATTGCCACTGAGGAGCTCGAGCTCTGCCCCTCACCGTGGCTGGCCTCTTTCGTCCATCCTCTCCTCAAAAGAGCTGCCAAAATGGAAGTCCCATGAGCCACTAAGCCTCCCCGGTCGTTTTCCCTTTCGTTTCCCCACCGGCTACATCAGAACACCGGCCACCGGTCCCTGGCCGAGCTCTGCTCGTGAGCAGGCCAAAGGTAGAAGAAGAAAGGACCCTAGGGGTAAGTGGTTAAGAAGGATAGGGAGTTCTTTTCTATAGAAGTTTAGGACTTGTGTGCAAAATGGTTGCTAGAATAGGTGTAATGCTTCATGCACAACTGTGTGCTAGAAAGTGGTTCATTGTTTTGTAAATCCTAGGTGTGAACTAAAAATGCAAACCACCTTTGTTGATCTTGTGGTGATTATGGGAGTAGAGGTGGGTGTCTAATGGCTGGAGTTTATTCATGGTTTTAAGGTTTGGGAGTTGGTTAAACGAATGAAGTGGATAAAGTAATAGATATATATTTAGTCAATGAAACTTGGCAATGTAGTTGGATCTACCCTAAAGTTTAGGAAACCTTACAAAAGAATTAGCTCCTTGTTGACACCAGATTTTCGCACCTGACATACTGAGTCAGATAATGACATGGTGAGGTCGAGACTGCGCAGTGGGCCCGCTGACTGGTCAAGGCCGAAGGTGGCAGAGAAGGAAGCCGATGTTGAAGAGGGGTCCGATGAAGCAGGAGTCCGATCCGACGACGAGTTCAAGAGGGAAGACACGTCGGCTAAGGAGGAGGCGTATCAGATTCAGGGACTATTTCCTTTTCAGAAGGCTTATGAGAGTCCCGTTTTGTCTTTAATTTAGTTTACCTTATATAGTTAGTCTGGTCCGATCAGGACTCTTCATGACCAGGGTATAAATTTGAACCCTCGTCTATTGTAAAGAACTATTCTCACAATCAATACAACCCGGCTTCACGCCAAAACCCTAGTAGTAGTTACCGACGAAGCTCATTGGTGGACGGGCTGCATCAGTTCTGATCTCCGGCTTACCAGTAAGTTAGTCAATTTATCGAACTAGTATAGGCTTGAATTGAGGCGCATCGCCCTTTCTCGTTTATACTGTTCAACCGATTTATCTCTGGATAATCAAGATTGATATAGATTCCCTACGTCGGAGCTAGATCAATATTGATTATTCAACAGATTATCGTTTATCGGACTATACTTTAAGCCTAGATTCCCTACGTCGGAGCTAGGTATCAAGATTAGTCTAGATTCCCTACGTCGGAGCTAGAGTAATCTTGGTTACTAAAGGTAGTCTTTGCGGTTTGTTGGAGTTGCTAGATTGGTTTAGATCTACGCCATGTGAATCAATTCTACTTCTGCAACGGCTTTGAGCATGGGTCTTGGTCCGACTTAAGCAATAATTATCTTACAGTATCGTTCTATGTCCGATCATGCTTTGTGGTTTAACCTGGTTGTTCTTTGAGTATTGCACTGGTGTAGATTCCCTACGTCGGAGCTGGATCTTTGTAATACGCTTAGATTAATCTTTGACTGTCACGTTTGGTCTAGATTCCCTACGTCGGAGCTAGGTTCATCTTGATTAGTTAAAGGAAGCTTTGGTTATGCCTTATTGCTATTTGAATGTTAAGTGTGGTGTAGATTCCCTACGTCGGAGCTGGACCTTGCTTAATTGTTCAGTAGCATATCTTAGAATTAGAACGTATCTGTTAATGTTTTACCTGCTTATTTTGCTTAATCTGATCATCACCTGTGCGAGCATCTTGTTTAATTGACAGGTTGATGAATCGAATCTGATTATCTAGCTATCTGATCTGATCATAGTTGGAGAAATCTAGATTCCCTACGTCGGAGCTAGATTTCTCTGAAAAGGCTATAGTCCGATCGGTTGGTTAGATGGTCCGATAAGACGAGTCAAACTGGCAACTAAACAAGGTGGACAATGTATCGGCTTACACTTTGATTATTTAATATCTTGTTTAAAGACATAGCTGATCCATTATTTTACATATTGGCCTTGTTTTATGCTTTATTTCATTATTCAAAGGCCGGTCTGTTATATCAATCAAGGTCCGATCCTGATTGGTCCGATTCTGAGGTCCGATTTGGTGTCTGATTGAGGTCCGATCACTCGGTCCGATTAACGTCATCATCGAGGTCCGATTCTGAGGTCCGATCGGTATCGGCCGATGCGCCTCTGATTGGGTCTTGGCTAAAATTCGACGTCACTCCATCGTCTGAAATAGAGCCGGCACAATCATAGAGCAATTTAACTGTTTTATTCCCTTGTCAATTTCAGGTCAAATTGACTGGCACGCCGCGAACCTGAACTGGAGTGTAGACTGGCACTGGAGCGAAGCTGATCTCCCTGGTCTTCTTGTGCTGCACGCGGGGAATACGTCCGCCGATTTTCCGCGTCAACACATTTTTGGCACGCTCGGTGGGACACGAGAAACAAATCCAAGATGTCGTCGTCTGATGCTGAACAAGAAACTGCAGCAAGACTTGCTGCTGAGAAAGAAGCTGCTGAGAAGGCTAAGAACGACAGAAACAAGACGCCTGAGGTGACCATGCCCGTTACAAAGGCCGATCTGTCCAAAGCCCAGTTGGATGCAGTTCAGGCCCAGATTGATGCGTTTGAGAAGCTGTGCCTTGGCCAATTCGGGCGTAATCGCTCAGGTCCTATACTCAAAGGTCCTCTCCCAGATCCAGAATTGATTAAGAGGACAACTGAAGCTCGGGAGCACCAAGTCAACATGACGGAGATGATTCACCAGGCTGTTCATCATGCATTGATCAACCAATCAGGCACCTTGGTGAATTCTTTGGACAATCTCATCAAGAAGGCGGTGGACGATGCTATTTGCTTGAAGGGTCCAGTGTTTATAGCAGATTCTGCAGGAGCATCAGGATCAGGAAGAGGCAAAGAGATTGCAGATAATACAATGACCGTTGCTCCACAGATGCCAATTGCTCCACCACCTCCTGTTGAACTGGCCAACGGTTTTCTGTTGATGGCCGATGGAACTATAGTCGGCCCACATGGTGAAAAATATGCCAGGACCCTGAGCGAACAAGAGAAACAGCCTGCTGCTGCAAGGCTACGTACAGAGGTTCCTTCACATCAGCGTATGGTTGGAGATTACAATAACTATGTGATGGACATAGCTGATGGGATGCCACATGGAAATCAACAGTCCGATTGGTCACAAAAGATAGCCGAGGTGATCCAGAATCAATTCGGCTTGAAGCCTAAAGATGAAGCGAGGTTGTATCGGCACCCGTACCCATCTTACTTTGATGCAGTGCCACTTCCTCCACGTTACAGAGTGCCGGATTTTTCCAAATTCTCCGGGCAAGATGATATGACCACCATCGAGCATGTGAGCCGATTCTTGGCTCAGTGTGGTGGGGCTGCTTCGGAGGAGGGACTTAGGCTCAGATTTTTCCCTCTCTCACTATCGGGGCCGGCGTTTACCTGGTTTACGTCGTTGCCAGCAGGATTAGTCACAGGGTGGTCCGATATGGAGAAGCAGTTCCATAAATACTTCTTTTCTGGTCTCAATGAGATGAAAATCTCCGATTTGATTGCTATCAGGCAGAGGAATGATGAGACCGTCAAGGAGTACATTCAACGATTCCGTGACACTAGGAATTGGTGTTACAGTTTGAAACTGTCTGATATGCAGTTGGCCGAGCTTGCATTCCAAGGTTTGCTCGCGCCGATTAAAGAAAAGTTTTCTGCTCAGGAGTTTGAGACATTGGGGCAATTGGTTCAGAAAGTGTCAGCTCATGAGGTCCGATATCAGGAGATGAAGCGTATGAAGTTTTCTAAACAAGTATCTTATCTCTCTGATGCTGAAGAGGAAGCTGATGTCAATATAGCTGAATGGACTAAATCCAAGAAGCCAGTGTCGCTCCCGTGGATCAAACAGAATCCTGAAAAGTTTGGATTCGATATAACAAAGGCCGATAAGATTTTTGATTTGCTGCTCAGTGAGAAGCTTATTCAGCTTTCTCCAAATCATTCTATTCCATCGGCCGATGAGTTGAAGAAACGCAAATATTGCAAATGGCACAACTCGACATCTCACGAGACCAATGAATGCAAAGTGTTCAGAAGGGAGATCCAATTGGCTATTGAGTCAGGCAAGATCAAATTTGAAGACAGCAAGAAAGTCATGAAGATCGATGGTCATCCCTTTCCCAATAACTTTGCTGATTTCTCCTTTTCTGTTAATATGGTTGATGCTAATGAAAAGGGGAAGTTCAAAGTGCTTACATCGGACCACGCCAAGAGTTCTGGTGCCGTTGATCCTGCTGTTCAAGTTACTGTTGAAGAGCTACGCAGGAATCATCAGGCGTTTGGGCGTGAATCTAATGCTCCTGGTGGATATCGGCCGCGTGTGACTTCCCAAATGTTGATCAACAAATACAAGAGGCAGCAAGCAGCAGCCCGGGCGTGGGAAGAACGCGAGGAACGGCGACGTCGGAGGCGTGAATATCAGGCAAGGCGCCTTGATGAAGAGTTTGATGATCGGCGCCGACGTGATTACAGGTCCGATGGCCGACGCCGATATGACGAGTGGTCCGATGACCGACGCCGGTATGATGACAGGTCCGATGGCCGGCGCTGGTTTGATGATAGAGTTGACAGTCGTCGGCAGTATGATTATAGGTCCAATTGGTATACGGATGAACGTCAAGATTACGACAGATACAACCAGGATGATGATCATTGGGGGTGTCCTTTCTTCGTATTCTGCTGGAATGAGAAGCTTAGACTGCCATCGAAAGCAGATTGTCCTGAATGCAGCTTCCAGTATGAAGAATACAGAGCTTCCAAGAGAGGCCGACGATCAGTTCATGAACGGATCGGCGTCAGGATCGATGATCATCATCAAAGAGATGAAGGCCGGGTTAACACTCATGGCCACAAAAATAATGAAGGCCGGGCTGATGCTCATGGCCCTGAAAAAATGGAAGAGAAGACTCCAGTTCAAAATCGGACTGAAGAACCTCCAATGAGGCCTGGACAGTGGTGCCCATCAGGGATTTCCAAGTCCAAGAAGAGACGTGTGCAACGTTTGCGCTATAACGAACAGATTCGGGAGCAAGAGTTGGCAAAAGAAAAGAAGTGGCGCGTCAAGATGGCCAATGATGATGAAGCAAGTACATCGGCCGCAATAAATATGGTTTTGATGTTGCCTTCTGATTTCGCTGCTCCTGATGAACAAGACGACCATGAGGTCGATTATGAACTGGAAGAAGCCGCTGCATGCTTGGTTCTTGATTCAGAGAAGGCGGTTTTTGAGAAGCCAAATGCAAATGGGTATCGGCACCTGAAGCCTCTGTACATCAAGGGATACGTTGATGGGAAGCCGATGACCAAGATGCTGGTTGATGGAGGAGCTGCTGTCAATCTCATGCCCTATTCTACATTCCGCAAGCTGGGTAAAGGGATTGATGATTTAATCAAGACCAATATGACGCTCAAGGACTTTGGCGGGAACGTTTCAGAGCCTCGGGGGGCAATTCATGTCGAATTGACCATCGGCAGCAAGACATTGCCGACTACCTTTTTTGTGATTGATGGCCAAGGTTCCTACAGCATGCTCCTCGGACGTGATTGGATCCATGCTAATTGCTGCATACCATCCACTATGCACCAATGCTTGATCCAATGGCAGGGCAATAAAGTGGAGATTGTCCCAGCTGATGATTCGGTTAGCATTGCTACAGCTGAGTCAACAATTTGGGAATTTGAAGGAGTTGAATGCCTGTCAGGAAAGGTGTGGGATGGTGACTTCCTCAAGGTGTCTGATCAAGGACTAAAGCCGATCCAAGCAGTCGGCTCTGAGACATTGTTTTAAATGGATGATTATATAGAAGATCTTGAAGACCGAAGTGAGTTCGGTAAATTAGGATTTGGATTTACGTCGGCCGATGAATTAGAAGAAATAGATATAGGATCTGGTGATAGACCAAGGCCGACGTATATCAGTGCTAAGTTGGATCCCGAGTATAAACAGGAATTAATAAAACTTTTGAAAGAGTATTCTGATTGTTTTGCTTGGGAATATTATGAAATGCCAGGTTTAAGCCGTGATATTGTTGAACATCGGCTACCTATCAAACCAGGATATCGACCACACAAGCAGTACCCAAGGAGATTCAAGACTGAGATGCATGAGCCAATTAAGGCCGAAATAACGAAGCTATTTGAAGCTAAGTTTATCAGGCCATGTCGACATGCTGAGTGGGTATCAAATATAGTTCCTGTTTATAAGAAGAATGGAAAGCTACGTGTTTGCATTGATTACAGGAACTTGAACAAGGCAACCCCGAAAGATGAGTATCCAATGCCGGTGGCCGATATGCTTGTTGATGCAGCATCAGGCCATAAAGTGATGAGTTTCCTGGATGGTAATGCTGGTTATAATCAAATTTTTATGGCGGAAGAAGATATTCCCAAGACTGCATTCCAATGTCCAGGTGCTCTCGGTTTATATGAGTGGGTTGTTATGACTTTTGGTTTGAAAAATGCCGGTGCTACTTATCAACGTGCCATGAATTATATTTTTCATAGATTGATCGGCAGGATAGTCGAAATCTACATTGATGATGTGGTAGTCAAATCAAAAGATTATCGAGATCATTTGGCCGATTTGAAGGAAACACTGGAGTGTACAAGACAACATGGATTGAAGATGAATCCGCTCAAGTGTGCTTTTGGCGTATCGGCCGGCCAATTTCTTGGTTTCTTGGTACATGAGAGAGGAATTGAGGTGAATGATCGGAACCGCAAGGCGATTGATGATATTGAACCTCCAACAAACAAGAAGGAGTTGCAGAGTTTGATTGGAAAGGTTAATTTTCTGAGGAGGTTTATATCAAATTTGTCGGTCCGATTGGAGGCATTTACTCCTTTGCTGAAGTTGAAAAATGAAGAAGAATTGGTTTGGGAGCCTAAGCATCAAAAGGCATTAGATGAGATCAAGCAATATTTAGCATATCCGCCAGTTCTAATTCCACCACAAAAGGGTAAGCCGTACAAGCTTTATTTATTGGCTTTTGATCATGCAATCGGCTCTGTCTTGATTCAAGAAGTTGATGGGAAAGAACGAGTTATATTCTATTTAAGCCGAAGATTGCTAGATCCTGAAACTCGGTACTCATATGTGGAGAAGCTTTGCCTTTGTTTATATTTTTCCTGTACAAAATTAAGGCATTATTTGCTATCGGCCGAGTGTACTGTGATCTGTAGAGAGGATGTGATCAAGTATATGCTATCAATGCCAATCATGAAAGGAAGAATTGGCAAATGGGTTTTTGCTCTGACAGAATTTGATCTCAGATATGAATCGGCCAAAACAGTGAAAGGGCAGATAATGGCTGATTTAGTTGCTGACCATTGTGGACCGAGCATTGATGCTGGCAAGCAATGCACTATGGAACTTGATATATCTGGTCCGATGGACAAGGCCAATGTGGTTGACGCGGTTCCTTGGACTATGTTCTTTGATGGTTCTTCTTGTAATGATGGTTGCGGAATCGGTCTGATTATTATTTCGCCTCAGGGGGCAAGGTTTGAATTCGCTTTTCCAATCGAGAAATGCACAAATAATCAGGCGGAGTATGAAGCATTGATGAAAGGTCTCCAGATTCTTAAAGATATCGGCGCTCGGTTTGTTGAGGTATTTGGAGATTCTTTACTGATTATTAATCAGTTACTCGGCAAATATGATTGCAAGATGGATGCTTTGTTATCTTATTTTGAAAAGTGCCGAGATTTGATTGGTCAATTCGCTTTGGTAACTCTTGAGCATGTTCCGAGACATCATAATGAAGAAGCAAATCGGCTGGCGCAAAAAGCGTCTGGTTATCGGCCTACGTCCGATGTAATGGTACAGGAGATACCAGAAGGGGATTGGAGGAAAGAAATCGTTGAATATTTGAAGGATCCTTCTGTCAAGACTTCTAGAAAAATACGCTATAAATCGATCAGACATGTCTTGGTTGAAGGAGTGCTTTATTTTCGCTCGATTGATGGAGTTCTGTTGAGATGTATCGGACCTGAAGAAGCCAAAGTTTTGATGGGAGAAATTCATGAGGGTGTCTGCGGGGCTCATCAATCGGCGTTCAAGATGAAATGGATGATAAGAAAGAATGGGTATTATTGGCCGACGATTTTAGAAGATTGTTTTGAATATTATAAAGGATACCAAGAGTGTCAAAGATATGGAAACATTCAAAGGGCTCCAGCATCGGCCATGAACCCTGTTATCAAGCCATGGCCGTTTAGAGGATGGGGAATTGACTTGATCGGCCAAATTTTTCCACATTCAAGTAAGGGGCACAAATTCATATTAGCGGCAACAGATTATTTCACCAAGTGGGTTGAAGCTATTCCTTTGAGGGAGGTGAAAACACAGAACGTTATTGAATTCGTTAGAGAACACATTATTTACCGATTTGGAATTCCACAGACGATCACAACAGATCAAGGTACGATGTTTACATCGGACGAGTTCAAAAATTTTGCTGCTGATATGGGTATCAAGCTTCTTAATTCATCGCCATATTATGCACAAGCCAATGGTCAAGCTGAAGCCTCCAATAAGAGTTTGATCAAGTTGATTGATAGAAAGATTGAGGAGTATCCAAGAAAATGGCATATTGTGCTTCCTGAAGCTCTATGGGCCTATCGAATGGCTTGTCATGGATCGATCAAGGTTTCTCCGTATGAACTGGTTTATGGACATGAAGCCGTTCTTCCATGGGAAATTCGTACTGGATCAAGACGTATCGAACTTCAGGATAAATTGAAGGCCGGCGAATACATGGAGCTCATGAATAGTGAGTCCGATGACTTGGCTGTTCGTCGGCTGCGCGCTCTTGAAAATATTGAGGCTAATAAACTTAGAGTAGCGAGGCATTATGATAAGAAAGTTAAAGGGAAAGAGTTCAAGGAGGGCGATCTTGTCTGGAAGGTTATTCTGCCAATTGGTTCTAAAGATCCCAAGTACGGCAAGTGGTCACCGAACTGGGAGGGACCTTATCAAGTTGTCCGATGTGTTCCTGGAAATGCTTATATTCTACAAACACTTGAAGGAGAAGTGTTTCCTAAAGCATTAAATGGGAAATATTTGAAGAAGTACTACCCTAGCATTTGGGTAAACTCATAAGAGCCGATGCTATGCGTCAGGCTTGAAAGCCGATGGAAAATCGCCTCAAGAACAAAAATAAGAGCCGATGCGATATGCATCGCCTTAAGGGCTATATGCAAACAGAATACATTTATCATCAAGCTGTTCGATGACGGGTCAGGCTGTTTGAAAAGGGATTGCATATATATTCATATATTTCTCATACAGAAGGATTTCAGAAGACAAAAGGATCTAGTAGGCGCCGATGTACTTTGTTCATCATTGCCAGAACAGGACTAAAAAAGGAAGGGCAAAAGGAAGCGCAAGTTTGAGGAGATATCTTCTTCCTTGAGTCGAAGAAATCCGCCCTGGATGCAGTCCCTTGAAGAGCGCGCCGGTGGACGCCTCGCCCTAAGCCTGTAAAGGGCACTCTATTACACCCCTCTGAAAAACCTTCCCTTTGGTGAACCAATGGAGGAACCTCACGAGAATTCTTCTAGCGGAAGTTCCACCTGGATTCACTGCGGGATCAGAAAAGGGGGGGAGTACCCTAGTGGAAGAAGAAGGCTTGAGGCTGGTATTTATAGCCGGCAGTCGATGGATGCGTTAGAGGAGGAATGGAATCCAAGGGGCGCTCGTGGAAACCGTCCAAATGAAGAACAGTATTCTCGTGGAAATGTGGCATTGATTCAGGGCTGCTGTAATTAAAGGAGGGGCGTCTTTTGAGGAACTGCATTGAAAAGTCGTATCACCTGGGTCAGAAGACGCATGGATACCCGTGAGGTAAATGTAGGGATCCATATCTGTTCATTGTCAGCGATGATATTGCCCGGGAGAAAGATCGAAGAGTCACGCAGTGCAGGGATGGAAAGTTTCGGCACGAAAATCGGTGAAGGAATTATGATGACAGATACGAATTTTGGAACAAAATGATATTTTATTCCAAAATTGGGGGGCATGTGTTGACACCAGATTTTCGCACCTGACATACTGAGTCAGATAATGACGTGGTGAGGTCGAGACTGCGCAGTGGGCCCGCTGACTGGTCAAGGCCGAAGGTGGCAGAGAAGGAAGCCGATGTTGAAGAGGGGTCCGATGAAGCAGGAGTCCGATCC
>CM014271.1:65703026-65725092 GCA_004135705.1 Alloteropsis semialata | reverse complement strand
TCTTGAGAAATATGAGGACGAAAGACTAAGCTGAGATCAAACTGGTTGCACACGGACCACACTAGTCTGCATTTGGTATAGCTCTGTTCGCTCTGCTATCTGGCAGAAAATGTGTTATCTCAGACTGATTATAGCTTCCAATGTTCCTCCCCATTTCGTCTGAATAAGGCTGTTGGAGTGGTTGCTGCGAATGTCTTATCAGAAATAGCAATTTGCTCTGAAAGTATAGACAAACCATGGCAGAAATATACTTGTGGGTGGTGTAATCTGAATACAGAAAAGTGAGTCATAATCAATTGTTTCATGATGGTACAAAAATATCGCAACTCTTGGTTGTGGAATCAGGTCGGGATGCGCAATATGAGGTTGGTCCAGTGGAAGTAGCACAAGAACCGATTAAAAAAGTGGAGCGGATAAGCAAAGGGCAAGAAAGAATCTGTGGAGATTGGGCGCGGGGATATTCTACGAAAAGTGAAATGGAATCTATGGGACAATGCACTAACCAATGCACTAACGAAAAGCAGCTGAAACTTGGAATCTATGGGACAATGCACTAACCAAAAGCAGCTGCAACTTGCGTTATTTGTCCTGCTCCAGGGCCCCAGCACTCTCAGCAACCATCTGGTCAGCATCACCCTCAGAAGTCACTGATCACTACTTAGCACTGACTTATCGGAAATAATTGCTCTTTACCTTTTTTTCATAAGCTTTCCCATACCTAACTTGCTTTAAATAACTAGGAACTTTTCAGGGGAAAGATAATTGAAGGTGTGGAATATCACAAGATTTTAGCAGGAATTTTATAGCCGACGTTCTCTTCCAAATGAATGCATTTCTTTTTTCTTGAGGACAGTAGAACATTTGGAAGTTGGAACATTGGGCTGCTTTCATGAGGACAGTAGCAAAAACCATTTATCTGCGGCGTTACTGGCACCACTAGTACAATGGCTGCCTCAGCCGCCTCCGTCATGCTGAGGTGGCCTTGCGCCTAGAGTTTCGGGACGACCAAACCTTTGGTGCACACAATGGTTGTACTCAAAAACAGAGAGGCTTCAATTTAGCAATGTCAAGTTAGTTACTTGTTGGTTGTAGCGAGCTATTTATCTGATTTTCTCTTCAGTTGCTTACTTCCTTTGTTCCAAATTCGATGATGGTTTGACCCATTAATATATTGTTTTTACAATAAATCTAGACATAGCATATATCTAGGAGCATAACAAAAATACTAGAAAAGCTAAAATATCATCTAATTTGGGACGGCATCTACTCTCTGTACCAAAAAAGTCACTCTAGGACTCAAAATTTGTCTAAAACAAGCCATGTTATCTCATTTAGTATGTGCATGCACATGTAGCAATCAAGTTGCGCAAAAATATGGCTAAGAAATAGGAGCCCTGGGCAGGCCCGAGGGCGAAGCCTCGAGTGATGTAGCGCCGAGTCGTGGCCGAGCCGGGCGCCGAGGAGCTGCACCACTTGGGGAAAGTGACACATCCTGATGGGGCATATGGAGGGCGACGCAAGGAGCCCTCCATATGGAGTAGTCCCCGAGCATTGGGCCGACTAGAAAAGTCGGGCTAATGGTCAAAAGAGAATGATCTCCAAGCGTCGGGGCAGTCAGGCTGCCCAAAGGATAAGCTCACCAAATAGCGATGAAAACAGTATTCACGTGGATGCACAGGGCAGTCCCGTGGTCGGATGAAGCTGAAGGTGGTAAGGGCGGACTGAGCGCCTCGAAGAAAGGAGCTGCTGCGTGGCACAGGGCTCACGAGGAGCTGCCACGTGGCACAGGGCTCACGCGCTGAACAGTGCGACCGGAGTCACATGCGGTTGTATAGCACGGGGCTATAAATAGACGCCGAGGCCCAGGGCCTTGTTATTATCCGAAAATAGGTATAGCAACCACCTCACTTGAACATGTTGGGGACTATGTGCTGGGTTCATCCTCCGGGGAAGAACCATGGGGACTTGATAGTTTGGTGCTAGAAGAGTGCTTGCGAAGATACTGAGGTGTTGATCAGCGTCTGAATGCTGTCCCATTCACCCCTGTATTCCTATGTGACGAGGGCCATGTGGGGTGAAATGCTTTGTAGAGCAAGGGATACCCGGAGGCATTCGCTATCAATCCTCTGTTGGTGCTGTCCCGTCGATGGCTGCAGTGGTGCTACAAGAGAGCTTGCGACGAAATCATGTGGGCCAAGCTTGCTTCGGATGCAGCACTAGGCGCAGGGACGAGTGCCCCAGGCCGTCATCTTGACGGTTGATGTGTTTGATTCCTGTAACCGGCATATGACCGGCTCTCTTTGTAATTTGTAATCCTTGTATTGAATCTTTTCTCCTTTTCATTGCTTAGAAACGCAATATCTGTGTCCCTGGACCCGGGGGTCATGAGAGGTGTCGTAAGTTCGCACCGTAGTAACAAATTACAGAATCTTCTTGGCAACGTGCCAAGGCACCGAGCCCTGAGACCTGTTGACCGGAGTCAAGAGCGCCGAGTCCCCGAGGGTCGGGGCTGGCCGAGTCCGGAGACCCGTTGACCGGAGTCAAGAGCGCCGAGTCCCCGAGGGTCGGGGCTGGCCGAGTCCGGAGACCCGTTGACCGGAGTCAAGAGCGCCGAGTCCCCGAGGGTCGGGGCTGGCCGAGTGCCGCAGTAAAGAGCCGTTGGCGCGCTGACAGCCGTTGGCCCACGGGGAGCCGTTGGCCCGCGATTAACGGGAGTCCCGCGGATTCCGTCCGTTAGTTACGGTGCCGTTAGGGTAATTTGGATCGACCGGGGGGGATAAATTGGAACTGTTCACCGGCGGCTTTTACCACAGTCATTTCCAAATCGAGATTCACCCCGCGCCTCCTCCGCCGCCTAGAGCCGTCGTGAGAGCGATTCACCCACCGCCCATTCGCCGCCACCGGAGTTCACGCGCCACCACTGTCGCTGAGTGCCCCCGTCGTGCCTGTGCCCTCTGACGGAAATGGCGGACACCAGGGAGACGGGGAGGACACCCGCAGCGGGCGAGGAGGTGCCGCCGGCGACGAGGGTGGTGAGCACCCCCATTTCCATGGTGGGTGGCAACGCCGACGGAAGAGAAGGGATGACGCCCTCCGCGGGCCATTCTGGGGCCGCGGGGAGCGCCGCCGCCCATGAGGGCGGTGATGCTGATACGCCGGTGACCGCCACCGGGGCGGACACCGGGGGGAGACCGT
Source organism: Alloteropsis semialata (assembly GCA_004135705.1). Taxonomy (NCBI): domain Eukaryota; kingdom Viridiplantae; phylum Streptophyta; class Magnoliopsida; order Poales; family Poaceae; genus Alloteropsis; species Alloteropsis semialata. Next base: position 65,721,897 of record CM014271.1, on the reverse strand, counting down.
GGCCTCGTCTGGAGAGGTCCCGGAGCTCACCTCCGTGCCTGGAGGAGTGCCGCCCCAGGAGCCGGCCTGGGGCCAATCCTCCATCACCGAGGAGAGGCTGGAGGACATGGTGCGCCGTGGAGTGCTCGGGTCGCGGGAGATCCTGCAATGGCGGCCCGCCGGCGATGACGCCCGGCCGTGGGAGCGCTCGGAGACCGAGATGGCCGTCTTCGCGCCGTTCTTCGAGCGTGGGTTCGGATTGCCCACGGGAGACTTCTTCCGGGGTCTGCTTCACTTCTACGGGGTGGAGATGAGTCACTTGAACCCCACCTCAATTCTTTCAATCTCTGTCTTCATTCATCTGTGCGAAGCATTCCTTGGGATCCCGCCACATTTCGGGTTGTGGCGGCTATTGTATCGGATGAAGGTTATCGGGGAGAGTTCTGGGAAGGGTCCTGCTAGGATCACTGGCGGAGCTGGGTTCTCGTTGAGAGTCGGCATGGCAAGGAGGTATTTTACCCTGGACATGAACGACTCCAACAAGAACTGGTGACAGGAGTGGTTCCATGTCACGAACCACCCCCCTGCTCTGCCTCTTCGGACTGGCCACCGACCAGTGAAGAAGGACTGCTGGGAGTCGCAGCCGGAGGGCCAGGAGCTTCAACAAGATGAGGAGCTGCTGGGATTGATCGCCGATGTTAAGAAGCAAAGGCTGTCTGCTGCTGCTATCATGATCTCCTTTGTCCAGCGGTTAACGCAGCCGATCAAGGACCGAGTGCATCCCGGGTTTGAGTTCTCGGGTGGCAGGGATCCTACTCGGGAGCAGGTCCGGACAGTTTCTGTTGCCGAGGTCTGTGAGAGAATCTCGGGGTTCATGCGGGGCCAGATCTTCAACGAGGGGACTCCTGTCCCATTCTCTCTCCGGAATCCTCCTCCACCGGTGAGTTTCTTATCCTCTTGCGTATTTTTGTATATAACTTACTGAACTGTCGAATGACTGACGAGCTGTGCTTGTTGCTATATGATTGCCTTGCAGGAGCGAGCGATGAAGTACCTCAGCCACGCGCCGCTGCCTGAGGGTGACGTCCGGTTGGAGAAGTTGATGACGGCAGAGGAGGCATCCCGGGTGCCTCGAGTCATGGAAGAGGAGCAATCCGACTGGAATGAGGTCGGCATCATCCCGGCTCCTCAGGAAGGAGGGGAGAATAACCCGGTGACGCGGATACTGGGTATCAGCATGGGGCGGCCAACGCGCCAAGTTGTACGCAAGCTGACCCCAGCCCAGAAGTCGGCTCGAGAGGGGTCTCCCAAACTAGCACCGGTGCTGGGGCAAGTCGCGCGGGCCGAGGCCGAGGCGCGGAGGAAGAGGAAGGCTGCGGGGGATGGCCCTGACGGCTCGTCGTCCAGGCTTGAGTCGGATCAGCCCGCGCAGCAACCCTTAAGGGCTCAGGGGAGCATCTTCGCCCAGCCAGGGCTGCAGCCGGACTCGAGCCTGTTACCGAGCCAGACGCCTCCACAGGTGCTGCGGGGCGTGCAATTCAAGCGTCCGCGCAAGGGCGGGTAAGTCGCCTTGAGTTTCTGATTGTTGGCTGAACAATTCTTGATCTGTTGACGTGTTGAATGCAGGCTCGGGGGCCAAGCGGGCGTAGGCACTCTACTCCGCCCGGGGGCCGGTGACAAGGCGCCGCCGAGTCGGTCTTCCGCCGGAGAGGCGGGTTCAGGGTCAAGCATGGCCCTGATCGTGCCGGAGCAGGTACCAATCGGCATGTCGGGGCCGCCAAACCCGCTGAGTCCACCTCGCATCGCAGGGACGGGTGACCCGGCGAGGGATCTGCAGGTTGACACGTCTGAGGTCGCCCTCGAAGAGGAGGTCCCGGAGGATCGCACGGAGATGGAGGAGCTGCCGAGGAGTCCTCCACCACTCGAGGATGACGACAACCGGCTCCTTGGGGAGGATCTGGATGCCGATCCAGGCGTCCACGTGCCTCCCCAGGGGGAAGCAGTCGCGGGCGAGCTCGGGGACGGACCGCAGGCCCCGGAGTTGACCATGGAGCGGCGGATGGAGCTTGACGTCGCCGACCAAGCGAGCGAGCTCCGGAAGCTGCAAAACGTGGCCGGCGTCTTGACCCGTGTCGTACAGGTATGTCTTCTTGGCGCCGTGTTGTCAGTATAGCACGCGCGATGACCCTGAGGCCAATGTGTTATGTCACAGGGTTTCTCGGAACGGGCCACGAGGGACCTCGACTTCAGGCGGCAGGCCCTTGAAGACCGCCGGGTCTTGGCGCGAATCCGCGCGGATAGAATCCGTGAGGCAGAGGCCGCCAAGGAGTTCCAGAGGCAGAGGGAGCGGGAGCTCGCCGACCTGCAGAAGACCAACGAGGACCTCATGAATGACATGAGCGTTCTCACTGAAGGTGAGTTCTTCGTGCATTGCTTGATGGTGTATCTCGCCGAACAATTGTGCTCATGGGGGTTCCTTTGCAGAGTCGAGGAAAAGGGAGGACGCCCTTCAGGGGAGGATCAATGAGCTGGCCGAGGCCAAAAAGAAGCTTGAAGACGAGCTGGCCGGGGCCAAGCATGGGCTCGAGGAAGAGGTGCGTGGGCTTAAAGCAGCCAATCTTCGCCTCGCCGTCGAATCGGAGCACCTGAAGGAGGCCAATCAGGTCCTGAAGGATACGCATGACCAGGCCATGCATGGTGTGTGTCTTTGGCTGAATCGTCTGCAGGGCTTCGGGCGGAGCTGATGGAGCTAAAGCAGGCGGCCGAGTTCAACGCCAATTCCTTGGTGCCTGCCGAGTCCGGCCCGGCGGCGGTGACGTTGGCGGAGCGGCTCAGGGCCGGTCCGACTCGGGCAGCCCAGTTGATGCAACAGACTGCGATCGGCTTCGGGAGTCGAGTCCTGGCACTATTAAGGATACACTTCCCTACGCAGGAGCTGGCTCCCATCGCCGACGGCATCCCTGAAGAACTCGCCGACGAAGAGTTCGACGAGTTAGTCGAGGAGTGTACCCCTCTGGCTGAAGCTGTAGCAGCTAAACTGGGCCTGTAAAAGCAACTATAGGTGTAAACTCTGTAGAATCTGTAAATAAAATACCGGTTTTATTTGAAGTATGAATGTGCACTGGTGCTTTATTGGACCCTTTTCCCTGCCGACTAGAACTTTGCGTTGCCCGACTAGCCACTGCCCTGTGCTGTTTAAGCACCCTTTTTGACCCGCTGACCACTGCTCACGGAGAGGACGGCTTACCCAGCTACACTGCTCAGCGGGGAGGCTTAGGTGTAGGGGGCGCGCGGGTTGAGCGCGGAGCTCAGGGTTTCACAGTTGGGGACTCGGACCAGCCGAGTTAGCTTAGTAGTCGCCGGGGGGAATATAGGGTTGGGCAAGGACTCGGAAGTCGCAGTAAGCAGGTACCCCCCAAATATCGTGATGAAGGAGACGCAACCTGGGTTGGGCCCAGTCCCCGAGCATCAGCATGGATGTCGGGTAAAAAGACAACAGCAAGCCATGAGGCAAAAGTAATTTTATTAATACTAGACAAGGAATACATAGCTTTTGTTTAATTTCTACGGGTAGAACTTGACGAGGTGCTCGATGTTCCACACGTTGGGGACTGGGTCACCATTAGCCCACTGAAGGCCGTATGTTCCTTGCGAAACAACTTCTTTGACGATGAAGGGGCCCTCCCAGGGGGCGGATAACTTGTGCTTGTCCTTGGTGGACATGACTCGACGCAGGGCCAAGTCGCCGACATTGAGTGAACGTTCCCGGACGTTCTTGTCGTGGTAGCGCCGCACCTGCTGCTCATGTCTGGCATGTCTGATCAGGGCGGCGAGTCGGTGTTCTTCGAGGCAGTCGATGTCGACCTGGCGGCCGATTTCTGCTTCTCCTTCTTCATAGTGCTGGATGCGCGGAGCACCGTGGGTGACGTCGGCTGGGAGGACGGCTTCGGAGCCGTATACCAGACAGAAGGGAGTATATCCCGTTGCTCTGCTCTTCTGCGTTCATAGGCCCCATATGACATGGGGTACTTCCTTAGCCCACCGACCGGGGTGCTTGTTGAGTTCGTCATACATGGCCTTCTTGAGCGAGTCTTGGACCATGCCGTTAGCCCGCTCGACCTGGCCGTTGCACCTGGGGTGCGCCGTGGAGGAGTAGTAGACGTCGATGCAGCTGTCTTGGCAGAAGTCCCAGAACTCGTGCCCTGTGAACTCGGATCCAAGGTCAGTCACGATGCGGTTTGGGATGCCAAACCGATGGGTGAGCTCTTGGATGAACTTTGCAGCCGTGGCCGATTTGGTGTCGGTCACGACCTTGTACTCAATCCACTTGGTGAATTTGTCGACCGCCACCAAGATGTGCTTGAACCCGCTCGGGGCGGTTTTGAAGGGTCCGACGTTGTCGAGTCCCCATATGGCGAATGGCCAAGATGGGGGGATAGTCCGTAGCGCCTGAGCCGGCAGGTGCTTTTGCTTCTGGAAGAACTGGCAGCCGGTGCAGCTGCGTACCAATTCCTTGGCGTCGGACAGGGCTGTCGGCCAGTAGAACCCTGCCCTGTAGGCCTTGCCGACTAATGTGCCAGCCACCGCGTGGTTGCTACAAGTACCCGAGTGGATATCATGTAACAGGGTGATACCTTCATCTCGAAGGACGCACTTCATGAGAATGCCTGTGGAGGCTGCCTTTCTGTACAGATCGTTGCCGATGACGACATAATTTGTTGCACGCCGAGTCAACTTCTCGATTTCTTCCCTCGTATCCGGCGACCAGTTCTCTGTGAGGAAAGCGATGAAGGGGGCGCGCCAGTCTACTTCCACCACGAGAACTTCACTGGTCGGCGGGCCACACGGGAGTGGCTCCGGCTCGGGTACGGGGCTGCCGTCCTCAAGCATCTTGATGGACGGGGTATGCAGGTCATGGACGAAGATGCCGACTGGTACTTGGGCTCTAGTGGACCCTAGCTTGGAGAGGACATCAGCGGCGACATTGTCTTTTCGGAGGACGTGGTGGAGCTCGAGGCCGTAGAAGTGGGCCTCAAGTTTGCGCACTTCTGCGTAGTATGCGCTCATGGTTTCCTTGGTCGTGTCCCAGTTTTTGTTCACCTGTTCGACGACTAGCTTGGAATCGCCATAGCACATGAGTCGCTTAATGCCGAGTGACACCGCGATCCGGAGACCGTGGATAAGGGCTTCGTACTCGGCCCCATTGTTGGTAGCCTGGTAGTGTATCTGGAGAACATACTTGAGGTGCTGCCCCTCCGGGGAGATGAACAACACTCCTGTGCCGGCTCCTTCGAGGTTGAGGGCTCCGTCAAAGTACATCTTCCAGTGCTTTGGTCGTTCCGCCGGGGTTGGCGTCTGGATCTCTGTCCACTCGGCCATGAAGTCAGCTAGTATCTGAGATTTGATGGCCTCTCGTGGCTCGAAGTTGATAGTATGCTCGCCGAGTTCTACGGACCACTTGACGATGTGGCCGTTGGCATCCCTGTTGTGGAGTATGGCTCCAAGGGGAAAATTCGAGATGACTCGAATCACGTGGGCCTGAAAATAGTGCCGTAGCTTCCTGGCTGTTATCAGGAGTGCGTAGAGCAGCTTCTGAGGGTGGGGGTACCGGACCTTGGACTCGCTGAGCACCTCGCTGACGAAATATACAGGGCGCTGGACCTTGTATGGGTGGCCTTCTTCTGGTCGCTCGACGACCAGGGCCGTGCTGACCACATGAGTGGTAGCCGAGATGTACAGCAGGAGCTCTTCCCCCGGGGTCGGACCCGTGAGAACCGGGGGTGTGACTAGGAATTCCTTGAGGTCGGCCAGGGCCTTGCTTGCCTCAGGGGTCCACTCGAACTTGTCTGCCTTCTTGAGTATCTTGAAGAACGGAAGTCCCTTCTCGCCGAGCTTGCTGATGAACCGGCTCAGGGCCGCCATCATTCCAATGAGCTTCATGATATCTTTCTTACACTTTGGCTCCTTGAGGTTGCGTATGGCATCCAGCTTGACTGGGTTTGCCTCGATGCCGCGCTGGCTGACCAGGAAGCCCAGGAGCTTTCCTGACGGCACCCCGAACACGCACTTCGTGGGGTTGAGCTTCCATCTGTACCGGCGTAAGTTGTTGAAAGTCTCCTGCAAGTCGGCGATGAGGGAGTCGGCGTTATACGTCTTGACGATGACGTCATCCACGTAAGCCTCCATGTTGCGGCCGATTTGGCTCTGCAGGCAACCTTGGATGGCCTTCTGGTATGTGGCGCCAGCGTTCTTCAACCCGAACGTCATCGTCTTGTAACAATAGATGCCGTGCGGGGTGATGAACGCTGTCTTGTCTTGGTCGGATGTCTTCAAGGCTATCTGGTGATAACCCGAGTAGCAGTCAAGAAAATGGAGGATACGTAGCCGGACGTAGAGTCGACGACTTGGTCAATTCGTGGAAGAGGGAAGGGGTCCTTAGGGCAGTAGCGGTTGAGATCTGTGTAGTCAATGGACATTCTCCATTCACCGGATTGCTTCTTTACAAGTACAGGATTTGCAAGCCACTCAGGGTGTTTGCATTCTCTAATGAAACCAGCAGCTAGGAGCTTATTCAGTTCTACCCTAATGGCCTCCTTGCGTTCTTGGGCGAATCGGCGCAGCTTATGTTTAGCAGGCTTCGCGGTCTTGCTCAAGTCCAAGGAGTGCTCAGCCTTCTCCCTCGGAACACCCGGCATGTCTGATGGCTTCCATGCGAAGATGTCCCAGTTGTCCCGGAGGAAGGAGGTGAGCGCGTCTTCCTATTTGGTGGTGAGCCCTGGCCCTATGAGGGCCGTCTTGGAGGGGTCGTCGAGTCCCAAGCTTATAGCTTTGGGGGCGTCTGCAGGTGCCAGCGCCGTGGGCTGCTGCTTCTGCTCCGGGAGGACAGGCTCACTGGTCGCTGCCTTGGGGGCTTCTTCTGCCAGCAAGGTGTTGTTGCCAAGCTGCTGGGACAACTCGGCTATCTTGATAGCCTCCCCGTCACACTCGAAGGAGGTCTTGATGTCTCCACGGATAGAGAGGACTCCATNCTGCTTCCACCACGAGAACTTCACTGGTCGGCGGGCCACCCGGGAGTGGCTCCGGCTCGGGTACGGGGCTGCCGTCCTCAAGCATCTTGATGGACGGGGTACGCAGGTCATGGACGAAGATGCCGACTGGTACTTGGGCTCTAGTGGACCCTAGCTTGGAGAGGACATCAGCGGCGACATTGTCTTTCGGAGGACGTGGTGGAGCTCGAGGCCGTAGAAGTGGGCCTCAAGTTTGCGCACTTCTGCGTAGTATGCGCTCATGGTTTCCTTGGTCGTGTCCCAGTTTTTGTTCACCTGTTTGACGACTAGCTTGGAATCGCCATAGCACATGAGTCGCTTAATGCCGAGTGACACCGCGATCCGGAGACCGTGGATAAGGGCTTCGTACTCGGCCCCATTGTTGGTAGCCTGGTAGTGTATCTGGAGAACATACTTGAGGTGCTGCCCCTCCGGGGAGATGAACAACACTCCTGCGCCGGCTCCTTCGAGGTTGAGGGCTCCGTCAAAGTACATCTTCCAGTGCTCTGGCCGTTCCGCCGGGGTTGGCGTCTGGATCTCTGTCCACTCGGCCACGAAGTCGGCTAGTATCTGAGATTTGATGGCCTCTCGTGGCTCGAAGTTGATAGTGTGCTCGCCGAGTTCTACGGACCACTTGACGATGCGGCCGTTGGCATCCCTGTTGTGGAGTATGGCTCCAAGGGGAAAATTCGAGATGACTCGAATCACGTGGGCCTGGAAATAGTGCCGTAGCTTCCTGGCTGTTATCAGGAGTGCGTAGAGCAGCTTCTGAGGGTGGGGGTACCGGACCTTGGACTCGCTGAGCACCTCGCTGACGAAATATACAGGGCGCTGGACCTTGTATGGGTGGCCTTCTTCTGGTCGCTCGACGACCAGGGCCGTGCTGACCACATGAGTGGTAGCCGAGATGTACAGCAGGAGCTCTTCCTCGGGGGTTGGACCCGTGAGAACCGAGGGTGTGACTAGGAATTCCTTGAGGTCGGCCAGGGCCTTGCTTGCCTCAGGGGTCCACTCGAACTTGTCTGCCTTCTTGAGTATCTTGAAGAACGGAAGCCCCTTCTTGTCGAGCTTGCTGATGAACCGGCTCAGGGCCGCCATCATTCCAATGAGCTTCATGATATCTTTCTTACACTTTGGCTCCTTGAGGTTGCGTATGGCATCCAGCTTGACTGGGTTTGCCTCGATGCCGCGCTGGCTGACCAGGAAGCCCAGGAGCTTTCCTGACGGCACCCCGAACACGCACTTCGTGGGGTTGAGCTTCCATCTGTACCGGCGTAAGTTGTTGAAAGTCTCCTGCAAGTCGGCGATGAGGGAGTCGGCGTTATACGTCTTGACGATGACGTCATCCACGTAAGCCTCCATGTTGCGGCCGATTTGGCTCTGCAGGCAACCTTGGATGGCCTTCTGGTATGTGGCGCCAGCGTTCTTCAACCCGAACGTCATCGTCTTGTAACAATAGATGCCGTGCGGGGTGATGAACGCTGTCTTGTCTTGGTCGGATGTCTTCAAGGCTATCTGGTGATAACCCGAGTAGCAGTCAAGAAAATAGAGGATACGCAGCCGGACGTAGAGTCGACGACTTGGTCAATTCGTGGAAGAGGGAAGGGGTCCTTAGGGCAGTAGCGGTTGAGATCTGTGTAGTCAATGGACATTCTCCATTCACCGGATTGCTTCTTTACAAGTACAGGATTTGCAAGCCACTCAGGGTGTTTGCATTCTCTAATGAAACCGGCAGCTAGGAGCTTATTCAGTTCTACCCTAATGGCCTCCTTGCGTTCTTGGGCGAATCGGCGCAGCTTCTGTTTAGCAGGCTTCGCGGTCTTGCTCAAGTCCAAGGAGTGCTCAGCCTTCTCCCTCGGAACACCCGGCATGTCTGATGGCTTCCATGCGAAGATGTCCCAGTTGTCCCGGAGGAAGGAGGTGAGCGCGTCTTCCTATTTGGTGGTGAGCCCTGGCCCTATGAGGGCCATCTTGGAGGGGTCGTCGAGTCCCAAGCTTATAGCTTTGGGTGCGTCTGCAGGTGCCAGCACCGTGGGCTGCTGCTTCTGCTCCGGGAGGACAGGCTCACCGGTTGCCGTCTTGGGGGCTTCTTCCGCCAACAGAGTGGCGTTGCTGAGTTGATGGGACAGCTCGGCTATCTTGATGGCCTCGCTGTCGCACTCGAACGAGGTCTTGATATCTCCACGGATGGAGAGGACGCCATTGGGCGCTGGCATCTTCAGAACCAGGTAGGTGCGGTTCGGAATCGCCATGAATCGGGCCAGCATGGGCCTGTCGAAGATGGCGTGGTAGGAGCTCTTGAAGTCGGCTACCTCGAAGTACAGGAACTCCGTGCGGTAGTTGTCAGCCGTGCCGAACGTAACTGGTAAGGCGACTCTTCCTATCGGGTAGGAAGCTTTTCCTGGTACAATGCCGAAAAACGGATCTTCGGCGTTTAGCAGCTTGCTGTAGTCGAACCCCATGCTGTTGAGGGTGCTTGTGAAGATAATGTTAAGGGCGCTCCCGCCATCAATCAGGACCTTGGAGAGGAGGACCCTGTCCACGACGGGGGCGACAACGAGTGGGTAGGACCCTGGCTCGGGGAGGTGGACCCAGTGATCGGCGCGGCTGAAGGCAATAGGCATCTCCGACCACTGGAGGTATTCCACCGGCTTGGTAGAGACCATCTTCACTTCGCGCTTGTGGAGTTTATCCTTGCGCCGATCTGGGAAGGCGCCGGGCCCCCCAATGATGACGTTGACCTCGCGGTCAGCACGCTGGAAGTCGCCGTTGGCGCCGCGCCTGGGCGCCTCCGGCGGTGGTGGTGGTCGGCGTTCGTCGTCATGACGACGTTGATCATCCTGGCGAGCCGGAGCATCGCGGTCGCGCTCGCCATGGCGGTAGTCGTCGCGGCGGTCGCAGTCTTCTCTGCGGCGGTGGTCGTCCCGTCGGTCGCCGTTATAGCCGTCACGACGGTAGTTGTTGTATCGTCCGCCGTTGTTGTTGTAGCGCTGCTTCTTGGTCGGTGGCAGGGCGCCGAGTTCTTTGAGCAATGCGTGGCAATCACGGAGAGTGTGCTTCGCGTCTTTGTGGAAAGGGCACTGATCGTTCAGTGTGTCGTAAAACTCCTCGGGCAGGAACCTGGGTTCTGGACGGCCTTCCGCTTCTGCTAGGGCTACGAGGGGCTCAGGGCCTCCCTTGCGCCCACGTGACGGCTCATGGCGCTTCGAGTTGTCTACCCGGTCGTCTTCCTCCGGGCGCTTCTGTTTGTTCTTGAACTGGGCCTGTTCAGCCTGATCTGCGCGAACTTCCAAGTTGACCACCTCCATCAGGTCAGAGATCATGACAAGGTTGGTTTTGAAGAGCGTGCAGAATAGCTGGGTGTCGATGAGGCCGCACCGGAAAGCGTCGATGACATCCCGATCCTGGACATCGGCGATCTTGTTCCGGTTATCAAAAAACCGGTCGGTGTAGTCTCGGAGGCTTTCACCCTTCTTCTGCTTAACATTATCCAGATCGAATCTGGTCCTTGGCCGAGTGTAGCTTGCCTGGTAGTTCTTGGTGAAGGCATGGCAAAGGTCTGCCCAACCATCGATGGTGTCCCGGGGGACGCCCTCAAGCCACAGGAGTGCTTCCTTGCCTAACATCACAGGGAAGTAGGCGGCGGCTTGATCGTTGGAGCCGTGGGCAGCCTTGACTGCTGTGTGGTACGTCTTGAGCCAGAGCTTGGGGTCGGAGCGACCGTCAAACTTCTCCACGAGAGCTGGCTTGAAGGACTCGGGCCAACGGATGGCGCGGAGTCGGGCGGTGAAAGCGGCGAAGCCGTCGTAGATCTCCTCGTTGCGATAGTCGCGGCGGGGAGGTTGAACTGGGTCGGCTCGGAGCCGAACATCGTCGCGCCACTGGCGGCGGTCGTCCCGCGGGGGGCCGTACCGTGCGTCGTACTGCTCGCGCTCCATGAGTTCATGAACAACGCGGCGCTCGTCGTCTTCTGCTCCGGCGTCACCAGCCTCTCCCACCGGCTGGCGGTCGGGTCGGCCGTACTCCCGGTCGTACCGTTCGCGGCGCTCGAGCTCGGCGGCATCACGCTCCTGGTGCCGGGCATCGAGGTCGGCACGGAGGTCCCGGGCGTATTCCCTGATGCGATCGCGGAGATCCTCAGGTGGTGGATGTCGTTGGCGCCTGTCGCGCCGCTCCTGGTGGCGTTCACGGCGATGATCCGCATTGCGCGGGTTACGCCGCTCATGTTCTTCGTCTTCATGGTGGTTCTGGGCCACCTCTTCCTCCACGACGGGTAGCGGGGGGTTCCTCTGGGGAAGGTGACCCCGATCTGATCTGCTATGGGCAGAACGGTGGCTTGAAGAGCGGGTCGAGTTTGATCGCCCAGATCGGGATCTGGCACGATACGATCGCTCGATCTGCTCCTGGGCTGCTTCCAATTGAGCTCGGGCCCGTTGCACCTCAGGGGTGTCGGGCATGTGTCCCAGTTCGGCGAAAGCGGCGGCGATGTTAGCCTGGGGCGTGCGGAACGGCATCCTGGCAAAGGCTCCATCGAGGTTCTGGGGTCGGACACCACAAGGACCACGAGGAGGAGGAGGAGGCTGTCTTGCTGGGGCCCCCGGGGGGACCACTCCGGCGGCTGCGGGTTCTTCGGCCACTGCCGGGGGCAGGGCTGCTTCTTCGGCACGGCGGCGGGCTCGGCCTTGATTCCGCTCTTGTCGGCGATCTCTGGCCAAGTCGGTTTCTCCGTCCCGAGTTACGGAATCCTCGGAAACGAAGACTTCACGCCCCGGAGGCGTGGTGTAGCTTGAGTCATTGCTCGAGTCGGCCGGGGCCGGCAAGAGCACGCTGGTGGCGACCTGGAACTCGCCGCAATCTGGAGACTGGGCGGGCTGGGGTGGCATCTCAGATTGGATCTGAGACATATCTTCTTGGAGCCGAGCCGAGTAGATTGATGAGGCGTTACGGAGTCCTAGCGGGAGCGCTTTGCGGGGTCGGCTCAGGGCCTCTTCCGACATGGCGATGCACTCGGCAAGGGTGTCTTGGACACGATCCAACCCGGCAAGGAGCTCGGTTGGGGGCGGGAGTGGATTTCAGCGAAGAAGCTGATACACTCAAGATGCGTGGCGCAGTCCTTGACAGAGTCGGGGAAGATGACGGAGCGATGATCTGCCATCGAGCTAGCTGTAATGCCTCACGATCACCCCTACCTGGCGCGCCAACTGTCGGATCTAATGTCCGGCAGTCCACTCGGGGGTACCCAGATGGTTGATTTGTAGGCAAAGGGCGATCACGAGACTAGGGAGCTCGAGGTAACACAGGGACACAGGGATTATACAGGTTCGGGCTACCCGGAGGTATAATACCCTACGTCCTGTGCTCGGGGGTCTTGTATTGATTTGCTCGACGTGGTTCCGGGGAACAACGGCGAGCTCTTGGTTACAATGGATGAATGGCGTGGGAATCAGATGTCTAAGGGGGGTCGACCTAGGCCGCCTTATATAGGCCGACGGCCTAGGATTTACAAGTCGGTTATTTCTAATTACTATCCGGCTCAAATCAGGAAACTAATCCAAGTCGGTTACAACATAATTGCCGTGATCTCCGGGCAGGATCTGAGGATATCGCCGAATACCTTGCGGGCTAAGTCTTCTCCGATCTTGTCCATCAAGTCGAGGATCCTCGTGGGCCGGCCTAGGGTCGGCCCACATCCTTGTCAGGCATGGGACCAGGCCGACTGGCTATCCGGTCGGTAGTGGGCCCAGGGGTACCCATATCCCACAGTTATGTCCAAAATTCAACTCCTTTGGATTAAGACAACAAAAGTTAGGCTCGAATTACCAATACACCTTGAGCACCGCAGCAATTGGCCTGTAAGCACCGCAATAATCGGTGACCATAAGAGTTAGGTCGGGAAAAATTCAAAACTGAGGCACAGAAAGTTGCGGTCCTTGTCAATTGCCACGACCGCAACAGTCGGTGGTCCAGAGGAACAGTAAAGTTCGTCTCTGGATTGACAGACTGTTGCGGTGCTACGCGTGACAGACTGTTGCGGTGCTGGTTATGTGCACCACCGCAACAGTCGGTGCTTAAGGATAATTTTGAAAAAGGCTACTGCAATGACCGACTATTGCGGTCGTAGCCAAAGATGAGGGACCGCAACAGTCGGTGCTGACTCGTCTTCACAAAAACCACAATTAATAGTTTGAATTTCACAACTTTCCAATTTGAAATAGTTGAACCCCAAATACCAAAAGAGTTAGCTAATTATATACGCTCTCTTTTGGCAAAGAATGGGAAATTTTGGGTAGTTTCTTAATTGCCCTTAGCAACTCAAAAGCACGCTCCTCGATGAATGGAATGATGTTTGGTACTAACATTACAAAGAATATTCTCGTGGTTGTTAGTACCTTTTATTGTCCTGTTGTTTTTATCATTCCACAAGTTGCGTGACTAATTTGAGCTATGAAACCATGCAGATGTCGCAAACTTCAGGTGATGGTTTACCTCCTCCGCCACCTCTGCCCGCCAATATCTCGGAGTTATTGGCCATGCAGACGGAGCTCCTTCAGCGCTTGACCGAAGCACAAGTGAATCCCCAGCAACATGGCGGACGTCACAACCCCCATCCCCAGGAGGTGACGTACTCGGACTTTACTAGTACTCAGCTGCCCCTGTTCACCAAGACCGAGGATCCCCTCGATGCTAATGCTTGGCTCAGCAATATTGAGTCCAAGTTTGCTTTGCTCGTGGCCCCTTGTTCAGATGCTAACAAGGCTCGCTTTGCTGCTCAGCAATTGCGAGGTTCGGCTCGACTCTGGTGGGACAACCATTATGCAATGCTCCCAGCTAATCATGTGATGACTTGGGAGGAATTCAAGACTGCCTTTCGTGCTCACCACATTCCTACTGGTCTGATGGACCGGAAGCTGAATGAATTTCTTGCACTGACTCAGAGCACGCGCAATGTGCTGCAGTATGCCCAGGCTTTCAATCAGTTGGCACCCTATGCGGGTTATCATATTGATACTGATGCCAAGAAGCAGGACCGTTTCCGCCGTGGCCTTAGCTCCAAGCTAAAGGACAGGCTTTCTCTTGTCAAGGCTGATAGCTACGCTGACTTGGTAAACATGGCTATCACTCAGGAAGACAGCATCAATGCTCATAGAGCCGAGAAGAAAAGGAAGGCCCCCATTGGCCAATCTAGCTCTGCACCGCCTAAGTTTCGCTTGGTCCAGAAGAATCCTGCTCAGCCTTATCAAAGGGCCCCTCAGCCAGGGTCATGGATCATCAGGCCCCCACAACAGCAAATTCAGGGGTATCGTGCTCCATTTCAGGGGCAGCAGCCGCCTCGTCCCATTAATGCTCCCTGTTATAACTGTGGTAGGCCGGGCCACTTTGCTAGGGATTGCAAGCTTCCCAAGCAAGGTGGGAATAATGCCCCAAATCAAGCCAATAATAAGGGCAAGAAGCAAGTGGCAGTTGTCAGGCAGGGCCGTCTCAATTTTACTACGATGGATGAACTCCCTGCTGGTGCTCCAGTAATGTCAGGTATTTTCTCTATCCGCAGTATGCCTACACATGTTTTATTTGATTCTGGAGCGTCTCATAGTTTCATGAGCAATAGACTTGCTGCCAAACATAATTTTGCTTTTGTGCATACTACTCAACAATATGTCATATCTACACCTGGTGGTAGAATCGGGTCACATCAAATTGTGAAGAATATACCTCTTCAGTTGGGTAGTAAAGTTTATGAGACCAATTTTATTCTCTTGGAAAATCAAGGGATAGATATTATTCTGGGCATGAATTGGATGGAGAATCATGGGGTCAATTTAGATGTTCCCTCCCGTTGTGTGGAAATCAATTCTCCGACCCATGGTGTTTCAACCTTATACCTGCCACGTCAAGACATCAGGAATTCTTGTGCCTTCTCTGCAATAGAGACTCCTTTGGAGAAGATCCCGGTTGTATGTGAATACCCGGATGCATTTCCTGATGAATTGCAGGAAATACCACCTGACCGGGACATTGAGTTCGTGATTGAATTACAGCCCGGTACAGCTCCCATTTCCAAAAGGCCCTACAAAATGGCGCCCAAGGAGTTAGCTGAGCTAAAAGTTCAACTCCAAGAATTGCTAGACAAGGGTTATATTCGCCCTAGCTCTTCACGATGGGGCTGCCCCGCTCTATTTGTGAAGAAGAAAGATAAAACTTTGAGATTGTGTGTTGATTACCGACCTCTCAATGCGGTGACTATCAAAAATAAATACCCCCTTCCCCGCATTGATGCCCTTTTTAATCAGTTGTATGCAGCAAAAGTGTTTTCAAAAATTGATCTTCGCTCCGGATATCATCAAATAAAAATTCGGCCAGGTGATATACCGAAGACGGCTTTCTCAACTCGCTATGGACTCTATGAGTACTTAGTGATGTCTTTCGGTCTCACCAATGCTCCGGCATACTTCATGTATCTCATGAATTCGGTTTTCATGCCTGAGCTGGATAAGTTTGTGGTCGTGTTCATCGATGACATTTTGATATATTCCAAAAATGAGGCAGAACATGCACAGCACCTCCGCATTGTTCTCCAACGCCTCCGACATCATCACCTCTATGCAAAATTCAGCAAGTGTGAGCTTTGGCTGTCAAGAGTAAAATTTTTGGGGCACATTATTTCAGCCGAGGGAATTGCTGTAGATCCAGGAAAAGTGCAAGAAGTACTGGATTGGAAGCCCCCTAAATCCGTTCATCAAATACGGAGTTTTCTGGGTTTAGCTGGATATTATCGCCGCTTCATCCCGGATTTCTCCAAAATTGCCAAGCCCATGACTGAACTCCTCAAGAAAGGAGAGAAATTTGTGTGGACTAAGAAATGTGAGCAAGCCTTCCACACCTTGAGAAAACTTTTAACCTCAGCACCGGTTCTAGCTCAACCGGACACATCCAAGCCCTTCGATGTTTATTGTGATGCCTCGGGCACGGGTCTTGGTTGTGTGCTTATGCAAGAAGATAGAGTCATTGCTTATGCTTCCCGAGCTATTAGACTTCATGAGGTGAATTATCCCACCCATGATTTGGAATTAGCTGTTGTGGTTCATACTTTGAAAATTTGGAGGCATTATCTTATGGGCACTCATTGCAATATCTACACCGACCATAAGAGCCTCAAATATATCTTCACCCAAGCTGATCTTAATATGCGCCAAAAAATATGGTTAGAGCTAATCAAGGATTACGATCTTGAGGTGCATTACCATCCAGGAAAGGCCAACGTGGTGGCGGATGCCTTAAGCCACAAGGCTCAGTGCAATTGTCTCACCATCACGTCGTTTAATGACACACTTTGCCATGAGATGTCCAAATTGAAATTGGAGATTATTCCTCAAGGCTCCTTAAGCCACATGGTGGTGGAGTCCACCTTGAGAGAAAGGATTATCATGGCCCAATCCAAAGATAAAGGAGTTGCTCATATAAAGCACGGGCTAGCTCAAGGATTGCCCAAATATAAATGCTTCCGGCAAGATTGGAAGGGAATTCTTTGGTTTGAGCAACGGCTTGTGGTACCTAAAGACCATGAGCTAAGAAAGCAAATTCTTGATGAAGCTCATCTATCCAAATTTTCTATTCATCCGGGTAGCAACAAAATGTACCAAGATTTGAAGGAGAACTTTTGGTGGACGAGAATGAAAAGGGAGATTACTAAATATGTGTCCGAATGTGATACATGTCAAAGGGTGAAAGCAAGCCATCTAAAGGTAGCTGGAACATTGCAACCCCTCCCTATTCCATCCTGGAAATGGGATGACATATCCATGGATTTTATTGTGGGTTTACCCAACACCTCTCAGAGACATGATTCTATTTGGGTGATTATCGATAGGCTCACTAAAACTGCTCATTTTATTCCAGTCAACACCAGATATTCTGCCAAGAGGTATGCTGAAATTTACATCGACCGAGTTGTTTGCCTTCACGGAATTCCCAGAATGATTATTTCTAATCGGGGCACTCAATTCGTTGCTCGCTTTTGGGAACAATTGCATGCTTCCCTAGGCACTAAGTTGATCCGTAGCTCCACTTATCATCCTCAAACTGATGGGCAGACTGAAAGGGTGAATCAAATAGTGGAGGATATGCTTAGAGCTTGTGTCATGCATTATGACAAGACTTGGGATCAATGCTTGTCTTTGGCTGAATTTGCATATAACAATAGCTACCAAGCAAGCATAAAAATGGCACCATTTGAAGCCTTGTATGGGCGACGGTGCCGAACTCCTTTGAACTGGTCCGAATCCAGTGAACGGAATTTCTTTGGGCCGGATTTAGTCCAAGAGGCTGAAGATAAAGTGCGAGTGATCCAGAAAAATCTTCAAGCTGCACAATCTCGCCAAAAGAGCTATTATGACCAAAGAAGGAAACCTTTAGCCTTTGAAGTGGGTGATCATGTTTATATTCGGGTTTCACTAACCAAAGGCGTTCAAAGATTTGGGGTGAAGGGGAAATTAGCTCCTCTCTATATTGGACCTTTCCCAATTCTGGAAACGTGTGGACCCGTGGCATATAAGGTTCAACTTCCAGATAATCTCTCAGCCGTACACAATGTATTTCATGTCTCCCAACTCAAGAAATGTTTACGAGTTCCAGAAGAATCCATTCCTTATGAAGAAGTCCCTCTAGAACCCGATCTCACTTATGAAGTTCAGCTTATCCGAATTCTTGATCAAAAGGATAGAACCACAAGGAGAAGGGTTACAAAATTCTATAAAATTCAATGGAGTAATCACACTGAAGATGAAGCTACTTGGGAAGAGGAATCATATCTTAATTCAAAATATCCGGAATTTTTGAAGTCCTTTCCAGGTAACTTCTTCTCCGCGCTTGATTTTCCCTGCACTGGAATCTTGGGGCGAGATTCTTTTTAAGGGGGGAGGGCTGTGACACTCCTGGTGTCACTATCGTAATTATGAGCCATAACGAACTTAATTAAATCAATAATGGCATGCATCATCTCATAATCATAGTGTTTTGTTTGTGCATATGTGTATATGTGTGACCAATTTAGCTATCGTGAGGAACAAGACTTAGTTTAGCAAAGTTTAAATCAAAACCAATACGAAAAGTGCAGATACAGTTATCTCAGGAAGTTGCGGTGCCAGTGAAATGGCCACCGCAACAGTCGGTCACCCAGGCATAATTATGAAATGCTCTCTAGATTGACGGACTATTGTGGTGGTTCCTCATCTGTGCACCACCGCAACTTTCCATGGTTGTTTTAGCTACAATCAAAACCCGAGCCACCAGATGTTGCGGTCCTAATCCAAGAACATGACCGCAACAGTCGGTGATCCGAAGTAAATAGTGAAATTCGTCTCTGGATTGAGAGACTGTTGCGGTGCTACCAATGACCAACTGTTGCGGTGCTGTGTGCCTGCCACCACCGCAACGGTCGGTGGTCCGCGAGTTTTGAATTGGACCTTCGTCGGCACAGTGTTTTTCGACCCACGGACTGTTGTGGTGGGGATTTTACCCCACCACCGCAACATTCGGTGCCCAACAACCGCACCGGCATGGGCGTTCCCGGCGACAGTATGGGCGTCCGTGCGGCCCTACGTCATCCTCGGACCTCGGGGACACGTGCCCGCGGAGCCTCGTGCCTCGTAGACGGTCGGTGCCTCGGTGTCACGAGTGGAGGGCCGCTCCAACCACTCCCGTACCCCCTGCTCGAGCTCGGCTAGGACTTCGGCCAAATCCAGTCCACCGGCTCCGTTTTTCTCCGATTCCTCGCATCCCCGACCTCCTCACCCCGCCCTCTCCATCCCCAAACCACGCTTGGCCCACGCCCAAGCTTCCCTCACAGAGAA
>CM014271.1:65682880-65702026 GCA_004135705.1 Alloteropsis semialata | reverse complement strand
CCCGTGCTCCTCGTCAAGAAGGCGGATGGGTCCTGGCGTTTCTGCATCGACTACCGGGCGCTCAACGACAAGACGTCCAAGGACAAGTTCCCCATTCCGGTGGTCGATGAGCTCCTCGACGAGCTCCATGGCGCCTGCTTCTTCACCAAGCTGGACCTACGGTCGGGGTATCACCAGGTGCGCATGCACCCCACCGATGTGGAGAAGACGGCGTTCCGGACGCATCACGGCCACTTCGAGTTCCTGGTGATGCCGTTCGGCCTCTCCAATGCGCCGGCAACCTTCCAGGCGCTCATGAACGACGCGCTCCAGCCCTTCCTTCGCCGCTTTGTGCTTGTTTTCTTTGACGACATTTTGATCTACAGTTCGTCTTGGACCGAGCACTTGCAGCACGTCCGCCTCGTACTCCAGGCACTCCGGGCGCACCACCTCCACGTCAAGCGCTCCAAGTGCTCCTTCGGCGAGCGCTCGGTGGCCTACCTCGGCCACGTCATCTCCGCCAACGGCGTCGCCATGGACAGCGACAAGGTTGAGGCCGTGGCGTCCTGGCCTGAGCCACGCTCGGCCCGGGGCGTCCGGGGCTTCCTGGGACTGGCGGGCTACTACCGGAAATTCATCCGGGATTTCGGCGCCATCGCAGCTCCTCTGACGAGCCTCCTCCGGAAGGACGCTTTCGCTTGGACGCCAGAGGCGGCTGCGGCGTTCCAGGAGCTCAAGCAGGCACTCTCAACAGGGCCAGTGCTTCAGATGCCCGACTTCGAGCGGCAGTTCGTCGTCGACTGCGACGCGTCCGGCACTGGTTTCGGCGCCGTGCTTCACCAGGGGAACGGACCCCTGGCCTTCTTCAGTCGGCCGTTCGCTGCTCGTCACAGCAAGCTGGCGGCGTACGAGCGCGAGCTCATCGGCCTGGTACAGGCGGTGCGGCATTGGCGCCCCTACCTGTGGGGGCGGCGCTTCCTTGTTCGCACCGACCACTACAGCCTGAAGTTCTTGCTTGATCAGCGGCTGTCCACTGTTCCCCAGCATCAGTGGCTCAGCAAGCTGTTCGGGTTTGACTTCACGGTGGAATATCGTCCAGGCCGGCTCAACTCTGTGGCGGACGCCTTGTCCCGCCGCGATAGTGACTCGGCGGCAGAGCCGGCCCAGCTACAGGCCTTGTCTGGGCCGACTTTCACCCTCCTCGACGAGCTCCGGGCGGCCACGGCTGCAGACGCCGAGGCAGGACGCCTCCTGCAGCAGATCCAGGCCGGCGAGCTGGGCGCGCCGTGGCGAGCGGCTGATGGCTTCCTCCTCTACGGCAAGCGCATCTTCGTCCCCGACGCCCACGGCTTGCGCCACCGCCTCCTTCAGCTGGTCCACGACGCCGGCCATGAGGGCGTTCAGAAGACCCTTCAGCGTTTGCGTGCGGAGTTCCACATTCCGCGTGACAAACGCCTGGTGCAAGCCTTCGTTCGTGCTTGCGCAACCTGCCAGCGCAACAAGTCGCAGACGCTCCAGCCCGCGGGATTGCTGCAGCCCCTCGATGTTCCATCCCAGGTATGGGCTGACATCTCGATGGATTTCATTGAGGGGTTGCCCAAGGTGCGCGGGAAGTCGGTAATTCTCACGGTGGTGGACCGTTTCTCCAAGTTCGCTCACTTCATCCCGCTGAGTCACCCCTACACGGTGGCATCAGTTGCTCGGGCGTTCTTCGACGGCATTGTACGCCTCCACGGCTTTCCGGCTTCGATCGTCAGCGACCGTGACCCTGTGTTCACTAGTCGCATGTGGCGCGACTTGTTCAAGCTTGCCGGCGTCCAACTCCGCTTCAGCACCGCCTTCCACCCCCAGACGGATGGTCAGTCTGAGGTGGTCAACAAGGTGATCGCCATGTACCTGCGGTGTGCTACAGGTGACCGCCCGAGAGCTTGGGTGGACTGGCTTTCGTGGGCGGAGTACTGCTACAACACGTCGTTCCACACGGCTCTCCGCGCCACTCCGTTTGAGGTCGTCTACGGTCGGCCGGCACCGCCTCTTCTTCCACGCGCTCCAGGTACAGCCGTGTCGGAGGAGGCCGACGCCCTGTTCCGCGACCGCGACGCGTTCTTGGCGGACGTTCGGGAACGTCTTCTCCAGGCTCGCAACTATGCCAAGCTCTACTACGACCGCCGTCATCGCGCACTGGAGTTCGCCGTGGGCGACTGGGTGTGGTTGCGCCTGCTTCACCGCCCCACTCACTCTCTGGAGACTCGCGCCAAGGGGAAGCTGGGGCCTCGTTACACCGGTCCCTTTCAGGTGGTTGAGCGCATTGGCCAGGTGGCCTATCGCTTGGCGCTGCCGGCGGATGCCCGTCTTCATGATGTGTTCCATGTGGGCTTGCTCAAGCCTTTCCATGGCACGCCTCCAGCAGCAGTGCCGCCGCTGCCGGCCATCGCGGATGGCCGTGCGCTTCCTACTCCGGCCCAGGTGCTTCGCGCCCGCAAGGTACAAGATTCATGGGAGCTACGGGTGGTCTGGGAAGGTGTTCCAGCTGAGGAGGCCACTTGGGAGCCGCTCCAGGACTTCAAGACTCAGCTTCCCTGATTATCCGCTCCAACCACTCCCGTACCCCCTGCTCGAGCTCGGCTAGGACTTCGGCCAAATCCAGTCCACCGGCTCCATTTTTCTTCGATTCCTCGCGTCCCCGACCTCCTCACCCCGCCCTCTCCATCCCCAAACCACGCTTGGCCCACGCCCAAGCTTCCCTCACTGAGAATCCCCTTTTTGCCGACCGCCATTGCCACTGAGGAGCTCGAGCTCCGTCCCTCACCGTGGCTGGCCTCTTTCGTCCATCCTCTCCTGAAAAGAGCTGCCAAAATGGAAGTCCCATGAGCCACTAAGCCTCCCCAGTCGTTTTCCCTTTCTTTTCCCCACTGGCTACATTAGAACACCGGCCACCGGTCCCTGGCCAAGCTCTGCTCGTGAGCAAGCCAAAGGTAGAAGAAGGAAGGTGTTATGGCCCAGCCGGAGGTGGGCCTGGCCGAACAGGCCCAGGCGCCCCCTCCTGACCAGCCGCCGGTCCTCCTCGTCTATCGCCGCCGTAATCGTCGTGGCTAGGTTTCCATATTTTGTAATAGGATCAATACTATCCTTAAGTTGTTGCTTTAGTTTCCTTAATCTTAGGATCCAATGGATCAGTTTGTTTAGGAAGGGGAGGATATATACCTCCAGACTCCTTGGGAATAATTCAAGCTGGCAATTAATCTAATTGCCCGGCCTCAAGGGCCGAACCCTTTTTCCCTGCGCCTCCTCCTCTCTCCCTGCCCAGCAGCCACGGCGCCCCTGCGCCGTCCCCGTCGCCCAGCTCCTCCACAACATCCATACTCCTTGCGTGAGAAGCCTGGTAGGATCCGTAATCCTATCAAAAGGACCCTATGGGGTAAGTGGTTAAGAAGGATAGGGAGTTCTTTTCTATAGAAGTTTAGGACTTGTGTGCAAAATGGTTGCTGGAATAGGTGTAATGCTTCATGCACAACTGTGTGCTAGAAAGTGGTTCATTGTTTTGTAAATCCTAGGTGTGAACTAAAAATGCAAACCACCTTTGTTGATCTTGTGGTGATTATGGGAGTAGAGGTGGGTGTCTAATGGCTGGAGTTTATTCATGGTTTTAAGATTTGGGAGTTGGTTAAACGAATGAAGTGGATAAAGTAATAGATATATATTTAGTCAACAAAACTTGGCAATGTAGTTGGATCTACCCTAAAGTTTAGGAAACCTTACAAAAGAATTAGCTCCTGAATACACATGATTTGGTAATTAGGATGTAGATTTTTGTTCTCGCTAGTAGTGGGTAAGATCGGCCCAGACCGGTCAGACCGGTATGGCCATCCGGTCAGACCGGTTCCTTGGCCAATTGAACTTCTTAGTTAATTACATTTCATAAATGATTGTCGAGTAATGCGAATTGTTGTAAATGTTCATTTGCTCGATTATTTAAGTGTCCAAGCATCTCATGCATTCATGTATAACTCATGTAGATCACTCCATTACCGACGGGATATACGAGATCGAGGTCGAACCCGAGGGTGATCAAGCCGTTGCGGAGCTAAACCTTGTCGCTGCATAAGACCCGGACCAAAGTCCGGAAGGGCCCAAGGCCACCGGTGATCAGGAAGGCAAGCCCCGGAGCATAACCCACTGTGAAACTAACACTCCTTACTTGTGCTTTGTTGTGTGCATTTAAGTTTTGAGGAGTTGGATGAAACCTTAGTTGCATGATCCCTAGGTACCTAGGTCCTAATACTAGTATGTGTAGGTCGTACAGACTGCTATGCTTAATTAGGACCGGTAGAAGACGAGTGATTGCCTTGTCACTCGCGAGATATAGGATTTTACTTTATATCAGTTACGACGTTCGGCAAGCGGGGCTTGTGCGAAATTTCATGTATGATTGAATGTCCCGCTTGCACAGTAATTGTTGGCTAAGGCATTGCTTGTGTGGCCTTGTTGGTCAAGCTTTTGAAGGTACTAATCGTATGCCGGGAAATGTGGTAAACTGGTAAACCTAGTACTTGATGCAAACTGACGTCTGACGGACACTTCCACTCCATTGGGCGAGGGGTTGATGGCGAATGTAGCAGTGGCCGCGGCACAGGTTTGCCTGGGGCACTTGGGGTCCGTTGGGGCGTGCACTCGGGTGGAGTGGGCTCTGATGGCAGACGGCAGGGAGAGATGGGAACGGTTGCCCCGTGAGGTCCTGGGTGTCTCTCACGGGTCGTGCGATTAGGTTGTCCCATGCATGGTTAAAATCAACTCGAGTTGTCCGTCCTTCACGGTTACATGAAGCTGCTTGATCTCTCGTCACACATCAATGTGCTTGGGCCAAATGAGTAGAGGTGTGGCTAGATAAGAAATGGGGAAATGATGTTAATCAATTGTATGTCAACATTGATTGCTATTGGATAGCTTGGCAAACTTAGTAATGGTTAGTCACACTTAAAACTTGGCTAAAATATTAAAAATAGGCTCAAGTTGTAGATGCTTTTGGCAAAACAAACCCCAGAGCCAAAAAGCCTTACATGTCTAGAATTTATCCTTGCCGGGTAAGTCTTGCTGAGTAATTAGTACTCAGCCTTGCTTGTGGCTAAATTTTTATTGCAGATTGTGATGGCTATGATCCCGTGACTGCTTTGACTTGGCCGTGCACTTTGCCTGATGGTTGGATCGTGGAGCGGGTGCCGTCTGAGTCCGACTCGGGCCGCGGTGACTAGGTGTTGTGCGAGGGCTCCGCATAATACCTTTTGCTTCGACGTGTAATCTTCCGCTGTATTATACTCTGGTTTATAAGAAGATAAAACATATGCACCGAATTTGTATAAATATCTATGTGAACCATGTGTTGTAAAAGTTGTGATGAGTTGTACTGCCTGAGCCCATCTTCGAGTGGGACTGCTGCTATTTCGTTTCGGTCGAGAGAAAAAGGTGGTTTAATCGGGAAGGTATCCGACGGATTGCACGATTAACTCGGTTTAAGGGCGTGGAGCACTGTTGTGATAGTGGTCCTGTGCTATTAAGCCGGATTAATTGGGGCGGTCTGCCACACATCAGCAAGAAGAAGAGGAAGAGATGGCGGCTTTTGATATTGAGCCGGCGCGTTTCATTCCAACCGGAATGGAACTAGAAGATGGGGGAGCTAACAGATCGGAAAGAGTCACTGTTTGCTTCTCTGGAACAGCAAACAGGCAACATGAAGAGTATGCCATAGCAATCACTGAAGATGACCTGAGCGCTACACAACGTCTTTCTGCATGAGGTACGGGATTATGTCACAGTTGAGGCACGAAAGCAAATTATCTCCTACAGCCCTCATCTACATGGCATAGGCATCTTTAGATTCCAATCCTCCTGTGATAGAGATACTTTGGTTTACAATAGCCCCCACTGGATTGGCAATCGTAGTTTCTCTTTCGTTAATCATGATGAGGCCATGAACTGTAGGAGATCTCGTTTCACTAGAATTGGTTGGATCATGCTAGTAGGCTATCCTTTGGACTACAAGGAAACTCATTTCATTAACCAAGCCTGCAACCCAATCGGCCATGTGATTCAGTGGCACTCCAGAGACAGTAGCAAGGCTAGAGTCCTAGCAAAACTTCTAATTGACAATGCTGAGACCATCCCCAGAATTATTAAACTCAAGAGTGAAAGAGCTATGGATGGAGAAGGAAGGGCCTGGTTGGTTAGAGTGTTTATCCTTAACAGTCAGTTTGCTGACCAGATTATAGAGGATGATGCAGATGATTTCCCAAACAATGGTAATAACAATAATGGAGGAAATGGAAATGCTGTAGAAGCTGAGTTTGTGCATCATTTGGCAAATCTTCAACAAGGTAATGCTCCACCAAATCAGAATCAGAATGGGGAGTTACCACAAGTTGAAGAAGAAGGAGAAGGTTCTGACAACAGTTCTGTGAATCAAGCTTCCTTGGGGCAAGAATTTTTTATTCCTGGTGAAGGGGCTGAAGTGGAAATGAACCTGGAGCCAATTGCTAACACTAATCTGGCCTCTGGCACAAGAACAGGTTCCCAGATGAATGAAGTGCAAAATGCTCAAGTAGACAAGAACCAAAGTCAGGATGATGAAACTCTCACTGTTCCTATCAATTATGATCAAGGGGATACTCAAATGCAGATGAATAGCTCTGAAAATCCACCCATGGACTCCAACAACATGACTGCAAAGCTAGCTCAAATCATTGCTGAAAACTTGGGGCCACTTCTTCAACAACTACAGCAGAGCCAAGTGCATGGCATCAAGCAAACTCTGATCTTTGACATCTCAAGAATCAAAGTTAACATGACAGGAAACAACATTGGATCAGTACAGATATTGACAGACTCAGCTAATCAGTCCCCTGGGCCAGATGTAGTCTATAGATCAATTCAAGGAGAAGCAACAGACCCTGAACATGGCAGCTTACTACCAGCTAGTAATGCAGAAAAAGCCTCAAAATGCTTGGAGAACTTCACTTTCTCCAGTCATCCCATCAGGAAAACTTATATCAGGAGAAGAAAGAAGAATATGAAGCAAAGTGACCAGGGTGTTCAAAGGGAAGTGGCTCAAGATCCTGCCAAGTACACTCCATCCAACTCAATTGAAAAGGATATCACAAAGAAAAAGAAAAGAAGTTCTTCATACTTGAAAGATAAAGAGGCTGTGCAAACCCTTCGAAGGAGTGTTAGAATCAATAGGAAACTCAATGGATGCAAGAACAGAGCATCCTTGATTCAGAGAAAAGTCAGAGCACCAGAGCATCCAAGAAGTGAAGAATTGCAAGTCTAGAGGAATTAAGTAGCAAGCTAACCTTGCCTCCAGCCAATCAGAAGGTGGACTTTCCTGGATTGGCAGACCTTGAGAATACTGATCATTTTCCTGAAATCAGCATCAACACAATCCAAGAAGTGGCAACGGGCAGATGTGGGATAGCTCCTTTGGAGGTGTCCTCAGAACTCCTGCTGGCAGCAAATCAAGCTGAGCGTGGAGTTGGATCCAAAGCTTTAGAAATAACCAATGAATAGTGACCTTATTTACCTCTTTTGTAGTAGGGTATGCCCTGCTGTTCAGTTGTATCAGTGGTGTTCTTTTGTGGTGTATGTGTGGCGAAATTGCCATCTGAACCTTACTAGGCTGCTGATAGCCCTTTGTTTCTGCTACAATTTTCTTGCTAGAGTTTCTAATCAAACTTTGTGGTGGGTTAGAGTTTCTATGTGGTTCTCCTTGCTTGGAAAGTTCATAACTTCTATTATCCTGAAGAGAACCTTTAGCACAGTTGAGGTTGATGGTATTAAGCTAGAAGCTGCTACCCTTCGGCCTAGCAGATGGAAAAAAACAAAAATTCTTGACAATGAACAATACAAACAATAGAAAATGCTGGAGCATATTGAATTGGAACATCAGAGGAATCAATTCAGAAGACAAATGCAATGCAGTTCGACAAAAAATTGATGAAAGTAATTGTGCTGTATACTGCCTGCAAGAAACAAAAAAGGAGCATTTTGACCATTCTTTCATCAAGAAATTTGCCCCCAAAAAATATGACAAGTTTGCCTTTTCTCCCTCCCTTGGATCTTCTGGAGGAATTATTCTGGGATGGAATAGCTCAATCTTCATTGGACAGGTCATTCATACACTGAGATATGCAGTAACAGTTAAACTCACATCAAGGCACAACAATGATTCCTGGAATTTAACAACAGTCTATGGCCCATGCCGGGGAACTGAGAGAGATGAATTTGTCAACTGGTTAAATAATCTGGAGATTCAGGAAGAGGACAATTGGATTTTCCTTGGAGATTTTAATTTCTATAGGTCTTTGAATGACAGGAACAGACTAGGGGGGAATCTAAATGATGTTTTCATATTTAATGAAATAATCAGCAACCTTGGATTGCAGGAAATACCTTTGAAAGGCAGAAAATACACATGGAGCAACATGCAACAGGAACCCCTTCTAGAACAGATTGACTGGTGCTTTACCTCCACCAATTGGATTAGTATCTACCCCAACACCTTACTGCTCCCAATGGCAAAACCAACTTCTGATCACATTCCCTGCATGGTACAGATTGACACCGCAATTTCCAAAGCAGGTGCCTTCAGGTTTGAGAACTTTTGGGTGGAACAACCGGACTTCCTAGAACTGGTCCAGAGAACTTGGAACACAGAGATGAGGGCCTCGAATAGTGTGACTAGAATTACAGCCAAATTAAAGATACTCAGGAAAACATTGAAAAAATGGAGCAAAAGCATTTCAAGAATCAACAATCTGATAGATCACAGTAATGAGGTGCTTGCTATCATGGACAAACTAGAGGAGCAAAGGACTCTGTACATTCAAGAAAGAAATTTCAGGGATATCCTCAAGAAACACATACTGAAACTCCTAAAATTCAAACAGGAATATTGGAGGAAGAGATACACTATCAGATGGACAAGGTTTGGGGATAAAAATATGAAGTTTTTTCATGCTGCAGCCACAGAAAGGTTTAGGCAAAACACAATAACAAGCCTAGAGGCAGAAGATGGGAGGATTGCTTATGATCACTTTCAGAAGGCAGCCTTGCTCTTTGAAAATTTTAAAGCAAGAATGGGTCACACTAATGAACCCCAAATGCATTTCAACCTGGATGAATTAGTCAATGCACACAATGGGCTGGACTCTATATCAATTCCATTCTCCAAGGAAGAAATTGATGGTGCAGTAAAAAACATGCCAGTGGACAAAGCCCCTGGACCTAATGGCTTCAATGGAATGTTTTTCAAAAAATGTTGGCACATAATAAAAGAAGATGTCTATCAACTTTGCAATGATTTCTTCTCAGGAAAGGTGAGCCTACAAGCAATAAACAACTCTTTCATCACTCTCATCCCAAAAACTAGCAACCCAGTGACACCAAATGACTTCAGGCCAATATCCCTCCTGAACTCAATACTCAAATTGATCACAAAGCTAATGGCTTACAGACTCCAGTCCATCATAATTTCCCTGATACACAAAAACCAATATGGGTTCATCAAAAGTAGGACAATCCAGGATTGCATTGCTTGGACCTTTGAGTATATTCACCAGTGTCAACAATCCAAGAGAGAGCTTGTGATCCTGAAATTGGACTTCGAGAAAGCTTTTGACACCATAGAACATCCCACAATTCTGAGAATGTTGGAAAAAGTTGGCTTTGAAGAAATATGGATTGGATGGGTTCAAAAAATACTAGAAAGTGAAATTGCATCTGTGATGCTCAATGGAACCCCGGGTAAGCAATTTCAGTGCAAAAGAGGGGTTAGACAGGGGGATCCTCTCTCTCCACTCTTATTTGTTTTGGCAGCTGACCTTCTACAATGTATTGTCAACAAAGCATATATTCAAGGTCTCTTCACCTTGCCAATTGAAGCTGATCCAAGCAATAATTACCCCATTATACAATATGCTGATGACACAATCTTGGTAATGAAAGCTTCACAGAGAGAGATCTTTAGCCTAAAAGGGTTACTGCAATCCTTTTCTGAGTCAACTGGATTAAAAGTAAACTATGCCAAGTCCCAAATGATCCCTCTCAATTTGACTCAGGACCAAGTTCTGAACCTTGCAAACACTTTTGGCTGTCAACTTGGATCCCTACCCTTTACTTATCTTGGACTTCCACTTGGCACCACCAAGCCCAGAATAGATGATTATATGCCTCTGATGGACAGAACTGAAAGGAGGCTCACCTTGACTTCATCATTTCTAACACAAGCTGGGAGACTCCAATTGGTTAACTCAGTTCTTTCTTCCTTACCAACCTACACAATGTGTAGTCTGAAAATTCCAGCGGCGGTATTGGAATTCATTGATAGAGACAGAAGACACTGTCTCTGGAGAGGTTCTGAGGAAAATGCAAGGAAAAAATCATTAGTCGCCTAGCCAAAAGTCACTAAGCCTAAGGATAAGGGTGGCTTAGGAGTGGTGGATCTTAGATCCCAGAATGATGCTCTTCTCATCAAGCACCTTGACAAGTTCTACAACAAAAGAGATATACCTTGCGTAAATATGATCTGGCAATCATACTACTCACAAGGACAAATTCCACATTCTACTGCTGACAGAGGTTCATTCTGGTGGAGAGACCTACTACATCTATGTGATAAGTTTAGAGGAGTTGCTAGCTGCACGGTGGGAAATGGAGAAACGGTACTCTTTTGGCTGGATGTCTGGAATGGATATCATCTTAAAGAAAAATTGCCAAGACTCTTCTCTTTTGCAAAGAACCAGAAAATTTCAGTGGCAGCTTTCCTCTCAGTCACAGAAATAGTTGAACATTTTCACCTCCCGCTATCAGAACAAGCACAACAGGAGCTATCAGAATTGCAAAATATAGTACAAAGCATACGAATAAGTGAGGATGACAAGGACAATTGGCACTATATTTGGGGATCTCAAAAGTACACTTCAAAGCATTTTTACAATCACATGTACAGAAACTTTCATCCTCCAAGACCCTTCTTATGGATTTGGAACTCAAGATGCTGCAACAAACTGAGGGTGTTTTCCTGGCTCTTGTTGATGGACAGACTAAATACCAGAAACCTCCTAAAAAGAAAAAACTTTAAAATTGATGGAAACAACTACAATTGTGTCCTCTGTGCCTCCCATAGAGAAGAAACAGCTATGCATCTCTTCTTCACCTGCCCTTTTGCAGTTAGATGTTGGCAACTGATTGGCATCCAATGGCAGATTGGCACCCCCTTTTTCCAAATGCTTGAGTTGGCCAGACAAGACTTTAACCACAACTTCTTTATGGAAGTCTTCATTATAGCAGCCTGGCAAATCTGGAAGCAAAGAAATGGACTCATTTTTTAAAGGTGCTCAATCAGTATCAATCTCTGGAAAAGAAGCTTCCAGGAGGAATGTGCATAGGGGTGGAAACGAGCCGAGCCGAGCCAGGCTTGGCTCGGCTCGTGCAAGCTTGGTCCAAAGTAGGCTCGGCTCGGCTCGGCTTGGTTCAACAAACGAGCTAAACTTGAGGCTCGGCTCGGCTCGTTTACAAACTCGAGCCAGCTCGAGCCGGCTTGCGAGCTTGCATGCTAAAAAAAATCTCTAAGAGAAGTGGAGTACTAGACAATGTGACAATGTCCAAATA
Source organism: Alloteropsis semialata (assembly GCA_004135705.1). Taxonomy (NCBI): domain Eukaryota; kingdom Viridiplantae; phylum Streptophyta; class Magnoliopsida; order Poales; family Poaceae; genus Alloteropsis; species Alloteropsis semialata. Next base: position 65,690,389 of record CM014271.1, on the reverse strand, counting down.
TTAATATAAAAATATGATAGTCAATTTTAAGAGCATAAATGATAAAAAATATTTCTATTTTATGTAGAAACAACCCTAATTTGCAAAATAAAAATAAAATAGCAAGTTATTACATATTCCATAAGAAGAAAATACCACCTCCAATTTTTTAATATCTACCTCTAATTGGCAAATCACAACTCTCGAACTATCCAACTATCGACATGTCTATATACATCATATAAAAGTAAATAATTTTAGTGCAATCTTAAAAATATATTTAAAATATAATATGAAAAATAATATTTAGAGTCATAGACACCAGGCTTGTTGAGCTTGCGAGCCGCTCGCGAGCCGGCTCGGGCTCGGCTCAGTTCACTAACGAGCCAAAAGGTTGGCTCGGGCTCGGCTCGTTTTGAATTCGAGCCGAGCCGAGCTAGGCGAGCCCGAGCCGAGCCCAAGCCGAGCTCACGAGCCCGAGCTTTTTAGCCACCCTTAAATGTGCAAAACAAGCTCATAGGATGAAAAGCTCTCTTCAGCTCCCTTTTCTCTCTTGGGTCAACTCCCATGTACAGTTACACTAACATCTTTCCACCTCTCTAGTTTCTTTTTGCTTCCTTTTTCTTCAATCTTAGTGGATGTATAGCTTTAGTGACACTCTCTGGCCTCTTTGGCTTCTCTCTGTTGAGATCTAGCTGCCCCCCTGCCTGTAAGTATTTTGTTGTTACTTTTGTTATGTTAATAAAATTCCACTGCGGGGGCCTCCCTCACCGTGTTTCAGTTCAAAAAAAAGCGAGAGAGCGTCACATATCATAACCAGAAAAAATAATAATATGACAATGGGGCCAAAGAGCGTAAACTTCTTCGGCATCTCTCAACGACTTCAGTGGAGATTTGTAGTTATTGTTCTGTAACCAGAAAGCGAGAGAGCGTCACATATCATAACCAGAAAAAATAATAATTAGCTGTAGTTCAGTGACTTGGTGCTACTTTAACACTCTGTTGCGAATTTGTTGTTTAATTATTTTAATGGAATGCTATCACTGAAATAACTCCTGGAGATTTGTAGTAATTGTTCTCGCCCTAGAATAGTATAACATGAGTTTTGAATTTGTTGAATTTATGACGATATGAATCACAGATGTGCAAAGGGATGCTGATGCTGAATGTTTTCTCCATATCTTGTCTTACAGGCAAATTGGCTGCCAAAGATGCTCCAAATACTCATAGCAACCAGAACAGTCGTTCAGTAAAAGTTCCAAATCTGGATGAGATTCGCTCGTTCATTGAGAAAAAGAATGATGCTGAAATGTACTTATCGCACTTCATCTACATATTTTAAAGTTTTCTAACTACTTACTGGATCTTGCTTTTACCTGTAGAATTAAAATGCAAAGCAGAACAAAAGCACAAGAGTTACAAGCTACCAGGAAAGCCATGAAGGAACAGCAAATGATGGTAAGGCAGATTGAAAATGAGCAAAAGAAGAAAGTAAGTTCTTTTCTTAATGCAAAAAATCTATTCTTTTCACTGAAAATCTATTTTTTTATTAACGCGAAAAAGTTTTCAGTGTTGTAACTAATGTTCCAATTAATGGTAAATTTGTTGAGAAAAAACGACAAGGAAAATCTATATTGACCATATATCTTATGGTACATTACTGATTTAGATAGGGCTAGGTTTTCTTCCATTGATGAAATAGTTATTTCTCCTAATGTTATTTGCATTGGCTGGTTTTTAGTCATTATCTGGTGAGTGAAGATGGTTTCAATTTGATGGAGGTTATTTTGAAGTTGAGACATGACTGGAAACTGGTTGGGTCTTACTGAAAGTCGATTGAAACTTACTTGTTTTTTTTAATTTCTCATTAGACGCCAGGACCTTTTTTTCCCTATTGGGGAAGGTTGTAATAAATTAGCACATGTGTTGGTAGTAGTGCTATGTCTGATATTCTAAATAACTTCTACAACATTACAGGATAGGGAACTTAAGCATATGAAAGAAAAAACTGAGAGGGAAGCAAAACGTATCGAGAGAGAAAATAAGCGGCTAAAGAAGCTGTTGACACCGGATTTTCGCACCTGACATGTTGAGTCAGATGATGACGTGGTGAGGTTGAGACTGCACAGTGGACCCGTTGACTGGTCAAGGCCGAAGGTGACAGAGAAGGAAGCCGACGCTGAAGAGGAGTCCGATGAAGCAGGAGTCCGACCCAATGACGAGTACAAAAGGAAAGGCGCGTCGGCTGAGAAGGAAGCGTATCAGATTCAGGGACTATTTCCTTTTCAGAAGGCGTATGGGAGTCCCGTTTTATCTTAAACTTAGTTTACTTTATTCGCAAGTTAGTCTGGTCCAATCAAGACACTCCATGACCAGGGTATAAATATGAACCCTCGTCCATTGTAAAAACTATTCTCACAATCAATACAACCCAGCTTCACGCCAAAACCCTAGTAGTAGTTACCGATGAAGCTCATTGGTGGACGGGCTGCATCAGTTCTGATCTCCGGCTTACCAGTAAGTTAGTCAATTTATCGAACTAGTATAGACTTTGAATTGAGGCGCATCGCCCTTTCTCGTTTATACTGTTCAACCGATTTATCTCTGGATAATCAAGATTGATATAGATTCCCTACGTCGGAGCTAGATCAATATTGATTATTCAACAGATTATCGTTTATCGGACTACACTTTAAGCCTAGATTCCCTACGTCGGAGCTAGGTATCAAGATTAGTCTAGATTCCCTACGTCGGAGCTAGAGTAATCTTGGTTACTAAAGGTGCGGTTTGTTGGAGTTGCTAGATAGGTTTAGATCTACGCCATGTGAATCAATTCTACTTCTTCAACGGCTTTGAGCATTGGTCTTGGTCCGATTTAAGCAATATTTATCTTACAGCATCGTTCTAGGTCCAATCCCGCTTTGTGGTTTAATCTGGTTGTTCTTTGAGTATTGTACTGGTGTAGATTCCCTACGTCGGAGCTGGATCTTTACAATACGATTAGATTAATCTTTGATTGTCATGCTTGGTCTAGATTCCCTACGTCGGAGCTAGATTCATCTTGATTAGTTAAAGGAAGCTTTGGTTATGCCTTATTGCTATTTGAATGTTAAGTGTGGTGTAGATTCCCTACGTCGGAGCTGGATCTCGCTTAATTATTTGGTAGCATATCTTAGAATCAGAACGAATCTGTTAATGTTTTACCTGCTTATTTTGCTTAATCTGATCAACACCTGTGCGAGCATCTTGTTTAATTGACAGGTTGATGAATCGAGTCTGATTATCTAGCTATCTGATCTGATCATAGTTGGAGAAATCTAGATTCCCTACGTCGGAGCTAGATTTCTCTGAAAAGGCTATAGTCCGATTGGTTGGTTAGATGGTCCGATAAGACGAGTCAAACTGGCAACTAGACAAGGTGGACAATGTATCGGCTTACACTTTGATTATTTAATATCTTGTTTCAAGACATAGCTGATCCATTATTTTACATATTGGCCTTGTTTTACGCTTTATTTCATTATTCAAAGGCTGATCTGTTATATCAATCAAGGTCCGATCCTGATTGGTCCGATTCTGGGGTCCGATTTGTGTCTGATTGAGGTCCGATCACTCGGTCCGATTGACGTCATCAATGAGGTCCGATTTTGAGGTCCGATCGGTATCGGCCGATACGTGTCTGATTGGGTCTTGGCTAAAATTCGACGTCACTCCATCGTCTGAAATAGAGCCGGCACAATCAAAGAGCAATTTAACTGTTTTATTCCCTTGTCAATTTCAGGTCAAATTGACTGGCACGCCGCGAACCTGAAACTGGAGTGTAGACTGGCACTGGAGCGAAGCTGATCTCCCTGGTCTTCGTGTGCTGACCGCGGGGAATACGACCGCCGATTTTCCGCGTCAACACATTTTTGGCACGCCTGGTGGGACACGAGAAACAAAGTCCAAGATGTCGTCGTCTGATGCTGAACAAGAAACTGCAGCAAGACTTGCTGCTGAAAAAGAAGCTGCTGAGAAGGCTAAAAACGACAAGAACAAGACGCCTGAGACGGCCATGCCCATTACAAAGGCCGATCTGTCCAAAGCTCAGTTGGATGCAGTTCAGGCCCAGATTGATGCGTTTGAGAAGCTTTGTCTTGGCCAGTTTGGGCGTAATCATTCAGGCCCTATACTCAAAGGTCCTCTCCCGGATCCAGAGTTGATCAAGAAGACAACCGATGCTCGGGAGTACCAGGTTAACATGACAGAGATGATTCACCAGGCTGTTCATCATGCATTGATCAACCAATCAGGCACTTTGGTGAATTCTTTGGACAATCTCATCAAGAAGGCGGTGGACGATGCTATTTGCTTGAAGGGTCCAGTGTTTATAGCAGATTCTGCAGGAGCATCAGGATCAGGAAGAGGCAAGGAAACTGCAGATAATACAATGACCGTTGCTCCACAGATGCCGATTGCTCCACCACCTCCTGTTGAACTGGCCAACGGTTTTCTGTTGATGGCCGATGGAACTATTGTCGGCCCACATGGTGAAAAGTATGCCAGGACTCTGAACGAAGGAGAAAAACAACCCGCTGCTGCAAGACTACGTACAGAGATTCCTTCACATCAGCGTATGGTTGGTGATTACAATAATTATGTGATGGACATAGCTGATGGAATGCCACCTGGAAATCAACAGTCCGATTGGTCGCAGAAAATAGCCGAGGTGATCCAAAATCAATTCGGCTTGAAGCCTAAAGATGAAGCGAGGTTGTATCGGCACCCGTACCCGTCTTATTTTGATGCAGTGCCACTTCCTCCGCGTTACAGAGTGCCGGATTTTTCCAAATTCTCCGGGCAAGATGATATGACCACCATCGAACATGTGAGCCGATTCTTGGCTCAGTGTGGTGAGGCTGCTTCAGAGGAGGGACTCAGGCTTAGATTTTTCCCTCTGTCACTGTCAGGGCCGGCGTTTACCTGGTTTACATCGTTGCCAGCAGGATCAGTCACAGGATGGTCCGATATGGAGAAGCAATTCCATAAATACTTCTTTTCTGGTCTCAATGAGATGAAGATCTCTGATTTGATTGCTATTAGGCAGAGGAATGATGAGACCGTCAAGGAGTACATTCAACGGTTCCGTGATACTAGGAATCGATGCTATAGTTTGAAGCTGTCTGATATGCAGTTGGCCGAGCTTGCGTTCCAGGGTTTGCTCGCGCCGATTAAAGAAAAGTTTTCTGCTCAGGAGTTTGAGACATTGGGGCAACTGGTTCAGAAGGTGTCAGCTTATGAGGTCCGATATCAGGAGATGAAGCGTGTGAAGTTTTTCAAGCAAGTATATTATCTCTCTGAATCTGAAGAGGAAGCTGATGTCAACATAGCTGAATGGACCAAATCCAAGAAGCCAGTATCGCTCCCATGGATCAAACAGAACCCTGAAAAGTTTGGTTTTGATATAACAAAGGCCGATAAGATTTTTGATTTGCTGTTCAATGAAAAGCTTATTCAACTTTCTGCAAATCACTCAATTCCATCGGCCGATGAGTTGAAGAAACGCAAATATTGCAAATGGCACAACTCAACTTCTCACGAGACCAATGAATGCAAAGTGTTCAGAAGGGAGATCCAATTGGCTATTGAATCTGGCAAGATCAAGTTTGAAGACAACAAGAAAGCCATGAAGATCGATGGTCATCCCTTTCCTAATAACTTTGCTGATTTCTCCTTTTCTGTTAATATGGTTGATGCTAATGAAAAGGGGAAGTTCAAGTGCTTACATCGGACCACGCCAAGAGTTCTGGTGCCGTTGATCCTGCAGTTCAAGTTACTGTTGAAGAGCTACGCAGGAATCATCAGGTGTTTGGACGTGAATCTAATGCTCCTGGTGGGTATCGGCCGCGTGTAACTTCCCAAATGCTGATTAACAAATACAAGAGGCAGCAGGCAGCAGCCCGAGCATGGGAAGAACGCGAAGAACGATGACGTCGGAGGCGTGAATATCAGGCAAGGCGGCTTGATGAAGAGTTTGATGGTCAACGCCGACGTGATGACAGGTCCGATGGCCGACGCCGATATAATGAGTGGTCCGATGGCCGACGCCGATTTGATGAGTGGTCCGATGACCGACGCCGGTATGATGACAGGTCCGATGGCCGGCGCTGGTTTGATGATAGAATTGACGGTCGTCGTCAGTACGATTATAGGTCCAATTGGTATACGGATGAACGTCAAGTTTATGACCGATACGATCAGGATGATGATCATTGGGGGTGTCCTTTCTTCGTATTCTGCTGGAACGAGAAGCTTAGACTGCCATCAAAAGCAGATTGTCCTGAATGTAGCTTCCAGTATGAAGAGTACAGAGCTTCCAAGAGAGGTCGACGATCAGTTCATGAACGGATCGGCGTCAGGATTGATGATCATCATCAAAGAGATGAAGGCCGGGTTAATACTCATGGCCACAAAAATAATGAAGGCCGGGCTGATGCTCATGGCCCTGAAAAAATGGAAGAGAAGGCTCCAGTTCAGAATCGGACTGAAGAACCTCCAATGAGGCCTGGACAGTGGTGCCCATCAGGGATTTCTAAGTCCAAGAAGAGACGTGTGCAACGCTTGCGTTATAATGAGCAGATTCAGGAGCGAGAATTGGCAAAAGAAAAGAAGTGGCGCATCAAGATGGCCAATGATGATGAAGCAAGTACATCGGCCGCAATAAATATGGTTTTGATGTTGCCTTCTGATTTCGCTGCTCCTGATGAACAAGACGACCATGAGGTCGATTATGAACTGGAAGAAGCCGCTGCATGCTTGGTTCTTGATTCAGAGAAAGCAGTCTTTGAGAAGCCGAATGCAAATGGGTATCGGCACCTGAAGCCTCTGTACATCAAGGGATACGTTGATGGGAAGCCGATGACCAAGATGCTGGTTGATGGAGGAGCTGCTGTCAATCTTATGCCCTATTCCATATTCCGCAAGCTGGGTAAAGGGATTGATGATCTGATTAAGACCAATATGACGCTCAAGGACTTTGGCGGAAACGTTTCAGAGCCTCGGGGGGCAATTCATGTTGAATTGACCATCGGCAGCAAAACATTGCCGACTACCTTCTTTGTGATTGATGGCCAAGGTTCTTACAGCATGCTCCTCGGACGTGATTGGATCCATGCCAATTGCTGCATACCATCCACAATGCACCAGTGTTTGATCCAATGGCAAGGCAATAAAGTGGAGATTGTCCCAGCTGATGATTCGGTTAGCATTGCTACAGCTGAGTCAACAATTTGGGAGTTTGAAGGAGTTGAATGCCTGTCAGGAAAAATATGGGATGGTGACTTCCTCAAGGTGTCCGATCAAGGACTACAGCCGATACAAGCAGTCGGCTCTGAGACTTTGTTTTAAATGGATGATTATATAGAAGATTTTAAAGGCCGATATGGTTAATCACTTCTTTCAAATATGTATTTTGAAAGTTCTTCTTATAAATTAAATCGGCCTGATTATTGTTTCGCCTTGGAGGGCAAGGTTCGAGTTTGTTTATCCAAT
>CM014271.1:65663367-65680914 GCA_004135705.1 Alloteropsis semialata | reverse complement strand
GAAGCAGATTGTATACTGCTCCCAGGAGAAATTGACCAAGGTTGATAACATGGTCACTTACCAGCAATTCGGCCAGATGTTGGAAGTTGGCCGTTGGACCGAGGGTGGTGCCGCAAAAGAAGAATCTGTCCAACCACATGTTCAGAAAGGCCGCATGCTCACGGTCAGTCACAGGTCCGGTCCGATGATTTTTCTCCATATATCCTGTCCAGCCGCCACAGCTCTTGGTCTTAAAATGGTGTTTGAGTTTGATGCTGAGCCGGAAGGGACGTTTGTCGCCAGTGACATTAAGGCCAAGAAGCATGACTACATCAAGTAGTGTTGGGGTCATCGGACCATGACCAAAGAGGAAGGCATTCAATGCATCGGACCAAAAGTGTGATGCGGCGATCAAGAGATTCTCGTTCTTAGCAATAGGTCCGATGCTAAGGCCAATACACTGGGCGATATCTAATCTATCCCAGATTGCAGACTTGGAGGCCGACACTCTCAAGTACCAATTCTTCCATCCAGGTAGAACTGTCGGCCAAGATCGAAAGGCGTTCTTCCAATCATCCAAATCAAAACCGAGGTCTTGAATGGGATCCGGTGGGTTTCCAGATTAATGAATTCAGTGGGATCTGGGTCTCCCATTGGACCAAGGAGGTAGGCCCCTTGGATGTTGCCTACGGGGATTAGGGTTTGAGCGCGAGCGGCCTAAAAAGAAAATGCGAAATGAAAACGAGTTTGGAAAAGCCGAATCTAATGCGGAACTTAAGATGGATTCAGATTCAGTGAAGTACCTCCGGGATTGGATGACGCGTTTCTCCTGCTGAACCTGCGTGTGCCGAGGAAGAACTTGAGGCAAAGAAAGTTGATGAAGAAGGGGTTGAAGAGCTTGTTGCTGCCGCCATTGTCGAGGACATGACCGCCGCCATTGTTGAGCTCGTGACCGCAGCCATAGTGGGAGGCATGGCAGATGGAGAACCCGCTGGAGCAGATGCGGAGGTGGAAGCGGATATAGAAGAATGGAGGGCGCCCATGGAGGATGATTGCGCCATTTGAAACAGTTTTGGTGTAAGTTCGAGTGAATGTGAATGGCCACTCGGGAGAGAGGAGGAAGAAGATGAGCAGTACGGGTTCTTGGCGAGGAAGGAGAAGTGTACAGTGTGGCCGCCGGCAGTAATTTTATAAGGTGAAAACGGTCATGGTCCGAAGATTGAGGAGTCGCGCAGTACAGGGATGGAAAGTTTCGGCACGAAAATCGGTGGAGGAGTTATGATGGCAGATACGAATTTTGGAATAAAATGATATTTTATTCCAAAATTGGGGGGCATGTGTTGACACCGGATTTTCGCACCTGACATGTTGAGTCAGATGATGACGTGGTGAGGTTGAGACTGCGCAGTGGACCCGCTGACTGGTCAAGGCCGAAGGTGACAGAGAAGGAAGCCGATGCTGAAGAGGAGTCCGATGAAGAAGGAGTCCGACCCAATGACGAGTACAAAAGGAAAGGCGCATCGGCTGAGAAGGAAGCGTATCAGATTCAGGGACTATTTCCTTTTCAGAAGGCGTATGGGAGTCCCGTTTTATCTTAAGCTTAGTTTACTTTATTCGCAAGTTAGTCTGGTCCGATCAGGACTCTCCATGACCAGGGTATAAATATGAACCCTCGTCCATTGTAAAAACTATTCTCACAATCAATACAACCCGGCTTCACGCCAAAACCCTAGTAGTAGTTACCGACGAAGCTCATTGGTCGACGGGCTGCATCAGTTCTGATCTCCGGCTTACCAGTAAGTTAGTCAATTTATCGAACTAGTATAGGCTTTGAATTGAGGCGCATCGCCCTTTCTCGTTTATACTGTTCAACCGATTTATCTCTGGATAATCAAGATTGATATAGATTCCCTACGTCGGAGCTAGATCAATATTGATTATTCAACAGATTATCGTTATCGGACTACACTTTAAGCCTAGATTTCCTACGTCGGAGCTAGGTATCAAGATTAGTCTAGATTCCCTACGTCGGAGCTAGAGTAATCTTGGTTACTAAAGGTAGTCTTTGCGGTTTGTTGGAGTTGCTAGATTGGTTTAGATCTACGCCATGTGAATCAAATCTACTTCTTCAACGGCTTTGAGCATTGGTCTTGGTCCGATTTAAGCAATATTTATCTTACAGCATCGTTCTAGGTCCGATCCTGCTTTGTGGTTTAATCTGGTTGTTCTTTGAGTATTGTACTGGTGTAGATTCCCTACGTCGGAGCTGGATCTTTACAATACGATTAGATTAATCTTTGATTATCATGCTTGGTCTAGATTCCCTACGTCGGAGCTAGATTCATCTTGATTAGTTAAAGGAAGCTTTGGTTATGCCTTATTGCTATTTGAATGTTAAGTGTGGTGTAGATTCCCTACGTCGGAGCTGGATCTCGCTTAATTATTTGGTAGCATATCTTAGAATCAGAACGAATCTGTTAATGTTTTACCTGCTTATTTTGCTTAATCTAATCAACACCTGTGCGAGCATCTTGTTTAATTGACAGGTTGATGAATCGAGTCTGATTATCTAGCTATCTGATCTGATCATAGTTGGAGAAATCTAGATTCCCTACGTCGGAGCTAGATTTCTCTGAAAAGGCTATAGTCCGATTGGTTGGTTAGATGGTCCGATAAGACGAGTCAAACTGGCAACTAGACAAGGTGGACAATGTATCGGCTTACACTTTGATTATTTAATATCTTGTTTCAAGACATAGCTGATCCATTATTTTACATATTGGCCTTGTTTTACGCTTTATTTCATTATTCAAAGGCTGATCTGTTATATCAATCAAGGTCCGATCCTGATTGGTCCGATTCTGGGGTCCGATTTGTGTCTGATTGAGGTCCGATCACTCGGTCCGATTGACGTCATCAATGAGGTCCGATTTTGAGGTCCGATCGGTATCGGCCGATACGTGTCTGATTGGGTCTTGGCTAAAATTCGACGTCACTCCATCGTCTGAAATAGAGCCGGCACAATCAAAGAGCAATTTAACTGTTTTATTCCCTTGTCAATTTCAGGTCAAATTGACTGGCACGCCGCGAACCTGAACTGGAGTGTAGACTGGCACTGGAGCGAAGCTGATCTCCCTGGTCTTCGTGTGCTGACCGCGGGGAATACGACCGCCGATTTTCCGCGTCAACAGAAGCATCAGGAAGAATCAGATAGGGCAAAAAAGAGGAAACAGAAGGAAGAGGCTGAGTCGAAAAGGCAGGCTTCCACTAAAAAGCAAGCAAACTTCATGGAATGTCTTTTCATAAGAAAACCGAATAGCAACATGGAAAGCTCTGGTAGTCACCATTTGGAGAAGCCTACATGTTCAAAATCATCAGGAATTATTGAAGAACTCGCCATTGCAGCTACATCAGCAATGGACTGTACATTATCTCAAGCAAATCACTTGAAAGTGGAGGAATTCTGGGTGTAAGTGATAATTTACTGCGTCTGCATCTATTTGAAGTTTTCAGTTAATAATATATGCTAGCATAGCATACAATTAGATTGCTACTTGGCAGTTAATCCTATGAAACATCTTTTAATCTTAACTACTAAGCTGACCATACAATCAGGTTGCAAGCTTGTATGCTCAATAAATGTGAACATTTTTATTGCCCTACATTTTCACTATATTCTAGTTGAAAAATTTAAAATGCCAGTCATGATTAGCGTGATGTATTGATTTATCAGTGTGGAGAGCAGACAGATCACATGAGGATCATTATAGATTGCTAAGTTTATTGTGACCTTACAATGCAGGGCACATGTTTCTAGATGGAGGAAACTCTGTCAGCAGAACAGATTGCAGCATTGGGGTGTTAGGAGAAGTCCTAAGGTTCAGTTGTTTCTTGAGCTAAAACTGCAGAAGTCATCTGTAAATGCACCTTCAGATAATATGTCGACTACAACAAAAGAACAATCATCTCAGGAGAGCAGAGGAAGCCATGATTTCAACAAACTTCTTGATGAACTGAAAGCACCACCTCATGAGAAGAGTATCTTTTCTAGAACTGCTCAGAATAGCATATCATCTTCAGTTCTTTTTGTGAAGAAGCTTTTTCAGTTTGATAGAAGCTTTAGGCCAGCATATTACGGTACCTGGAGAAAGAAGAGGTATGCTCCAGATATTATGTATAATTACATAGATTTCTTTATATAGATTTTTCTTCTGTTTTATTGAAATAAAAAAAATTCTACTTAGGATAGCATAGTTGAATTCAACTAGTGTTTTTTATCCATGTCATCCATAAAGACAACATTTTCATATAAAACGGGTTCTACAGCTCTACCGTTAGTGCAAGGCAACCCTTTAAGAGGGATCCGGAACTCAATTACAATGTTGAGAGTGATGAAGAATGGGAAGAGGTATTTTCTCTTTTTCCCTTTGTTTGCCGCGGAGAATAATTCTCAGTATATATAGTCTTGATGCAGGAAGATCCTGGTGAATCGCTATCCGATTCTGAGGAAGATGATAAGACTGTGAATGAACATGATTCCATGATTGATGTGGAAGAGGAAACTGAGAATAGTTTTGTAGTTCCTAATGATTATCTTTCAGAGGATGAGGTATAGCTTTCCTGAAACCACTTCTAACCTTCTGAGCCTGTTAATTTCATCTTTCTGTTACATGCTGCATTTACTTGTTTTGATAGGTGGGCAACATTCTGTGGATATATCTAAGGTCCCTAATTATGAAACCATAATAATAAAGAAAATTCAAATAATGGATTGATGCAGTTTCTACGGATGATTGAAACCATGGGTTATCTAAATTTGCAAGTTATTAAGTTAATTTACAGTTGCTGAATTTTACCGTTCTATGTATAGGATGCTGCTATTAGTGTCTTGTAGGATATTCTTCCGAACACTTTTATCATTGTAAATTGTTACTAAAGATTACAGCTCAATTATTGTCATGTGAAAATTCTATTATTGATTCCTTCATGTGTGATTGGTTCTTCAGAGCCTTCTTTTCTTTTATGTAGAGCGTGCAATATGAGGCTGTATCTGGCAACTTTGATGAAATCTGCAGTATGCTGAGCAACCCTGGGGTTGCAGATGAGGAACTTGATGTTCTACTGCAAAGGCAGGAATTTCTTCATGATGCCACAGAACATGCTCTCACAGTAGACAAGCCTTTAGTCATATCCAACCTAGGCCGTAGGAAACTTGACCTACTGAAAGCAGCAGATATCACTGCAACACTGAAGGTAGAGAATGTTTGCTTGCAAGCTCTTTGTATGAAGAAATACCCCAGTGGCCCCCTCATTGATGTGCCTGTGGTTGTTCAAGTGACCATGGAGGATCAAGAACTTCTCCGACCAAACAAAAAGAGCCATAGAACACATGTAGCATCCAAATCCATTTCGGATTCAGACATGCCAAAATTTGTAAGTTTCTAGGAGGCATTTAGATGGCACTATTCTCTGAAGATTTCCTATTAAATCATGCTGTTATGCAGGCCGAACTAGTTACATTATGCTCTCATGGGATGGGCAAATTGGTGGAGTTATTACACAAGAGATTTCCATTTGTCTCTAAGGTGCAACTGAAGAACAAAGTTCAGGAGATAGCTGAGTTTACCCATAACCGTTGGCAGGTATTTTGCTTTTTTGCGCTAATTTTTCTCTGAATCTGTGTAGCTATATTTTCGCTATATGAAATAAGAGTATCATTCTGAACAGGTTAAGAAAGATATCTTGCATCAGTACAATATATGTCCTTCTCCAGGTACTCAAGTTATACTTTACTTTCAATATTATCTTTGCGAGTGATACTTTCTGTGTTTCAGAAATTTGATAGTGTTGCTATTAAACAATTAAGTTTAGATATCTCATCTATCAGATACCCATCCAAGTATGGTTGATGTTGTGGTGTTTAAATCAAGCTTTCTGACATGAGTGCCAGATGAAGTTGTGTTTGTGAACGGATAGTGTTCAACAACTTTACTCTTATTAACAACCAAAAGTAGCTATTGTTTTACCCCTGCACTGTTACACACTGTGCTTTCTGCAGTGATATAATGTAATGTCATGCTTTCTGTGACAGATAAAGTTGGAATCCCAAAATGTGCAGAGCTGCACGAACAGGGCAAGACAAGCGAATCTTCTCCCTGTTCCGCCCTGAAATCTGAAGTGAGCGGACAACAAATCACTGCCCAAGGATCCAGAAGCAGCGCACCGCATCCTGTTCCTTGATAGTTGAGATTACTGCCCCAAGAAGCCAAGATCGCCGGCTGTCAGCAAGACTTGGTGTAGGACTGCACGTGTATATTTGTCAGTTATACGGACCATAGATATGTAGGTTCAGTGTACAGAATCCCAGATAGTAGCGAGTAGGTGGTGTTGTGTTACTGAAGCAATCTAGGTCTAGGTGGTGTTGTGTTACTGAAGCAATCTGGGTCTTCTCTCAGGGATGGTTGCTCTGTACCTCCCAGAGAATCCAAACTGTGGTCCCTGGTGTTGCTGTTGCCACACACCTATCTAATGTATACAATGTTGGCATCGTTTTGTCACCTGTCAGAGGTGTATGCCCTGATGTGTTGGTATGAGTTTAATAACACTGCACGAGCTGCTCGCGGTCTTAACCTCTTGCTGGATGTTGCTGGCACGTCCAGACGATTGCAAATGACATGGCCATGTATGTTATACAACTTGTAGAGTTGGCCCTTGAAGACATAATGCAAAAGTACAACACTGTTCATCTTCTTTATGGAATTACAAAGTACACGCTGTTGCAGGTCTTCCTCATGGCTGGCAAATATATGGTACTGTGTACAATCAGTTTGTGCTGACAGAGCACAAAATAGACTCTGTTTCAGAATGAGTTGAGAACTGGAAAAAATAGAGAACAGCATAAGGCCCCGTTTGGAATGGAGGTTTTTCACAGAAAACAGGAATCACATTCCTCTATTTTGCTTGTGTCATCGTGCGTTTGGAATGAAGGAATAGGCTACAAACTTTCCAGAGGAACGACGAGCAAACCTGTACTTTTGGAGGAATAAAAATATGAGCTCCGAGCTCATGGGAATCTTTCCTGCGGCGCTTGCGTGCTCTCATGCTGATAATTTGTAGTTTGTCTTTCCAAAATGATATGCCAGAAACACATTGTGGAATTGAAAGCGGTCGTTTAAATCTCCAAACAATTAAAAAAATTGAGAGCCACAAATAAATCTGAGCTATTTCAGCACATTTGAGCTTCAAATAAGAAATAAAGAAATCAAATCCTCATATTCAAAACAAAAAATTAAGTGCAAGAAGACCGCATCGGCCTGGCGCTCTCCGCGTTCCATGGATCTGCAGCCGCACGCTTCATCGTCATGTCGGGATGGAGGATTAGACCGAGCTCTTTTTTTTTTGTATTCTGGGAAAAGAACGAAGGATGGCACTGTTGTGTTTCGTTGATTGAATGGTGAAGAAGGTAGAAGAGGATAAGGACCATAGACATGCTGTGTACTACAGATGGACTTAGTCCATGGATCATGGATCCACCCGTCCAGGAGTACTAGGACAACAAGAACTTGTAATATATTACGCCACTTCAAGCTGCAAAAATTTATAATTCATTTGTCATTAGGTATTAACAATTTTTATAATTCAATTGGTTTATCTTATTCCTATGCATGGATTCCTGTGTTCCAAACACCTCTTATAAAGAATTCCTATGTTTTTCCATTTCTCTGTTTTACAACTGTATTCTTTTCCTATTCCTGCGTTTTTTTCGGTTCCAAACAGGACCTTAACGCCGCCGTCATCTAACCCCGTGTGGCAGCGTTCAGCGTAGTGTTTGTTTCGAAGTTCAAACTATAGACTCGTTGACATCATTTCATCGTTTTTCCATCTCCAATGTTAACTGAGCGTGTCATAACGCACGAGTTCCTCGTGTCTCTTGGCGTCAACGCTGGTTGGTGCCACGTCGCGGGTGAATGATTGTCCTATACAATAGTGACGTGTCACCACCCTAAAGCTGTAAAATAATTTCCAGGCCCCACTAATCATTGACACAGCGCAGCGATATCCTCGTCTAGCCAATGTGTGTGTCCACCACCGGATCGCCAGACACGAGCCGAGAGCCATAGAATGATGGCAGGCGACCACCGAGAGCAGCAGCCACAGCAGGCGGAGGAAACCTCGTCGGCCGCCGCCGCTCCCCGCCTGCACCTCGTGGTGTTCCCATGGCTGGCGTTCGGCCACCTCATCCCCTTCCTCGAGCTCTCCAAGCGCCTGGCGGCGCGGGGCCACTTCGTCACCTTCGTCTCCACGCCCAGAAACGTCGCGAGGCTGCCGCCGCTGCCCGCCGGCCTGTCCGGCCGCGTCCGGATGGTGGCGCTGCCGCTGCCGGCGGTGGACGGGCCGCCGGAGGGCGCCGAGTCGACGGCCGACGTGCCGCCCGAGAAGGTCGAGCTCCTCAAGGCCGCCTTCGACGGCCTCGCCGCGCCGTTCGCTGACCTTCTCGCCACCGCCTGCGCCGGCGACCGGAGCGGCCCGGGGCAAGCGGCAGGGTTTGAGAGGAGGCCCGACTGGATCGTGCTGGACTTCGCCCACTACTGGCTCTGCCCCATCGCCGACCAACACCAGGTTAGCCACAAGGATTCGTCACGGAAAAAAAATGGGCTCTAAAAGAAGGCCTAAACTAAGAAAGTGGTAAAATAAAGATACAAACATATTGTTTTCTAAACATTATAGCATAGTATGAAATGGTTTCTCTATTCTTCGTTTGTTTTTAAACTTTTTTATAGCGAAAATCTTTTTTTTTAATCTGATTTGTGAAACATAGAGCTAAACATGGGAACACTAGCTATAATGACGGCATTTAGGGAGGAGAATGGGCCGGGTCGACCCATTGGGTAGTTAGCCCGACCCAAAAAGGCAAGGCCAATAAGTCATATGGGTCGGCCTTAAATAGGAAAGGGGCCATAAGAGCCAGAACCTACCGACCCAATGGGTCAAGTAGGGCCAACCCAAAACTTCAAATTTGTGTTTTAAGATACTATTAATATAATTTTGCATCTTTTTTATATATCTAAAAGTGCTTGTAAAAGTATAGTCTAAAAATGTATTAGACCGACTCATGCGGCTCATTGGGCTATCGAGGCCATTGTTAAAATCAGAATTGGGTCGAACTGTGGCCCTTAAAATTGGCCTTGAGGCCATGGGGCCGGGTCCAAGGCTAGGCCGGGCCGACCCATTCCCATCCCTAACGGCATTTATACACAAAAAATGCAAACAACAAAAATAATAGAGGCAATTTGTAATCGTTACTGTAATTATTGAATGAAAGCAAATAACAACAGGAAAAATACAAAATGGACTGGGGCCGGCTGATATGAAATAATGGGCCGACGGAGTGTCGCGTCAGCCCACTAACTACTCGTCCTGTGGTCACAAGACCAACGTGTGTTGTGAGGTCACGATCAAGCAACAATCGATCGGTGATGAATATCTATCCATGTGGTTGAGAAACAGGGCCATGTATGGATAAATAACTCAACTACGTTTCAGAAATAATTGAAATAAATCTTTTGGAACTTATTGGTGGAGAAACAGGGCCATGTACTTATTGGAGTTTGAGGCCTTACAAAATAACTCAAAAAACAGTAAATAAAGCAAATGATTACCTAATTCTTATTTTAACGATAAACTTTTTTGTGCATTGCCAAATTTTAGATTTTTTGAGAAAGTTTAGGTATTAATAAAAATATTATGTAATTAAGAAAACTAGATTAAAAAGTACCCAAACATTTATTTTTTCTTCCTAATTTTGCTTATGATATTGAAATCTATACACATGTACTCATGTATAATTCATACTATAATTTAAATATGTTATTTACGATACATGCTGTTTGAATTTGAAGAACTTCCAGTAAAAGCTGGAAATGTATTTAAATTCTGAATAATACCACACACAATAGATTCATAAGTGATTACTGGTGATCAATAATATAGTCACATGAAATAGTTTAGGATTTTAAGGTAATCTTTATGCTACATCATAGCTAACAAGATCATAGTCAGTTTTCTATGAGTTCCACATAAAACAAATTATTCAACACTAGTACTTCAAAGAATTAATTCCTACTTAAAGCACATTATTCAAAATTAAGTTTTTTTGCAAAATATTTAAAATTAAGTTAATTTCATTACATTCCAATGCAATGTTCAAAGTTCGATCTGTTTCTACTTCAAAGGATTTTAATTTGTACTTAAAGCACATTATTTAAAATTAACTTAGTTTGAACCGACATGTTAGTCAACAAAAAAGTGCTAGTAGCTAGATACATCTGGCACAATATGATGATGTGAAAAGTGAAAACTCCGGTTCATATTATTTTTTTAAAAAAGGAAGGATTTTATTTTGATAGCTATAAATAGGTGGTGTTTTTTGTTCTTTTAACCACACATAGAAACTAACACTACCGGAATCCGCTACTTTGCCGTGTGCCAGGCCTAGAATGCACACGACAAAGCCTTTGCCGTGTGCCGCCCACGGCAAACCGCGCACGGCAGCGGGGCATGACGGCAAAGAGGGCTTTGCCGTGTGCCATCTGTCGGGCACACGGCAAAACTCTTTGCCATGTGTTTTTCGAGACACACGGCAAAAAAAGGTGGAACGACACGTGGACGGAGAGGGCGTGGCGCGGAGCGGAGAAGGTGATTTGCCGTGTGCCAAAGCTTTGCCGTGTGTTGCTTCAGCGGCACACGGCAAAGGGCCTGTTTGCCGTGTGTCCGAATAATTGCACACGGCAAAGTTTCGAACACATGACAAACTAGGCGTTTCCACTAGTGTAACTACTCTCTCCCATCACAAATAAGTGATGTTTTGGGATTATTTAATTTAATCCCGCTACTTAAAACTTTGGTAGTTTGGTTACAAAGTACCTTTTGCACGTTGAATTTGGTTATTTAGAAATGATACAAAGTAGTTTTATCTGAATCTTATATATACTTTTTCTATGTAGTATTACTATTTTGCAACAAAAACTGTTCAAGGGACTGTAGTCGACGTCCAAAAATGTCATTTGTTTGTGACCAGAGAAGAATACTTATACATAATGACATAAACATTCACACTTATGTCTTTCATATTTCACTAATTAATTTCAGGTCCCTTGCGCGGTTTTCTTTATCTTCACGGGCACCGCGCTCGCGTACTGTGGCTCGCGTCGGGAGAACATTCGCCATCCCCGCATCAACGTCGAGGACTTCATGCCCATGCCGAGATGGTTCCCCTCCCCATCATCCGTCGCCTTCCGCCGCCACGAGGCCGCGTGGATTGCCGCCGCGTTCCGGCCCAACGCGTCCGGCGTCTCCGACTCCGAGCGCATCTGGCGGACGGAGGAGCGCTGCCGCCTCCTCGTGTTTCGCAGCTGCCCGGAGGTCGAGCCCGGGGTGTTCCCCCTGCTCACCGAGGTCTACCGCAAACCTGCCCTCCCCGCCGGCCTCCTGCTGCCGGAAGACGATCGGCGTGACCGTGACGACGACGGTGACCATGGCGAGCGCACTGACGATGTCGCGCGGTCAGGTGCCCTGCGGTGGCTCGACGAGCAGCCTCCACGGAGCGTCCTGTACGTCGCGCTGGGCAGCGAAGCGCCGGTGACGGCGGAGAGCGTCCGCGAGCTCGCCGCGGGGCTCGAGCTCTCCGGGGCGCGCTTCCTGTGGGCGCTCCGAGTGCCGAGCGGCGGCGCCACCGCCGGCACCGGCGTGCTGCCGGACGGGTTCGAGGCGCGGACGCGCGGGCACGGCATGGTGTGCACGGGCTGGGTGCCGCAGGTGCGCGTCCTGGCGCACGCCGCCGTGGGCGCGTTCCTGACGCACTGCGGGTGGGGCTCCGTTGCGGAGAGCCTCCGGTTCGGCCACCCGCTGGTGATGCTCCCCTTCATCACC
This sequence comes from Alloteropsis semialata, assembly GCA_004135705.1. NCBI lineage: Eukaryota > Viridiplantae > Streptophyta > Magnoliopsida > Poales > Poaceae > Alloteropsis > Alloteropsis semialata. Next base: position 65,669,007 of record CM014271.1, on the reverse strand, counting down.
GACCAGGGGCTCATCGCGCGGATCATGGCCGAGCGCGGCGTCGGCGTGGAGGTGGCGCGGCGCGACGAGGACGGCTGGTTCGGCAGGGACGACGTCGCTGAGGCGGTGAGGCGCGTGATGGTGGAGGAGGAGGGGAAGGAGCTCGCGGTGAACGCGAGGAGGCTGCGGGAGTTGGTCGTCGGCGATGATGGTGGCCGGCAGAACCGCTACATTGACGAGCTCGTGGAATGCTTCCAGAGGCATAGCTTCGCCGGGATGCTTTGAGTCATGGAAGGCTATATCTACGTATCCGACAGCTTTTCTTTCTTTTTTACATCTTTGGTTTATTTTTCTCTCTTGTACATGCATGATAATGATATATCAATGGGAAGCTATAAATATGCCCGAGTTACTAAAAGAAATGAAAAATTTCAGAATAAGGGATCCATTTGCATGCTTTCTGTAATTTGACCATAGTCCTAAATAGCCGGCTATAGCTTTCGCTATAGCCAGATATAGCTTCTAGGGAGGGACAAGACTAGGATATACACCTTTTAGCGCTAAACGACTTTGCCTGCTAATAGCCACATTTAGCCCGCTATAGCCCGCTAAATGGTGTCTACTGAATATTTGTGTTTGTGTACTGCTATTTTGCAGATGAAATTTATCATATTTAAAGTGTAAAACTTTTTGGTTGTCAACAAAGTATTTGATTTTTAATGTAAAGAAGTCATGAAGCTCTTAACTTGTTTGAGTTCATGAAATTTTATTCATTCCATACTTATGTGCTTAATTATTCATTATATTATGCCTAATATATTACAAACCGCTAAATAGAGTTAGCTAGACTATAGCCCGCTATAGCTTGTCTTAGCCTTTTCAAACAACGGCCGCTAAAAAGTTTTAGCCCGTTATTTTAAACAATGAATTTGACACCTAACCCATAAATTTCTTTAGTTTGAGGGATTCTGATCTGTTTTCTTGATTTCTCATATTTTTCTTTTTCCTTTTCTGGCCCACCTAAGATGCTCGTTTTACCCTTGCCTTCTTCATCTGTGTTGATTGAAAAAGTGAAATGGGAAAACTGATTCTCTCTTAATCATTGTGTACAGTAATGTATATATATATACAATGTGAACAGGCATGTGCCTATAGACCGAAAGGGTGTCTTGGCCTAATGACGGTTACTATAATTAGCAGTTACTAATGACGATAATTATCCTAATTGATCACTAATTAATTAATACTAATTAATCCTAACACTCCCCCTTGATCAATTGGTTCTATAGATGTCTTGGCTCGTTCAACGCTCATAATCTTGAATCTTTTGGAAAAACCCTGTGGGAATAAAAACCAAAATATATCGATATACCAGGTAAAAACTCCTTCAAACCCAGTGGGAAAAATAAGGAGAAACACCATGATATATGTGTAGTGCCAAATGTCAATAGACCCTTTAAGCTTTCTCAAAGACATAGTCTAAAACAATTTGGCCAAAAATCTATATGCCATAAATATTACCTCATTAAAACTTTATTAGAGTAAGCTCATATAAAGAAAAGAGTATAATATTTAGGGAATTTCTCCCCCTGATTCTTGCAAGTCTCTAAGTCTTCTCATACCAATACCCTCGACACATTTGTGGAAAGATGAATATGGTAGAGATTTTGTGAATAAATCTGCGAGATTATCACATGACTTAGTTTGCAAGATTTCAATTTCTCCGTTCTTTTGAAGTTCATGGGGGTAGAATAACTTGGGAATAATATGCTTAGTCATATTACTCTTAATATAACCAGACTCCATTTGAGTAACACATGCTGAATTATCCTCAAAGATAATTGTTGGTGTATCTATCGCACCAATACCATATGATTGTATGATGTGATTTATCATTCTGCGAAGCCATACGCATTCGCGTGATGCTTCATACAAAGCTATTATTTCAGAATGATTGGTGGAAGTAGATACTAGTGTCTGCTTTGTAGATTTCCAAGAGATCGCTGTTCCTCCTTGTAAAAATACAAAGCCTGTTTGTGATCTGCCATTATGAGGATCTGACAAATAACCAGCATCTGTATATCCTAACAAAATTGGATCTTGATTTCTACCATAAAATAATCCAAGATCCTTAGTACCATTGAGGTATCTAAATACCGTCTTTACTCCTACCCAATGACGTTTAGTAGGTGCAGCACTATGCCTTGCTAATAAATTTACTGCAAATACAATATCAGGTCGGGTGCTATTAGCAAGATACATTAGTGCACCAATGGCACTAAGATACGGGAATTGTGGTCCCAATATCTCTTCTCCTTCTTCTTTTGGTCTAAAAGGATCTTTCTTAATATCTAAGTATCTTACAACCATGGGAGTTTTAGCTGGATATGACTTGTCCATATTGAACTTTTCTAATATCTTTTGAGTATAGGCAGATTGGTATACAAATATACCAGAAGGGAAATGCTCAAGTTGTAATCCTAAGCAAAATTTGGTTTGACCCAAATCCTTCATTTCAAACTCCGTCTTTAAATGATGACGTGCTTCATTAATATCAGCTTCGTTGCCAATGATATTAAGATCATCGACATATACCGATATGATACAAAATCCTTTTGAAGAATTCTTAATGAAGACACATGGACAGTCATCATTATTTATGAATCCTAATGATATAAGGAATTCACTTAACCGATTGTACCACATTCGGCCAGACTGTTTTAAACCGTATAACGATTTCTGCAACTTGATGCAATACATGTTGCGATTTGCCTTATTTTCTGGTATACTAATTCCTTCAGGAACTTTCATGTATATATCAGAATCCAGTGTACCGTATAAATATGCGGTCACTACGTCCATCAACTGCATAGATAGACGATTTTGTACTGCCAGTGATATTAAATATCGGAAGGTTATTCCACTCATTACTGGAGAATAGGTTTCGTTGAAATCAACGCCAGGTCTTTGCGTAAAACCTTGTGCCACTAGCCTTGCTTTATATCTTACCACCTCATTGTTTTCATTTCTTTTACGAACGAAAACCCATTTGTATCCTACAGGAAGGATACCAGGAGGTATTGGCATTACAGCCGAAAACACTTTTCTTTTATAAAGCGAGGCAATCTCTGTTTCAATTGCTACCTTCCACTTATCCCAGTTCGGACGCTTCTTGCATTCCGTTAGAGATTTTGGATCCAAATCAGTTTGAAGGATATTCGCAATTTGTTCAGAGAGATAACAGTCGACTATTGTGGACTTACGATCATAAGTTTTTCCAGTATCTATGAAATTTATAGCAATTTCGTCTACCCTTATAGGTTCATCATTATTTCCCAATATGATGGACCTAGGGACTTCCGATGTTCCAGCCTCAGTGTTTATGCGCATAGTTGAGCTGGATTGTGGATCACATCTATCCGCAGGACATTGTATGTCCTTTAAGTGTCTCTCAACTGAAATTTGAGTTGTATTTTCAGTCTTCTTTTGCTTATTAGCAATCACATCTTGCTTCTTGGAAGTGCTTCTCCCCCTCTTGTTTCCAATTTGGGGTTGAGTGGTTTTATTAGGTACCTCCACTCTTTCGGGCACATTCCTTGCAGGATGAAGAGATTTTGTAACACCTTTATAATCAGAGAAAGCATCTGGCAGATTGTTTGCAATATTTTGCAAATCAATAATTCTTTGAACTTGTTGTTCAGTTTCTATAGTACGTGGATCAGAGAATGAAATGCCTGTTGCATTCCAATCAATTTCCTGGCATTCTTTTGGGTACAATTCTCCCCCTAATGCCGGGAAGTGATCCTCATTAAAAATACTATCAGCGAACCGGGCATTGAATAGATCCCCTGTTAAAGGTTCTAAATACTTTATGATTGACGGAGATAAGTAACCCACGTAGATCCCCAATTTCCTATGAGGACCCATCGAAGTTCGCTGGGGTGGTGAGATGGGTACGTACACAGCGCATCCAAATTTACGCAAATGGGAAATGTTCGGAGGATTCCCACGTACTAATTGCAATGGGGAGGTTTCGTGATATGCAGTTGGTCGTAGTTGTATTAGATCAGCAGCATGCAGAACTGCATGACCCCAACATGACGTAGGCAATTTGCTATTCATTAGCATAGGTCGTGCAATGAGCTTAATTCTTTTAATTAATGACTCAGCCAAACCATTTTGGGTATGGACATATGGGACAGAATGCTGAAGTTGAATTCCTAATGCCATGCAATAATCGTTAAAAGCACGGGATGAGAATTCAGCAGCGTTGTCCATTCGGATGGATTGAATCCGATGTTCAGGGTAATGTGCTTTCAACTTGATAAGTTGAGCCATTATCTTAGCAAAGGCATGATTGCGTGTCGATAAAAGGGACACGTGTGACCATCGAGTAGATGCGTCTATCAAAACCAAGAAGTACCTGAACGGTCCCGATGATGGTTGGATTGGACCACAAATATCTCCTTGAATTCTTTCAAGGAATTTGAGTGACTCAGTTCGAATTTTAAGATGTGATGGTCTTAAAATCAATTTCCCTGTTGCACAAGCAGTACAACAAAAATCTTTATGTTGGGGAAATTTTGTTTTTGTCATATCGTGACCTATGGAATTGCCAATAATTTTCCGCATCATCCCTATTCCAGGGTGCCCAAGTCGATCATGCCAATTTCGGAATGTATCGACATCTTGGAAAATTATCTTGTAAGCAACATGTGCTACGGGCTGTATGTAAGTATAGTACAATCCAGTTTGGAGCGAAGAAATTTTTTCACATATTTGTTTGCCATATCCCGTAAGGTTAGTAATAAGAAGGAATTCTTCTTTATTATCATAGTGTGTTTCTACGTGGAAACCATTCTTACGGATGTCTCTGAAACTTAAAAGGGTACGGGTAGAATCAGGATACAACAAAGCATCCTCAATTATAATTTGTGTACCCATAGGGAGAGTAATAGTGGCTCGTCCGGAACCAACTACTAACGCATCACGTCCAGCGATGGTCATAATATTTCCTTCCTTTTTCTTAAGGGTCTGGAAATATTTTATCTCTCTAAGTATAGAGTTTCTAGTACATGAGTCTACAAGGCATAATTCTTCCTCCGTTGGATTGATATCAGTAGTCATTTCTAGATAAAATGATTATAAATAAAAATGTTTAAATATAACGTATGCAAGAATGCATATGATATAGAAAATATCAAAATAAGGATATGATATTATAAAACTATGAGTTGGTACAACTAAACAATAGTATAAACAAATTTGTACAAACTCAAACATATTAAAATTACAATTCAGGGAACTATATATAACCTAAATTATTACAACAAATATCTAATATGATATCAAGTTCAGGACCGAGATTATTTCAAATCTCCAAACATATCTCCAGATTCAAAATCTAGGAGCATGTTGTCCGTGGATGGAAGGCTCTCCTCAATGTTGAGAGCGTTGTTGTTCACTTGTTTCTTTGATTCTTGATGTGAGCAATCTTTGTCCTTGACGACCTCGGAAGCAAGATTGAAGTGTGTTTCATATCTTGTTCCTCCTGCTTGCTTGTTCTCCTTTAATGATTTTTGGTACAAAGCAACCAAATGCTTTGGAGTACGACAATTCTTAGCAAAATGTGAGAAATCACCACATCTATGACACTTAGTG
>CM014271.1:65634883-65662367 GCA_004135705.1 Alloteropsis semialata | reverse complement strand
ATTACCATAAAGAGACATGGTACACCAATTATGTTTGCATATTTCATTGGTTTAGAAAGATTCTAATACTTCTATGCCTGCCAATTATCTGGAAACACTGGAAGGTATGCTTTCCTTTCAACTTCAACTCATATACTTGCAATTTAAGTTATATCACTGTTGGTCTCCCTTGGAACGACATTATTCCTTTTGTCCTCAAATCCATGAACTCTCTTTGATGATTGTAAAATTTCAAGGCGTAGTATTTTATTTCCTTAAATTATGTCTGTTTAGAATGGTAATTACAAATCTTTCAGAATCATTTTGAACCTTGTAGTTTGTATGCTTTTTGCATTGCGGATATAATGCCCTACTGGCTTAATCCCGAGTCGTAACATGGCAGTAGAAGCCACCACTTGGGATTTTCTTTTTTAGTTGGCTTAAGTGAGTTTTGCCATGAATAAAATTTAGTGGCTATGGAATTTAGGGTCTATTCACGTGCCCCCATTTTGTTTTATCTGGTATGGCAAAGTTAAGGACTGCCTTTTTCAAAGGCTGTATTTTTGTACATAATAGCTCTTCTGCACATAGAAAGATTTTCCATGCACCCCAATGGTTGCCTCCTGTTTTTCACTGCGATGTGAAGTACAGTATGGAGTTTCTGTGATTAGCTATCCTTTCATGACACTGACCCTGGGCAGTGCAAATTTGAAAGGCCCTATTGAGAAAGTTTCAATTGAAGAAGATGCCTTCTCATTAGAATTGCATAGAGTGAACTAAAAATGTCAAATCAATTCATCAAATAGCACGAGCAAATAGTAGGTAATAGGAAATTGTTCAAAGGTGAATAATGAAGTGGGAATTGCCAGTTCCTAATAAGGTTGTGTTTTTCCTTGTTTGATTGTGTTATGTCGTGACCACAACAACCATACTTGTAACACAAGCAAATATGTGAGCTTCCACACTAACAAGCACTTATCTGCAGAATTGCAGAGCTATTGTGAGGGCATATGAGGTTAATCCATTCGTGGATGCACCTGTCTACTGCTTTGGTGTTCCAGCACTTCTGTGGTTGGCCATATTGAGGAGTTCATCTGTAGGAGTCCATCAAAATTGAGTTATTTGTACGGAAGACTGAGCATTTATAGGACTGTTTTCTCGCAGTTATACAGTGGAAGGTGAAATTCTATAGTTTTAGAAGAACAATTCTGAAAAAATGTAGATTCACTACTCTTTTTGATACAGGAGATTGCCCTGATTGTATTCCTTTTCTTTTGAAAAAAGACCATCCTGTACAATTTTAAATGATGTACTTCGTTCCCAAATGTAAGTTTTTTTTAGCTTTCCTCACCTGTTCCTAATGCGAGTTCTACACTACTGAGGTACTTTTCCATCACTCTTATCTATTTTCGCTGTTCTTAATTGCACTAATAAATGGACTTCTTTACTTGCAGTTTCGTATTAATGACTCTCATATGCTCTAATTGATTACTCCAGAGTCACTGGTTGAAGACAGTCTCATTTTTCTATTTCCTCACATGTTGGAAAAGCTCCCACCATGGCTCCGTGTTGCCACAGTTGCTGGCAGATGGTCCTCATAGCACACCTTAATGGTCATGATGAGACAAGTTTATTTTGCTGCATGCTTTGCCATGGTAAACATTTGGGCCTGGTAAAAATAATTATATAAATTCAAATTACTATGCTTTGGGTTCTCATTTCTCCAAGATAAAATTAAAATCCAGGGATTTTCTCGTACAGTCTAAACAAACTAAAAATTGATCACACTGCTTAAACACGTCAGTACCAAACTGAACGTAACAATAAGGTGCAATAAGAGGAAACTTTTTTCCTCTAATGTGAAAAGACATTTTGTTTGAGTAACAGGTAGCCATAATTTTGAACAATTCAAATTACATAACATAGAGAGGTAGGGGTGGACAAGGATTGAACGGCCACCACAATTTATGCTCAGCTGGTTTGCAAGGTACAAACAGCCACAAGTACCTTTCTCATAAACTATCCCTAGATAGAGCTTGGATCCATTCATGATGATCACTGCATGCAGATAATTTCCATCGTTGTTTTCGCCATACGGCACAATGTGTCCAAGTTTTGCAGCGTTCTCATCTCTCATGCATTGAGGAAATGGATCGATCAGCTCTGGGGCTGAACTGATCGACATCTCTGCACTGCACACACCTTATGAATGAAAAGCCACATCATTGGCACATACTGAGTGGAACTACAACCTATTGTTCAAACAAAATTCTGATGGGGAATACCTTATTCAGTAGATCATTTCCTATTTTTATGCACCGTAGGAACAGGAAGCTTCCAGAACTGAAATGTCACCTTCAGTGGTGCATTTATACGAAATTTCACTTTGAGCTGGTATGTACCTCATCATATTCCTATATTTCTGAACAAGATAGAAAACAAAATGTGTTCTGAACATTATCAAAAACACTTCAAGTTGAACACACTTTTTTTTTGTTAAATTCAGAAAAGTAGAGTCTATGTAATGAACAATTCCTAGTGTAGCTACATATCCTTGTGGAGTTTGTATCAAAACTCCTAGGAGGGATATCAAATTTGTGAGTTAAAATATTTGATGTTCGCTAGAAGGGGGTCATTGTGCGCTTGTTGGAATATTCAGAATCACACATATTTGGTATGCATGATTGTAGAAACTCTAAAGATAAGGGGCCATTTTCATATATATATATATTTTTTCAAATGAATGCAACATCTAGGAAGCATATGCTGTTTTCAGGGATTAGAACAAATACTGTCCTGGTGGTGAAGTAAAGAAAAATAATTTCAGAAAGATGAAAAAGATAATGAGATGTGCATATGTAACATACGAAACATGAAAGATCGAAGCATGCATATTATTAGCTTATGTCAGTCACTTGAAGTTTCAAATAGTACCTGACATGATGGCATTTGCAGCAGGTCACAGTGCCGGATTCTCAACTTTGGTTCTGAAGTGAACTTGGGCAATAGCTTCAGCTTGCTACACCTAGCAATGCTGAAATATTTAAGATTGGGGAAATGCTCACTCGTGACACCACACCATTCCTCCCAAGCTTTCATGTTCCTGAACTTTAGCGTCTCCAGTGCAGGAAACACATTACAGACTCTGCTAGCACTGCTTGAAGCGATATCTCCAACATTGCCAAAAAATTCAGGCCCAACAAACTTGACACTTGGCAGTGATTGTATCAAAATGTGTTTCAGAGATGGTAGGCAACCAAGGGGTGGTAGTTCTTCGCAATTAGGGCAGTCTTTCAGCTCAATAGAAGCTAGCCTGTCCAAGGGCAGCCATCCTGACCATGTCGGACAAAAGGATCCGTTATAATGCTTGATACTGAGCTCTTCCAGATTTGAATGAGGCTTGAGGCACTTCAACACCTGATCTTTTGCAGCACTAAATCCAGGGCCCTGACTGTCTGATATGCTGCTCACTGCATTTTCTTGCGGATCACAAAGAGACTTCGTCAAACTTGCAAGTTCAGACCATTCAAGTGTAAGCTTTTGAATACCCAACTTGTTCCAGAGGTTAGCTGCGGAAGCTTGTGCACCATCCAGGTTGTTTAAACCTGTGATGTGAAGATGTCCTCTAAGGTTCACCAGTTCATTCAGCTCTTCTATGCCACATCCAGCTGGTTCATTTCCGATGGCAAAAAAAGGCAGTCTCTGCAGCCTAGTCAACTCTCCTATCCCAGAAGGCATCTGTATGTTTGAATGTGGGATCTCTAGGCATCTTAAATTCAAGAGGAGTTTTATACCTTGAGGTAACTGAGTAAGGGAAGGACAATGGTTAAGTTTGATGGTCTCCAGGTGGAAGAGAGCACAAATTGACTCAGGCAATGTCTGGACTGCAGTGTTATCCAAACCGAGATAACGTAGATGTATCAGACTCCCTATAGACTTCGGTAACTCCATGATGTTTGTGTTGCTCAAATCTAGAGCTCTTAAGCATTCAAAATCGGTGATCAGATCAGAAGGAATCTTTGTTTTGTATGTCATCTCCTCATGGTGTTGTTCTGTTCTTGCAATGAACAGGAAGGTTCGTAGATCGCGATGACCAGAAAATGTGTTCAAGTGTATTCCTCCAACAGAATGGGACTCCTCGTCGACAAGGGACAAATGCCGAGGGCTGTCATCTATTTTCATGGAATTAGGGAGCTGTATCATCCTACATTCATTGCCTGAAACAAACTGAGCAAGCTCCTGATACAGGTCATGCATAACAAACTTCCCTTCGCTGATATCATGAGCTGGGGAAGGGTGGAAGAAGCACCTTGACACCAAATCATTGAAGTAGACATTGGCAATAACTTCAGGGCTGCAGTCTCCTTCAGCATCCGCAAATCCCTGGGCAGTCCACAGCTGGACTAGCACATCTTTGTCGAAGACGAAGCTCTTCGGGAACAATGAACAGAACGCAAAGCATCGCTTCAGTGGCATCGACAGGTGATCGTAGCTCACCTTCAGCACCGGCAGTACCAGATTCTTTGCCTCACTGCCAGTCCACAAGTCATTCTCCAGGACTTCTTTCCAGTGCCTCCAGCTGGTTGAAGTGCTTAGGGCACTACCAGCTGCCTCTGCTGCCAATGGCAAGCCCCCACACTTCTTTGCAATCTGCTTACCTATCTCAACAAGATTTTGGTCGATGGTGGTGTCGCTGTTCGGCAGTGCTCGTCGCTGGCATAGGAGCCAGCAGTCGTTATCTGACAAGCATTTCAGATGATACACCTTGGGACTGACCATCTTGGCCACCTTCTTGCTCCTTGTTGTCACAATGACAGTGCTTCCCGCTGCGCAGCGACTCAGGGGAGCCATAATGCTGTCCCAGTGGCTGGGATTGTCATCCCACACGTCGTCGAGAACAATCAAGCACCTCTTCCCTGCAAGGTGCTCAACTATGAGCTCATGAAGCGTGCTCAGCTCGCCGCACTCAGGCCGAGATCTGGTGATTGCCTCAACGATCTTGCCTGTCACTCCGACGACATCAAATTCCTGGGAGACCCAGATCCAGAACGTCATGTCGAAGTGTGACCTGACGGCATCCATGTTGCAGACGTGCTGCACTAGCGCCGTCTTGCCGACGCCGGCCATCCCGACGATTGGCACGGCGGCGTAGCTTCTTCCGTTGTCTGGCTGCGCGCAGACCAGAGCGGCGACCCTCTCGACGTCGCGCTCCCGCCCGTGGAGCTCGCCACGGCCGCGGGGAAGCGCGCTGCTCGGCACGAGCGCGCTCACCACGGGCCGGGGCGCGCCGTCGCCGGGCCTGAGCCGGAGCTTCTTCCTGTCGGACGCGACTTCTTCGTACCTCGCCCAGATGTCGTCGATCTTGCGGCGGAGCCGCCTCGCCGGCGCGGGGGTGAACAGCAGCGCCACCTCCCGGCGCCGCTTCCCCGTTTTCGCGGCGCATAGGAGGTCGAGCTTGAGCTCCTCCAGCTGGGCCGAGCGGCGGGACTCGTACTCGAGCTCCTCGAGCACGTCCTCGGCGCGGTGCTCCAGGTCGCCGAGCTCGGCGAGCCACAGCTGGACGGAGAGGTCGGAGACGGACAGGCTCTCGGCGTCGCAGAGCGTGGCGCGGATCCGCCGCAGCTTGGACCTGAGCGCCGTCAGCTCGTCGTCGTCGACGGTGGGCGGCTCGGACGCGCGCCCGAACGGCTCCAGCAGCGGCGACGCGAGCTTCTTGGACTTGACGGCGAAGTGAAGCAGCGCATCTCGGAGCGTTTGGACGATTGGCTTCTCTCCCTTGTCAGCCATCGCAGGATCTGTAGTTGCTGCAAGAACGCAATGCTCGATACGGAGAATCAATCAGTGGACTGACGACTGCAAAGCCGCCGGCGGGGGCTGTGTGTGGGTGGGGTGCGGGGGGATTGATAGCTCTCGTTGACGAAGACCTGGGTCGAGGAGTTGCTGATGGTATCTGCAACGCGGACCACTGGTTTTTCTATGTGGCCAATAAATTGCACTTGCCGCTGGCACTATATTCTTTGTCAACCAATAATGATATGGTCCTTATTAAAAAAAATTAATGTTACGCCCTAAAATGTTGTCTTTGGTAAATATTTGTTACTAAAATGTATGTTTTAAATAAGTATTTTCCAAAGTTGTGATATTAAGGGAGCATTATCCATATATATTTCAAGTTTTCAATTGAATTATTTTACTATATATTATTCTCTCTTTATTGAAATATTTATCGTCGTTGACTTTTTATCACAACTTTGACCATTCGTCTTATTCAAAATATTATGTGCATGTCATTTATTTTATTTATGATTTACTTTATCATTACATGTTTTAAGTGTGACTTATCCTTTTGTATATTTGCATAAAAGTTTTGAATAAAATGATAGGTCAAACATTTTAGAGAAAATGAAAACAAATATTTCGATACAGAGGTAGTAACATTCAATATTTCAAATGTAGATGAATATGTACAGTGTCAGTACTTTCACTACCGGAGAATGGGGCATCCATCTCAGGGCAAAAAACAGATTAGTATCGGTCGTAAATGGACTCGGTACTAGGGCGGATCGAACTCAAAGCAAGGTGTAAAGCGGTAAGGCATTCTAGGCTTCTAGCCATGAGTACCGGATGAAAGTGATAGCCCTTGTGGACGCATTTTAGTATTGGGTCAAAGCCTTCCCCATTAGTACCGGATAAAAATTCCACTCGGTAGTAAAGTTGCCACTCAAAAATCTTTGATCCCACCACCACACAGACGCCACCCTTATCTCTCCTCCACTCCATCTCCCGCGATAACCTTTCATGAGCTCTTATCTTCATCCTTTCTCTGTTGTAGGCTCTCTCTTCGGCAAGGCCATGGCTGTCGAGCCCCACGGCCGGCATGGGCCTAGAGGCGGGGACGCGAGCGGAGTGACCCCATGCTCGCCCCCGTGGGCACGGCCAGAACGGGTGGCACGGAGCGAGGCGGTGTTGGCGTTTCTTAGCGTCGCCATTAGGTCCAAGGGACTGGCGACACCGCTGAGATCAGTCATGCTAGTTCTTACGTTTATGTTATCCGCAAACGCACAGAATTACTGTTGTAGCATTTCACTAGTGAGTATCCAGGGGAATTGTTATTTATATTTCCCAAAGGATGGCACTTTTGGTGACAAAAGAGCTACTGATACGCTTGAGTTGACATTATGCGATAAGCTATGAACATCTTTTATACAGGGGTAAACATTATTATATTTGAGGTAATGCGACACATCATCCAAGAACCATTCCCAAAAATAAAGAATAAAGAATATCCTAAGGTTAGCAGGAGCAAGGCATAAAAGAGGATCCTATGGCATTATACAAGATCAACATAGATTATACAAGACATGAACAAGACTTAGTTCTAAGCACCTAGGCACAAGCGGGGAGACCAAACCGCACTGGTCTGCCAGCAAGCGGAAAGGCTTTATGTGCCTCATATACTGATACTCGAACATGGGGAAACATGACGGACGGAAAGGTTGTCACCACCTGCCGCCTACCCCTCAGACCGTGGGGCACAGTCACATTCGTAGGCTCTCGTCATGCCCGAGCACCACGCTCGTGCATGAAAGGACTACCCTAGTTCTCCAGGAAACATGAAACTATAGCAAACCCGAAGGAACAACGAACCGATGTCATAGCTTAGATCGACTAGCCTATGCATGAACATCGTATAACTAATGATAAGGCATAAACATGATATAAAAACTATAAAGATAGCATTTAGATCAAAATCCATACTTGTATAAATACCAAAAGTGTATATAAAAACCGTACCGAAGGCTAAAGGTTACGTTCCACAACGGCCCAAGGACGACTTGGAATACTACTAAACAAAGCACTAGCCTGAGCTTCACTAGACTAAGGACTACAAGAATAGCTTAGAGAGGGAGAAAGGCCCTTGATGGATGAATGTGTGTTGAGAGGGCTCTCTACCCCCGTATTTATACTAGGGGAGGACGGTTCCCGGCGCTCTTTAGATGGAAACCACTCCTGGCGCGAATGGGGAGATGTGGGAAGCATTGCCGCCAAAGGTTGACGCCAAAACCCCCTGTCCTGGTTCGGCCAAACTTGGGGTCAGCCGAACCCAAGGGGGAATATATTCCCCGAAGATCCTCCTCCTGTGGTTGACATATGGGTCCAGGTTTCCTCTGAGGTCGGTTTCCCTGTGGGTTGGCCCATGTATGACTGGGAGGTGGGCCCTCTTTGTCCTTGTGCTCACGGAGTTGAGTCTACGTTACGCTTTCTTCGTCGTTTGAGTACGGGTTTCCCCTCTTTGCAGCCCTGTGTCATGCGAAACACTTATTGCTACAATACAAGTGGAACTCGGTTATTTGCAAAGATATATATTAGTTTATCCTTATAAGATGAGTATATTGGTGGTCGGATTTGGCGTGTAAAGACTGCCAACAGGCCGCGGCCTCGTGCTGCAACGTCCAACAAGAATAGTGGTGGAAAAAAAAGAGAGGAGAGAGAGGAAGGGGTGAGGTGTCAGAGAAGGCCAGAACTTTTTTTTCTTAAATTTCTTTAGTACCGGCTGATAAAACCAACCGGTACTAAAGGACTGCCCTTTAGAACCAGGCGCTAGTACCAGACGCGTCCTTGGTAGTAAATGGGGGTTGGCGCCCAGTACTAAAAAGTTTTTTTTTCAAGTAGTGTTTGCTGGTTTTCATGCGGACATGCCTACCAAAGTAACGACCATAGACAAGCATTCTAGTTTGGAAATAAGATGTCGAGGTATCTAAAAAATACATGGAACATAATTGAAAACATGTGTGCATCCTAGCTATGCACACAGGAGTGATCTTTGTATGATTGGATTGTCTTGATGTGATTGTCTAAAATTAATAAAGACTTCTTTAAAAAATGAAAACCTGTGACTCATCTAATAGTTTACTTTGTCTATTTACGTTTACTTTGATTAGTTTATTTTGTCTATTTGCATTTACATTGGTTTTGCTGAAGTTCTCCCTCTGTGGTCTAGCTGCCTCCTGGGGCATGCTCTGGTTCCAAATTCTCTCTCCCTATATATGTGTGAGCCAAATTACAAATCTTTACCTATTTCTAAAGTGAGAATTGCTTGTTGAAAATTTTTGGTCTTTAGTTAACTTGTTGCAGGGCCCACAGACTTTGTTGGAGTTTAAACACACTGATAGGTCCATCACCTGGTCCGTTTCACGTTATGCTATCCTCCCTCGCTCGCTCCTGTCCCGTTCCTGTTTTGCCTTCTCCAAAACGTGACTGTACAATCCTATCTAACACGGTAACAAATTAATCTAGCTTTTTAATTACAAAAGTCCACCTTATGGTTACATTGCAAGTGCCAAAATGTGCATGTGCATGATGCTAATTTGATTTCTAATAATAGAATAAATAACTGAGGAAATAAATTATGTTCTTGTTTTGGGTTAGAGACGTGTAAGTTTCTTCACTCCCATTGCAATGCACGGTCATATTAGCTAGTCTGGATAAAATAAGCACCACATGGTGACGTAGGCATCTGTTTTAAAGAAGAAAAATACCATCGGAAAAATGAAAGACCATTATCTGTAAACGTGGTAATAGCACTAGTAGAAAAACCGCCTTTAGTCCCGGTGCGGAACCGGCTTTAGTCCCGGTTCCGCAACCGGGACTACGGCGCCGGGAGGCCTTTAGTCCCGGTCATTTACCCGGGACTAAAAGGCCCCTCTAGTCCCGGTTGGTGTTACCAACCGGGACTAAAGGGCCATTTTTTTCTTTTCTTTTTTTTCTTTTTCTTTTCTGGTTTCTTTTATACAGAGATATATATTATACCTGTATAATAATATACGTATATGTCCATATACGTATTAGTTATACGTCACTAATGCATTAAAATATTAATACTAATATTAATATATATGCTAATAATATTAAACTTACATATATATTTACTTACAACAAGATTTGAAAGGTGAATATTAATATTTACACCAAGATTTCAAAGGAGCATATATATGTATATTTACAAAATGCCTAATATTTGGTCCTTCTATCGACATCGCGTCCATTCCACCAGAACGCCCCTGTCTTGCTCACGACCTCATTGATTATAAATCCGCAGAGTGCCTCTTGAACCGCCGCGACTCTTTGGATCGGTAAGATCTCATCTTTCATAGGCATCATCTGAGGATGTGGTTAATAGAAAAATATAAATAATATTATTATGACTCACATGCATACAATATAGATATCCATGGAAATGGAACATACCGTCAGTTCCCAATTACTGCAGATCGTCTTATGCCCAACAAGAGTGTGCATGAACTCACATAGATAATATCCACATAAATTGGTGCCTTCATTTTGCCTATAACACTTTATAAGAGAAATGGTCAAGTCATTACATGCATATTCACGATAATGAAACAAACAAAATGAGATGTCTGTCTATGTATAGTAGTATTTACCGGAAAGTCTCCCTTGATACCAAGTTGTTCCTTGAATGGACCTTTGTGCTCTGCATGAAACTTTTTCCAACACCTGCGCACACCATATGAAATAAATAGAATTCTCAGCTGATCTAAAGAGGAATAATAGTGCGAGGATGGAAATTACTTTTGAAGGAGGTCAATCATTGGTTGGTACGCATCCCGTGGTCCCCTCAATGAGTCCATGACGACCGACAAATTTATGATCGGTTGTATAACAAATAATATCCAATGAAACATATTTACATGCATGTTTTGTACCAAGGGTCACGTCAATTGAAATAAAAATTATGTTGGGAAGAAAATGTGAAGATGCACAAGACAGTAAAAGTACTCACTTAAAGTTATAAGAAAATAGAATCATTGTCTTGTAATGTTGTACACGTAAGAATTTGTCAATGTTGTTCATTGTGTCTTCATAATAATTTTCTAACACATGCTGGTTTACAATTTTTGGGTCAATGAAGCCCCAGTGGAAGTATGAGTTTTTCCTGCATACTTCAATCTCCATTCTACAGGATACATTTTAAAAGAAAGAAATGTTTAATAATACGGTTGACAATATATAGGAGACGTTAAATATAGAAATAAACGAAGCACTTACAGCACCCAGCAGCTGAGGAGAGACACGTCAAGGGCATCCCTATGGTATATCTGATATATTTCTGAGAATTCCAGATACATAACATTATCGCCACGAAAGTAGTCATCATCTCTAATCTTCAATCCCACCATTCTCTGGCCTTCGGCCGACGCCTTAAGGTACCATTAATGTAAGTTGTACATTTTTGTTGACAGCATGTCGTACGTATCGGGATCAACTAGAGGTAAGCCAAGCTGAAATGACCACCTTGGTATAGCCTTTGGGGTCTCATTCTCATTCAGCATTTGCGAAGGTGTCAATCCTGCCCCTTTGCAAAACTGAAGCACGTCGACGGGTCCAGGTCCATCATTCACTATGAGTGAATCAATTGTTTGCTTCTCCTACTCACCGAGCTGAGCAACAACCTTTCTCTTCCTTTGTTTGCTTGATGCTCTTTTGGCTCTCGGTAGTCTCTTGGCTCTTTTGCCTCCGTTGCTCCTTCTCCTCCCTTTTATTCTTCTCATACGATTTCTTAATAGAGCGGTCATAGTCTGACAACACTTTCTTCTTAGTTTCTTTAGACATGCCAATAAAAAAAGCAGACTTAGAAAAATCAACTACTTCTTTTTCTTGGGCTCCTTCTTTTTGAAGAACTCTTTAACCTTAGCCAGACTATGCTGCTTGCAGTCCTCATCAGATTTTTCCCATGGTAGCTTGGCAGGTTCCTTGGCTTGCTTTGGCTGCTTTGCTGGCTTCTTTGTAGGTGGCTTTGTTGGTGCATTGGCTTTCTGTTGCTTAGCTTTCTTTGTCGGCGGAGGTGCAGGCGGCCGAGATTGCTTAGCTGGAGGTGACAGAGATTTCTGAGTTGTAGGCGTCGGAGACCTTCGTTTAGGGAGAACAGGCGAATATTGCTGCGGCGGGGACTGCGGAGCTGGAGGCGGCGGAGATGGCCTTGAGCCTTGGGGTGACGACGAAGGCCCCTCAGGAGTTAAGACGATGTAACGCTTCTCCCATAGGATAACACCATGAACTGCCTCTTCTAGTGTCAAGCTGGAGTGATTCGTACCCGACCAAGACATGCTCCACCCCAACTCTAGCATAGCCAGCAGATATTTGCCCTCCATGGTAGAGATCTTCTTCTTGATTCGGCAAAGCACTACCGTATGCCACCTTGAACGTTAAGTTCCTGAATGGACTGTGCAGCTCACAGGTCATCCGCATGGTTATATCGTCCACGGGGTAGCGTTGGACTTGAGCATCATTTGCAGTGGACGCGCAACTGCTTCGATGATGCTGGGTAGGGCTAATTGCGTCTATTGGAGCATCGGCGGATCCACGGCTTTGCTGCTGAGCGCTAAGTGCTATCTCCAGTTGCCGCTGAACCTTCCCTGTTCTTTGTTCATTCTATAGTATCCTTTCCTCAAGTCATCGCATCTTCTCTAACTCCTCGTTTTTCCTTCTGCTGTGACTTTTGTAAGACTCAATGCAGTCGGCAAAAACGTACTTCCACGGAACCCCTCCTTTGCCTCGCGTCCGTCCAGGATGCTCGGGATTCTGCAGAGCAAACGTAAGCTCATCCTTTTCTCTGTCTGGGTGGAACGCTCTGTGCTCAACTGCATCCATGGCCTGCATAAGTGTCCGTGCTGCTTGTTGTATCTGATGTCCAAAGATGCATTCCCCGGTATCCGCGGCCAATGTTCTGCCATGGGCATAATACCAATTTTGTGCACACTTAGTCCAAGTTGTTGTCTGTGGTGTGATACCTCTATCACGTAGATCTTGTTCCATCTTGTCCCATTTTGGAATTGCTGCAGTGTAGCCACTATGGCCGAGACGGTTATGGTATTCTTTCTGGGCGGCATTAGATTTGTTCATCTCCATAAGCTTCTTTCCAAGATTCGAGAATGCTTGTATTGCACAAATGTAGCCCAGTGGGGTCTTAGCTTCTCATATGCTCCTGTGAAAGTTGGCGTTAGATTTTTGTCAACAAATGTTTTGTACAGTTTCTTCTTAAACCTCTGAAATTGTTCTACCATCTTCGAAAGAGCCCAAGGTTTCACTCTATCCTCAGTTCCTGCTGGCACTGTGAAATGTTCTTGTAGCTGCTGCCAGAGCATATCTTTCTCTCTTTGAGGGACAAAGTTTGTATCCCCGCGTTTCATAGGTTTCCATCTTGGAATGCTGATTGGGATGTAATCTCTGACAAGAAGCCCGCATTGATTTGTCATTTTCCTTGCAACGTCAGCTAGGGCAATTGGTTTGCCTGTATCGTCCACTTGTGTGACAATATAACGACCCTCCAGCTTTTTTGTCGGTCCTCTTTTTCCCAAACTTGACATCGTTGCAGAGGGCTAAAAGTTAAGAGAGGATACTTAATTGTTAATATATGTACCTCTTTAAACATCGTGACATTATTACTAAATGTGTTAATGTATATATATACCTCGTCACCATCGGTGCCTTGGCCATCGTCACCATCTGACTGCTCAATTCCCTCACCGGACATGTTGAGGTACTGATCGGTGTTGCTGCCATCATCGGCTTCAGGGACGGGGCCGACGTCACTGCCTTGAGCAATCATTTCCCTTAGGAGGTTGTCAGTTTCCTCTTCGTTAAGTCCTGGATCCATCTAATATCTAAATATTGATATAATTGAGATAATTGATATAAACTAATATAAAAAATTTGTGATAATTGAGATAATTGATATAAAGTAATATCAGACTAATATCTAACTATTATAAAAAAATGAGATAATTGATCTCACAATTGATATAAACTAAAATCACACTAATATCCAACTAGTATCTAAAAATTGATATAAATGATAAAACAATTGGTATATTATGACTAACAATTTATATCCAACTATTTTCTAAAAAGAAATTTACAAAATGATATATTATGACTAAACTAAGTTTAATTGATATATATTATGACTAAACAACATACGTAGCGCACTATGACACTAAATTGATATATCCAAAAATTGATCTCACAATTATAGTATATAAACTAAACTAAGTTTAATTTGATCTCCTATTTAGAAAATGACATATAATTGACATTTAGAATCTTACGACCCTAAAAGATATATAAAATATATAAACTAAACTATGTTTAATTTAATCTCGCAATTGATATACAAGTTTATACTAATTTAAAGTATATACTAAGCTAAGTATATATAGACTATACTGTCAGAGTTCTCGTCCGGCAGTCCACCCAGGGGTACCCAAGTGGTTGATTTGTAGGCAAAGGGCAATCGCGAGGCTAGAGAGCTCGAGGTAACACAGGGACACAGGGATTATACAGGTTTGGGCTATCCGGAGGTATAATACCCTACGTCCTGTGCTTGGTGGTGTTGTATTGCTCTGTTCGGCGAAGTTCCAGGGAACAACGGCGAGTTCTCGGTTACAACGGGAGGTTTTGGTGGATGAGACTTGAAAGATCTAAGAGGGTCGACCTAGGCCGCCTTATATAGGCCGGCGACCTAGGGTTTACAAGTTGGTTTTCCTTAATCGCTATCTGGCTACAACTAGGAAACTAATATGAGTTGGTTACAACATAATCTCCATGATTCTTGGGCGAGATCCGAGTACATCGCTGCACGCCTTGCGGGCTAAATCTTCACCAATCTTGTCCATCAAGTCGAGGATCCTCGTGGGCCGGCCTAGGGTCGGCCCATATCATTGTCAGACATGGGCCCAAGCCGACTATCTACCCGGTCGGTAGTGGACCCAGGGGTACCCATATCCCACAAGTCCCCGAGCAACGTGCAGGCGCGTGGTGGACTGCTGATGAAGAAACGAAGCCTCCGTAGTCGGCTGAAGCGTCTCGGTCGGCAGGCCAACACAAGGGTGGCCGGTGCTCAAAAACTAACACACCGTAAGCCATCGGGGATGGCCCTGGGCAGACCCGGGGGTAAAACCCTGAGTGGCGCGGTGCCGAGTTGTGGCCGAGTCGGTCACCATAAGGGACTGCACCACTTTGAGAAAGTGACCCATCCTGATGGGGCATACGGAGAGAGACGCAAGGAGCTCTCCATATGGGTCGCTAAAAAAAGGAGCTCTCCATATGGAGTAGTCCCCGAGCATTGGGCCGACTAGAAAAGTCGGGGAATGGTCAAAAAGTGTTGAACACCAAACGCCGAGGTAGGCAGGCCGCCCAAAGGATAAGATCGGCACGGGTGTCTGAGCACGTCGTGACAACAACAGTATCCACGTGAGCGCACAAAGCACGCCCATGATCGAAGGCTATCGAAGACATTAATGGCGGACTGAGCGCCTTGGGGAGAAGGGCTGCGCAGCGCAGAGCTCACGCGCCGAATAGTGCAACCGAGGTCACTTGGGAGCAGTTAGCATGGGGCTATAAATATATGCAAAGGTTCGGGACCCTGCGCTTATCGAAAGAGAAGCGTAGCAAGCGCTTAGCAAATATGTTGGGGACTTGTTGTTGGGTTCATCCCCCGGGGAGAAACCATGAGGACTTGAAAGCTTGGTGCTAGAAGAGTGCTTGCGAAGATCTTGAGGTGTTGATGAGCGGCTGCATGCTTTTCCATTCTCTCCCAGTATTGCCTTGGGCCAAGGGCCTTGTAGGGTAAAATTCTTGTAGAGCCACGGGAAACCTAGAGGCATTCGCACACAACCCTCGAGTGGGGTTAACCTGTCGTCGGTCGTCATGGTGCTACAAGAGAGCTTGCGAGGAGCTCATGTGGACAAAGCTTGCCGTGTAAGCAGCAATTCGCGCCACGGCGAGTGCCCCTAGCCATCACCTTGATGGTTAATGCTTTTTATCCTTGTAACCGCTCCATGGCCGGCTCTTCTTTGTAATTGTATAGTTTGTTAATGGATCCTCTTTTTATAGCCTGGCGGGTTCCCAAACGTCATGGTTGGCCGAGTCGTGGAGTCCCGTGGACCGAAGTCCCTAAGCGTCGGGGCTGGCCGAGTCGCGGAGACCTGTTGACCGAAGTTGTGGCAGCCGAGTCCCCGAGCGCCGGGGCTGGCCGAGTCGCGGAAACCCATTGACCGGAGTCGTGGCGCCGAGTCCCCGAGCGTCGGGGCTGGCCGAGTCGCGGGGACCTGTTGACCGAAGTCGTAGCGCCGAGTCCCCAAGCGTCGGGGCAGGCCGAGTCGCGAAGACCTGTTGACCGGAGTCGTGGCGCCGAGTCCCCAAGCGTCGGGGCTAGCCGAGTCGCGGGGACCCGCTGACCGTAGTCGTAGCACCGAGTCCCTGAGCGTCAGGGCTGGCCGAGTCGCGGAGACCCGTTGACCGAGTCGTAGCGCCGAGTCCCCGAGCGTCGGGGCTGGCCGAGTCGCGGAGACCCGTTGACCGGAGTCGTAGCGCCGAGTCCCCGAGCGTCGGGGCTGGCCGAGTCACGGAGACCCGTTGACCGGAGTCGTAGCGCCGAGTCCCCGAGCGCCGGGGCTGGCCGAGTTCCATAGGCAAAGAGCCGTTGGCGCGCGGAGAGCCGTTGGCCCGCAATTAACGGAATCGCCGCGGATTCCGTCCGTTAGTCGCGGTGCCGTTAGGGTAATTGAATCGGTGAATGGGGGATAAATCAAATCGGTCGCCGGCGGTTTTTTACCACCGTCATTCCCAGATCTGAGTCGTTCCGCCATCCGCTACCGCTTAGCGCCACCGTGAGTTCGATTCAGCCGCACGTATTTGCCGCCGCAAGAATTCTTCCACCACCACCGCCGCGACTCAACCTTTGTTGCGCCCACACGTTGGGAGCGGAGATGATGGACCTGAAGGCTTCGTTGAGGGCATCGGTGTCGGAGGAGGGAGTGTCGTCGTCGACGAGGGCGGCAGATGCCGGTGTCCCTGCGGGTCGCGGGGATGCCGCTGCGGGGAAGACGACGACGTCCGCTAGGGTGCAGTCCGTGGCTGCGAGAGATGCCGCCGCCGGCGGGGATGGCGCCGCGGCGGGGCCGACGGCCGCCACCGGGATGGATGCCGCAGCAAAGGCAATTGCATCGTCTGTCGAGGTCGTAGAGTTGACCTCTGTGCCTGGTGGAGTACCGCCCCAAGAACCTGCCTGGGGCCAGTCGTCCATGACCGAAGGGAAGCTTCAAGACATGGTGCGACGAGGTGTGCTGGGGCCCAAAGAAGAGCTGTTGTGGCGGCCTCCTGGGGACGACGCACGGTCTTGGGAGCGCTCGGAGACGGAGACCGTCGTTTTTGCGTCGTTCTTCGAGCGTGGCTTCGGATTGTCCACTAGGGACTTCTTCCGGGGTCTGCTGCATTACTACGGTATTGAGCTTACCCACCTAAATCTGACCTCAGTTCTTGCAATCTCGGTCTTCATTCATCTTTGCAAGGCCTTCCTGGGAATTTCGCCGCACTTCAATTTGTCGCGGCGGTTGTACCGCATGAAGATAATTGGAGAGGATGCCGAAAAAGGCCCGGCCTGGATCACTGGCGGGCCAGGGTTCTCTTTGAGGCCTGGCATGTCCAAGAAGTACTTTGTGTTGGACATGAACGACTCCAATAAGGGATGTCGATCAGATTGGTTTTATGTTGCAAATCATCCCCCAGCCCTGCTGACCCGGACTGGCCATCGGCCAAAGAAGATCACGGACTGGGAGTCGCTTCCTGAGGGCAAGGATCTGCAGGAGGTTGAGGAGCTGTTGCAGCTGATAGCCGAGGTGAAGGAGAGGAAATTGACTACGGCGGCCATTATGATTTCCTTCATCCAGTGTCTGACACAACCTATCAAGGACCGGGTTCACCCCGGATACGAGTTCTCGGACGCCAGAGACCCGACTCGGGAGCAAGTCCGATTGGTGTCTGTCCCCGAGACAATGGAAAGGGTCATGAGTTTTATGCGGGGGGAAATCTTCAACCAGGGTACACCTGTACCCTTCTCCTTGCACAACTTGCCCCCACCGGTTTGTATCCATCTCCCATACGACTTTTGTAGCTTGATGCCAGATATATGATTCTTTGTGTGCGGATCTGAGTTGCTGTGTTGATTGTTTTGTAGGAACGCACTGTGAAGTATTTTTGTCCGGATCCGTTGCCCGAGGGCAGTGTTCGGCTGGAGAAGCTGATGACAGCAGAGGAGACGTCCCGGATGCCTCGTGTGGTTGACGAGGAGCCGACCGAATGGGAGGCTGGCGACTTGATTCTGGCTCTCCTGGAGGAGTCAGATGATGACTAGGCGACCCTAGCAGCTGTCATTAGCACAGGGAAACCAAGGCGCACAGCTGTGCGCAAGGTGACGATGTCCAGGTCGACGAGAGCGGCTGCCCAAGGGTCGTTGCCGAAGCCGCTGCCCAAGTCGGGGCAGTCTGCACGGGCCGAGTCCCAGGAGAGGAGGAAAAGGAAGTTGATATCCTCAGCGAGCGAAGCCGATGATGAAGCCGACGGGTCGCCCTCGGGCCTGGACTTGGGGGAGTCGCCTCGAACCGATAATGGTGGACAGGGGACCCTCTATGTTCCGCCGCGGGAATGGCCGGAACTGCTTCCGGCGCCCAGCTCGACACCGCTGATACTTCTCAAGCGGATTGAATTTAAGCATCTGCGGAGGAGCGGGTAAATCGTTGGGGATGTTTTGAACATCTCCTGGGTTGTCATACTCATGTTATGCTTGTTTTGAATGCAGGCTTGGGAGTCCGGGCGGTGGAGCTGGTCTGGTGTCGCTTCTTGGAGCAGGTGGCAAGATGTCGGTGGTTCAGCTATCCATCGCAGGCACGGGACACGAGGCCAGTGTTGAGGATGGCCTGCCGGAGCGAAGGCTGGGTAGCCCCTCGGTGGAGGACCAGGCGCAGCAGCCGAGTCCTTCCCGTGTCACTTCGGGGACGAGCCCCCCGGCCGCCGACAAGCAGGAGGAGCTGCCCAAGATGGGAGGCGCGGACGAAGACCCGAGCATAGTGACCGGGGTGGAAGACCCGGTCAGTGGTCCGCCTCCACTTGACAATGACGATGACCAGCTGCTCGGGGAACAGCTGAGTGCCGGGGTTGGCACTGTTG
This sequence comes from Alloteropsis semialata, assembly GCA_004135705.1. Classification (NCBI taxonomy): domain Eukaryota; kingdom Viridiplantae; phylum Streptophyta; class Magnoliopsida; order Poales; family Poaceae; genus Alloteropsis; species Alloteropsis semialata. The sequence continues at coordinate 65,643,362 of CM014271.1, read as the reverse complement.
TGGCGCCCAGAGTGGAGGCCATTGTGCCCGGGCTTAGAGCCGAGCCGAGCGCGTCAGCGCTGACTCCTGAGCGCGCTTTGGAGCTCGACATCGCCGACCACGAGTGCGGGCTTCGAAAGCTGCAGAATGTGGCTGGCATGCTTGATCGCGTCGTTAAGGTATGATGTCTTGAACTTTATGGGCGTTGTTGTTCTTTCACCGGCTGACCATTTTCTATTGTTGAGCAGGGTTTCGCAACTCGGGCTGCAAACGACCTTATCTTCAAGCAGCGGGCTCTCGAGGAGCGCCGGACCTTGATGAAGATTCAGGAGGTGCAGGTCCAAGACGCCAATAGCTCCAAGGAGTACATGATGAAGAGGGAGAAGGAGATGGCAGACATCGTCAAGCTCAACGAGGAGCTAATGAATGACATGAAGATCTTGACGGAGGATGAGTTCCTCGGATGCACCGGAGTGGTTCGCATGCCAGGGCTTTGTGCTGATGATAATTCCTTGCAGATGCGGAGAAGAAGGAAAAGGTTCTCCAAGGAAAGGTGGAGAAGCTATCCGAGGCCAAGCGGAAGCTCGAGGACGAGGTCGGCGCCCTGAAGGAAGCCAACAAGCGCCTCAAGGCCGAGTCCGAGCGCTTGACGGAGGTCAACCAGCGTCTGAAGGACGAGTATGACCAGATCATGCATGGTGAGTATTTCTTGTTGAGTCAGTTGTCGTTCTTGTTGGCTTGTATATTTAGCGGTTTCTGTTGCAGGCGTTCGGGCCGAGCTACTGGAGCTGCGGCAAGCGGTCGAGTTCAACGCCAACTCGCTGGTCCCCGTCAAGTCGGGACCGACGACCTTGACATTGGTGCAGCGGCTTCGGGCTGGCCCCGTCTGCGTGGCGCAATTGGTGCTAGAGACCGCAGTCGGCTACGGTAGTCGCATCTTGGCGTTGATCCGTGCACACTTCTCGTCTCTCGTCCTTGCTCCAATTCGCGAGGGCTTGCCTGAAGGGATGATCGACGACCAGTTTGACGACCTAGTCGATGAGTGTACGCCCCTGGCAGAGGCTGTAGCGAAGGAGCTTGGCCTGTAAAATGACAATTACTGATGTAAGCAATGTTTCATGATGTAATATAAGTAGATCAGAATTCTGTCTATTGGAGCATTGTGTGCTATGATTAGCGAAATGAAATATGGACCCTTTTCCCTGCCGACTAGGACTTTGCGTCGCCTGATCGGCCACTGCCTTGTGCCGTTTAAGCGCCTTTTTATCCCGCTGACCACTGCTCACGGAGAGGACGGCTTACCACTCAGCGATGCTTAGCTGGAAGGCTTACTCGCTGGTAGCGCGCGGGTTGAGCGGGGAGCTCAGGGTTTCACGGTTGGGGAGTCGGACCAACCAGGTTAGCTCGGCTGTCGCTGGGGGGGAACATGGGGTCGGGCAAGGACTTCGAAAGTCAGAGTCGGTGGGGACCCTCACTGTGATCGTGATAGGTTTGCTTGGGTTGGGCCCAGTCCCCGAGCATCACCTTGGATGTCAGTTAAAGAGTTAACGGCGGGCCCTGTGACCCGGAGTCATTGGCAAGGAAGAAGACACTTTTATTATGAATATCAGTGAAGAAATATATAGCTTTAGTGAAATCTAGGGGTAGAACTTTGCGAGGTGCTGAATATTCCACACGTTCGGGACGGGGTCACCATTGGCCCACTGGAGGCGGTATGTTCCTGGCGAGACGACTTCCTTGACGATGAAGGGCCCTTCCTAGGGGGCCGACAGCTTGTGCTGGCCCTTGCTGGACATGACTCGGCGCAGGGCCATGTCGCCAACGTTTTGGGATCTTTCCTGGACGTTCTTGTCATGGTACCGTCACACTTGTTGCTCGTGCCGGGTATGTTGGATCAAGGTAGCGAGTCGGTGCTCTTCTATGCTGTCAATGTCAAACTGTCGGCTTGTTTCTGCTTCTCCTTCCTCATAGTGCTGGATGCGTGGGGCACCATAGGCGAGGTCGGCTGGTAAGACGGCTTTGGAGCCATAAACCAGGAAGAACGGGGTGTAACCAATAGCTCGGCTCTTCTGTGTCCATAGGCCCCATATAATGTGAGGCACTTCTTTTGCCCACCGGCCTGCATGCTTATTTAGGTTGTCGTATTTGGCCTTCTTGAGCGAGTCCTGGACCATGCCGTTGGCGTGCTCAACTTGGCCGTTGCACCTAGGATGTGCCGAGGGGGAGTAGTAGATGTCGATACAGTTGTCCTGGTAGAAATCCCAAAAGTCGTGTCCTGTGAACTCGGATCCGACATCAGTGACGATACGATTAGGGACGCCAAATCAGTGGGTCAGTTCCTCGATGAATTTGGCTGCTGTGACAGACTTGGAGTCGGCCACAACCTTGTACTCGATCCACTTGGTGAACTTGTCGACTGCCCCCAAGAGATGTTTGAGTCCGCCCGGAGCGGTTTTAAATGGCCCGACATTGTCGAGTCCCCATACTGCGAATGGCCAGGATGGAGGAATTGTTCGGAGCATTTGTGCTGGGAGGTGTTTTTGCTTTTGGAAGAACTGGCACCCTGTACAGTGGCGTACGAGGTCTTTGGCGTCGGATAGGGCCGTGGGCCAGTAGAATCCTGCCTTACAAGCTTTGCCGACTAGGGTCCCGGCGGCTGTGTGATTGCTGCACATGCCCGAGTGAATTTCCTTCAATAGGCTAATGCCTTCATCACGGAGGACACACTTCATGAGTATGCCTGAGGAAGCGGCCTTCCTGTACAAGGAGTCACCGATGACGATGTAATTTGTCAAGCACCGGGTTAGTTTCTCGATTTCCTCCTTCGTGCCCGGTGACCGGCTCTCTATAAGAAAGGCGATGAAGGGGGCGTGCCAGTCTTCTTCTACCAGGAAGACTTCATTGGTCAACGGGCCACTCGAGAGTGGCTCCGGGTCAGGCACGGGGCTACTGTCTTCAAGCATTCTAATTTACGGAGTGCGTAGGTCTTGGACAAAAACGCCGACTGGCACCTGGGCCTTGGTGGACCCTAGCTTGGACAGGACGTCGGCGGCGATGTTATCTTCTCGTAGAACGTGGTGGAGGTCGAGCCCGTAGAAGTGGGCTTCAAGGTTGCGGACCTCCGCACAATATGCACTCGTGGTTTCTTTCGTCGTGTCCCAAATCTTATTTACTTGCTCGACGACTAGCTTAGAGTCGCTGTAACACATCAGCCGCTTGATGCCGAGTGACACCGCGATCCGGACAGCCTGGATAAGGGCTTCGTACTCGGCCCCATTGTTGGTGGCTTGGTAGTGTATTTGGAGAACGTATTTTAGGTGCTGTCCTTCCGGGGAGATGAACAGCACTCCTGCTCCGGCTCCTTCGAGGTTGAGGGCGCCGTCGAAGTACATCTTCTAGTGCTCCGGCCGCTCCTCTGGGGTCGGGGCCTGTATCTCTGTCTACTCGGCCACGGAGTCGGCCAGGATCTGGGATTTGATGGCCTCTCGTGGCTCGTAGTTGATGGTGTGCTCTCCGTGTTCAACGGACCACTTTACTATTCATCTGTTGGCATCTCTGTTGTGCAGGATGGCTCCGAGCGGGAAATTCGAGATAACCCGGATGACGTGGTCCTAGAAATAATGGCGCAGCTTCCTGGCAGTGATCAGGAGTGCGTAGAGCAACTTCTGAGGGTGAGGGTATCGGACCTTGGAGTCTCCGAGTGCCTCGCTGACAAAATATACAGGACGCTGGACCTTGTATGGGTGGCCTTCTTCTAGTCGCTCGACGACCAGGGCCATGCTGACCACGTGTGTGGTGGCCGAGATGTAGAGCAGCAGTTCCTCCCCGAGGGTCAAGCCCGTGAGTACCGGGGGGTTGACTAGGAACTCCTTGAGGTCGGCCAGGGCCTTGCTAGCCTCAGGGGTCCATTCGAACTTGTCCACCTTCTTGAGGATTTTGAAGAACGAAAGTCCCTTTTCGCCGAGCTTGCTGATGAATCGGCTCAGGGCCGCCATCATTCCTGTGAGCTTCATGATATCTTTCTTGCACTTGGGTTCCTCGAGGTTGCGTAAGGCATCCAGCTTGATTGGGTTCGCCTCGATGCCACGTTGGCTGACCAAGAAGCCCAGGAGCTTTTCTGATGGTACACCGAACACGCATTTCGTCGGGTTAAGTTTCCACCTGAAGCGTCATAAATTGTTAGAGATTTCCTGGAGGTCGGTGACCAAGGAGTCGGTGTCATACGTTTTGACGACGACGTCATCTATGTAGGCTTCAACATTTCGCCTGATTTGGTTTGCAGGAAACCCTGAATGGCCTTCTGGTATGTGGCGCCGGCGTTCTACAGCCCGAAGGTCATTGTCTTGTAGCAGTAGATGCCGTGTGGGGTGACAAACGCCGTTTTGTCCTTGTCAGACATCTTCAGGGCTATCTGGTGATAGCCCGAGTAGCAATCTAGAAAGAAGAGGAGTACGCAGCCGGACGTGGAGTCTACGACTTGGTCGATTTGGGGAAGAGGGAAGGGGTCTTTAGGGCAGTAGCGGTTGAGATCCTCCATTCACCGGTTTTCTTCTTTACAAGTACAGGATTTGCAAGCCACTCAGGGTGTTTGCATTCTCTAATGAAGCTGGCAGCTAAGAGCTTATTCAGTTCTACCCTAATGGCATCCTTTCGATCTTGAGCGAATCGGCGTAGCTTCTGCTTGGTGGGCTTCGCGTTCTTGCTCAAATCCAAGGAGTGCTCAGCCTTCTCCCTTGGGACTCCTGGCATGTCTGATGGTTTCTATGCGAAGATGTCCCAGTTGTCCCGGAGGAAGGAGGTGAGCGCGTCTTCCTATTTAGGAGTGAGCCCTGGCCCTATGAGGGCCGTCTTGGCGGGGTCGTCGAGTCCCAAGCTGATCGCTTTGGGGGCTTCTGCAGGCGTCAGCTCTGTGGGCTGCTGCTTCTGCTCCAGGAGAACGGGCTCGCCGGTCGCTGCCTTGGGGGCTGCCTCTGCCAGCAAGGTTCTGTTGCCGAGTTGCCGGGACAACTCGGCTATCTTGATAGCTTCCCCGTCGCACTCGAAGGAGGTCTTGATGTCTCCACGGATGGAGAGGACTCCATTGGGTGCCGGCATCTTCAGGACCAAGTATGTGTGGTTCGGTATAGCCATGAACCGAGCCAGCATGGGTCTGCCAAAGATGGCGTGGTAGGAGCTCTGGAAGTTGGCAACCTCAACGTACAGGAACTCCGTGCGGTAGTTGTCGGCCATGCCAAATGTGACTGGCAGGGCGATCCTTCCTATCGGGTAGGAAGCTTTCCCTGGCACAATGCCGAAGAACGGGTCTTTGGCGCTCAAGAGTCGGCTGTAGTCGAACCCCATGCTGTTCAGGGTGCTGGTGAAGATGATGTTCAAGGCGCTTCCGCTGTCAACCAGGAGCTTGGAGAGGAGGACCCGCTCGACCACCGAGGCGACAACGAGTGGGTAGGACCCGGGCTCGGGTAGGTGTACCCAGTGGTCGGTGCGACTGAAGGTAATGGGCATCTCCGACCACTGGAGATATTCCACAGGCTTGGTGGAGACCATCTTCACATCACACTTGTGGAGCTTGCCTTTGCGTCGGTCTGGGAAGGCGCCGGGCCCCCCAATGATGACATTGACATGGCGGTCAGTGTGCTGGAAGTCGCAATTGGCGCCGCGCCTGGGAGCTTCTGCTGGTGCGGCGGGTCGGCGCTCATCGTCTTGATGACGTGGATCTTCTCGCCGGGCTGGAGCCTCGCGGTCGTGGTTGTTGCCACGACGGTAGTCGTCCCGGTGGTCGTGGTCCTCTCTGCGGCGGTAGTCGTCGCGCCGGTCGCTGTTGTTGCCGTCGCGGTGGTAGTTGTTGTAGCGGCCGCCGTTGTTGTTGAAGCGTTGTTTCTTGGTCGGTGGCATGGTGCCGAGTTCTTTGAGCAGCACATGGCAGTCGCAAAGAGTGTGCTTGGCCTCCTTATGGAAGGGGCATTGGTCATTCAGAGTATCATGGAACTCTACCGAGAGGAACCTGGGTTCCACCCGGCCTTCTTCTTCTGCTAGGGATACAAGAGGCTCGGGGCCTGCCTTGCGTCCACGCAATGGCTCATGGCGTTTCGAGCTCTCGACTTGGTCATCGTCTTCAGGCCGCTTCTGTTTGTTCTTGAATTGGGCCAGTTCAGCCTGGTCGGCTCGGACTTCCAGGTCGACCACGTCCATCAGCTCGGAGACTGACTTTGGGCTAACTTTGAAGAGCGTACGGAAGAGTGGGTTGTCGATGAGGCCGCGTCTGTACACGTCAATAATGTCTCAATCTTCAACGTCGGTAAGCTTGTTCCAATTGTCGAAGAATCGACCCGTGTAGTCACAGAAACTTTCACCTTTCCTCTGCTTGACGTTGTCCAGATCAAATCTGGAGCCCGGCTGAGTATAGCTTGCTTGGTAGTTCTTTGTGAAAGCGTGGCAGAGGTCTGCCCAGCTGTTAATGGTATCGAGGGAGGCCCTCGAGCCACAGCTGCACCTCCTTGCCTAGCATCACAGGGAAGTAGGCGGTGGCTTGGTCGTTGGATCCGTGGGCGGCTTTGACCGTCGTGTGGTATGTCTTGAGCCAGAGATTTGGGTCGGAGCGACCGTCGAACTTCTCGACTTGGGCTGGCTTGAAGGACTCAGGCCACTGCACGGCGCGGAGCTGGGCGGAGAAAGAGGCAAAGCTATCGAATGCATCCTCCTCATCGTTACGGTGGTTGCGGCAAGGAGGTCGGCCTTGGTCGACGTGGGGTCGAGCATCGTCATGCCGTTGGTGGTGATCGTCCCTCAGAGGGCCGTATCGCACGTCGTGCAGCTCGCGTTCCATAAGCTCATGGACTACGCGGCGCTCGTCTTCCTCTGCCGCTGTGTCGCCTGCTTCTCCTACTGGCTGGCGGTCGGGTCGGCCATAGTCCCGGTCGTATCGCTCACGGCGCTCAAGTTCTACTGCGTCACGTTCGCGATGCCGAGCGTTGGGGTCGGCGCGGATGTCCCGGACGTTGTCTCTCAGACGGTCTCAGAGATCGCCTTCCAGGGGGTTGACCGGGTAGTAGTGCCGTTGGCGCCTGTCGCGCTGTTCCTGATAGCGATCGCGGCTGTTGTTCGCGTTGCGCGGGTTGCGCCGTTCTTCTTCTTCCTCCTCGTGGTGGTTCTGGGCCACCTCTTCTTCAACGACGGGTAGTGGTGGGTTCCTCTAGTGAGGATGATCCCTATCCAATCTGCTATGAGCAGAGCGGTGGCTTGCAGAGCGATCCAAATTAGTCCGTCCGGATCGGGATCTGGCGCGGTACGATCGTTCGACTTGTTCCTGAGCAGCTTCCAAGCGAGCTCGGGCACGTTGCACCTCGGGGGTGTCAGCCATGTGTTCCAACTCGGCAAAAGCTGCCGCAATGTTGGCCTGGGGCGTGCGAAAAGATCTCGAGCGAGTGCTCCGTCAAGGTTGACCGGTTCAACTCCACGAGGGCCCTGACCGGGGGGCTGCTGCCTTAGAGGTGCCCCAAGGGGGATTTCTGTGGCAGCTGCAGCAGCTGCAGCATCCCCGTCCGCTGCCTGGGGTGGTAGGGCTTCTTCATTGCACCGGCGAGCTCAGTCGACGTTACATTCCTGGTGGCGGTCCCTAGCCGAGTCAGTTTCTCCGTCCTGGGTGGCCTGATCTTCACAGATGAAGACTTCACACCCCAGAGGCGTAGCATAGCTTGACTCATTGCTCGGGTCAGCCGGAGCCGGCAGGAGCACGCTTGTGGCGACCTGGAATTCTCCGCAGTCCTGGGACTGGGTGGTGGGTGGGTTTTCAGATTGGATCTGATTCATGCTTCTGCGCACCCACGCCGAGTAGTGCGCCGAAGCGTTGCGTAGCCCCATCGGTTGCCGATCACGAGGTCGGCGCAGGGCCTCTTCCGACATGGCGATGCACTCGGAGAGGGTGCCTTGGACACGATCTAGTCCGGCAAGGAGCTCGCTGGGGGGTGGAAGTCTTGGGCGGGCGGCCAAGCCTGGAGCTTGGTCGCCGAGGGCCATTTGGCCGAACCGCTGCTGGAGCGGGGCGATGATTGACGACAAAGTCGGCGAGCAGGTCAGCATGGAGCTGGTCGGCGTGGTGAAGTCGGGCGATGAGCTTGAATCGGAGGAGGCAGAGTGGGTCTCGGCAAAGAAGCTGATGCCCTCGAGATGCTCAGAGCAATCCTTGAGGCTTTCGGGGATGATGACGTCGTAACGATCTGCCATCGAGCTAGCTGTAATGCCCCGCGTTTTCCCCTACCTGGCATGCCAACTGTCGGAATTCTCGTCCGGCAGTCCATCCAAGGGTACCCAAGTGGTTGATTTGTAGGCAAAGGGCAATCGCGAGACTAGGGAGCTCGAGGTAACACAGGGACATAGGGATTATACAGGTTTGGGCTACCCGGAGGTATAATACCCTACGTCCTGTGCTCGGTGGTGTTGTATTGCTCTGTTCGGCGAAGTTTCGGGGAACAATGGCGAGTTCTCGGTTACAACGGGAGGTTTT
>CM014271.1:65610662-65634316 GCA_004135705.1 Alloteropsis semialata | reverse complement strand
CGACGGGCAGTGGCGGCGTGGGGCAACGTCGCGGTGCGACATCGGTGGTCGGAGAACGGCGAGGGAGCGAGGTCGGCGTGCACGAACGGCGAGGGATCGATCGAGAGAAGAAGGAAGGAGAAGAGGTCGGGGGGTTATAACCCCCCACATTTACGACCCGGGACTAAAGGGGATCCTTTAGTCCGGGGTAGTAATACGACCCGGGACTAAAGGGTAATTTCGCGCGGGAAGGGAAAACGCAACCCCTTTAGTCCCGGGTCGTGTGGCTACGTTTTTGCTTCCCGCGCAAATCCAGCCCCCTTTTATTTTAGTTCTATTCCTTTTACTAATACACTAATATTCATTCGTATATATCATTATCACCGAAAAATTTGCCAAAAATTAACAAAAAACAGCTGCTTATATTAGAGCTTACAAAATTTAATAAACATGCTAATATGAGTTATATAATGTTTATTTGTCAAATATTAGCAAAAAATCTATAATTAAACTAGTTGATGTGATGTTCACATATTTTTCTTAATATTTGACACAATGCTCACAAGTATTCTCACATACCTATTATGCATATGTATATGATGTTCATACATTGGCAAGGTTAACCTCCAACTAGGTAATCATAGTATGTAACCATGAAACTTATGTCTTCCATAACCATGTTAAACAATTGTCGTTGGAGTTTTTACTTCTCGATGGTTTTAGTGTGAGCCTGAAAGATTTGAATGTCCCAAGGATCACATTAAAATCATCGAGAGAAGTAAAAACTCCATCAACTATTGTTTAATACATGGTTATGGAAGACATAAGTCTCATGGCTACAGACTGCCACTACCTAGCTGCAGATACACCTTGCCACTGTATGATCATCATGTACACAAGCAAAAAAAGCATGGAGACAATGCTTGTGAGCATAGAGTGGTCTATTAAGAAAATCTATACATCCCATCAACAATATTAATTATCAATTTTTGGCTAATGTTTAATAAACAAAATAATACCACTCATATTATCATATTTAATAAATTATGAAAGCACCAATATATGCAAATGTTATTTATTAAAGTTTTGCAGTTTTGTTAGTAATAATGATATATATGAATAGATATTGGTCTATTTAGTAAAAGAACTAAAACTAAACCAAAAGAGGGCTAGATTTGCATGGGAAAAAATGCACTTAATAAAAATTAGTGTTATTACAACATGATAAAAATTAGTCCAACAAACTTAATAATAATTCTTATTATAACATGATTCATAAAAATGCACGCCACTAAATTAATCTCCGTCCACGCCATTCTTTTTCATGAGATAAAAAGGATAGTTTATGTCAACAATCTCGACACCTCGATATCTATCAACGTAATCAAGTGCCCATATGAACGCACTATCAACCGCCTTATAGGGTTTATCCAAAACCTCGCCATACATTTTTGTCGGCCTAGTCATTCCACTTGCGTCCAAATGTGTCAAGGTTGTGTCCGCTTGAAATCCACCATTAACACGATATGAATATGGCTTAGTGAATGTGTACTGCAGGTAATCAAGTACCTGTTTTAGTATTGCTTCTAACCCGGAGTACACATGCATGTATCCACAGTACAGATCATCCTATAAAAAAACAAAACCACGTTATTTCATAACATTTATAATGGAATTCAAAAAAATCATAGTTAACTTACATAGATGGATTCATATTCAGGGGTAATTAATTTAGGCATCTGTGTCATAGGGAGGCCACCCGCCTCAAGAGCTTTTATCTTCATGTAGCTATAGTCTGGTAAAACATGCCCACCCAGTAATTGGATTGGTAGAGTGCTTGCCTTACAGTGTCACAAGCCGCAACATGCTCCTGCTGCTAGGCATCCGATTCGACGTCGATATGCACAACTTGGCCCCGGCTTGGGTCACGTAAGGCATTTTGCCTAATCTCAACAGAAATGAGAACCCTCCTGGTGTTCTCATTCACCTCTCTGTAAACCAATGGGCATCGAGGAGCGATGTGCATTACTGCATCTTTAAACCATTTGATTAGCAAAATAATCTGCTATATTGGTAAGTCACATTAATAAATTGCATGAAATAATCAATACATTGACATGTAACTATTGAAGCACTAGATAATTAATTTACCCGATTGAAAGAGCTTCGTTAGGCGCGGGCACTTCAATGTTGTTCCGGTAAACACGATTGAAACGAGCTTCATTAGGCGCGGGCACTTCTAGTTATTTTTCAATTTGGTTTTTGTTTATTATTTCATTTACTAAAAAATTATATTTCAATTAGTTTTTTCATTTACTATATATTAGATATTTCAACTAGTTGTTTCAATTTGTTTTTTGTTTCAATTTGTTTCTTATTTCATTTACTAAAAAAATATATATTTCAATTAGTTTTTTAGTTCATTTACTAGCTAGATGTGCTAATATGAACATGTGTGTTGAGAACAATTTGAATACAACTCCATCACATAAGCATAAATTTGTAATAGAAGAGTGCATGCTCAATATCTTACATAATGGTTATAACAATACATTAAACATCACGATCTAGAATGGCAATAGTATTCTTTTTCATGAATGTGCCTTGCTTATGATCACTACGTGTGTAAGGAGCATCCTCTTTAGCTAATAGAATGCTTGGGTCAAAATTCACGGCGAATGGAGGAATCTCGTCAAACTTATCATAATCTTCTGACATGTCTGTTTTGCCCTCGATGCCGGCGATGTTTCTTTTTCCGGAAAGGACTATGTGTCGCCTGAGCTCATCATTTGACTTGCCTGTTTGCTTCTTCGATTTACTAGACATGTCCTTCACATAGAAAACCTGAGCCACATCCTTGGCTAGGATGAATGGTTCATCTCTGTAACCAAGATTATTGAGGTACACTGTTATTATTCCATAATTGTCTTTTAACACCCCTCCTCCACTGAGCTTCACCCATTTGCACCGAAACAGCAGCACTTTCAATAATGGGCCATAGTCCAGTTCCCATATCTCCTCTATGTAACCATAATATGTGTCCTTGTTACCATCGCTGTCTAGTTCATCTACACGGATGCCACTATTTTGGTTGGTGCTCTTTTTATCTTGGGATACCGTGTAGTATGTATTCCCATTAATCTCATACCCTTGGAATGTCAAGACTGTAAAGGAGGGACCCCTGGCCAACCATGCTAGCTATTCATGTATGTCCATATTGCGAATTAGATGTTTCCGCAACCAACGGGCGAAAGTATCAATGTGTTTACGTGTAATCCAGGCCTCAAACTTCCCCAGGAATTCAGTGTGTAAAAGCTCCTTCTGTTCATCTATATAAGGACTAACCAATGATGATTGTTGTAGAACAGTGTAGTGTGCTCTGTTGAAAGAATCATCATCCCAAGTAGCAACAACCTTCTTTCCTATTGTTCCCTTTCCACTGAGTCTCCCCTCATGTCGTGATTCAGGGACACCAATTGGTTTGAGATCGTCGATGAAGTCAACACAAAACTCGATGACCTTCTCTGTTTCGTAGCCCTTTGATATGCATCCTTCTGGTCTAGCACGGCTACGGACATATTTCTTTAGTACTCCCATCAACCTCTCAAAAGGAAACATGTTGTGCAAGAAGACAGGACCTAGAATTTCAATCTCTTTGACAAGATGAACTAGTAGATGTGTCATAATATTGAAGAACGACAGTGGAAATACCAACTCAAAGCTCACCAGGCATTGGGCCACATCAACCTGCAACTTCAGTAGATTGTCTGGATCAATTACCTTATGAGAAATTGCGTTGAGGAATGCACATAGCTTTGCGATAGCTAATCGTAGATTCTCTGGTAGAACTCCCCTCAATGCCACTGGAAGCAGCTGTGTCATGAGCACGTGGCAGTCGTGAGACTTCAGGTTTGTAAATTTCTTCTTTGGCATATTTATTATTCCCTTAATGTTCGAAGAGTATCCAGAGGGCACCTTGATACTATTGAGGCATTCGAACATGCTTTCCTTTTCTTCTTTGCTAAGAGTGAAGCTGGTAGGACTTAAGTAATTTCGCCCATTGTCCCTCTCTTCTGGATGTAGTACATGTCGTTCTTCCATATGTTGCAGATCCTAGCGTGATTCCAGTGTATATTTTGTCTTACCATAGGTGCCTAGAAAGGCTATCAAGTTGACGCAAAGATTCTTCGTCAGGTGCATGACGTCAATTGCATTGCGGACCTCCAAGACTTCCCAATATGGTAGCTCCCAAAATATACTCATCTTCTTAAACATGGGTGCCATCCCATTACTATCATTTGGAACAACAACGCTACCTGGCCCCTTTCCAAAAATAACTTTTAGATCTTTTACCATAGCGAATACATACTTTCCATACGATGCATAGGCTTGGGACGACGATCTGCCTCCCCTTTGAAATGCTTGCCTTTCTTTCTTAGCAGATGATTGAGAGGAAGCCATCGACGATGGGCCATGTACACAACCTTGCGACAATGTTTCAAATAAATGCTTTCAGTATTATCTAAACAATGCGTGCATGCCCTATATCCCTTGTTTGTCTATCTTGATAGGTTACTAAGAGCCGGCCAGTCATTGACGGTTACAAATAGCAATGCTCGTAGGTCAAATTCCTCTTGTTTGTGCTCATCCCACATACGTACACCGTTTTCGCCCCACAGCTGTAAAAGTTCCTCAACCAATGGCCTGAGATACACATCAATGCCATTGTCTGGTTGCTTTGGGCCTTGTATAAGAACAGGCATCATCATGAATTTTCTCTTCATGAAGAGCCATGGAGGAAGATTGTACATACACAAAGTCACGGGCCAAGTGCTATGGCTACTGCTCATTTCACCAAAAGGATTCATGCCGTCCGTACTCAAAGCAAACCTTATGTTCCTTGGATTTTCTGCGAAGTCTTTGAATGTTCGGTCGATTTTTCTCCACTGGGACCCATCGGCAGGGTGCCTCAACTTTGAGTCTTGCTTGCACTCTTCTTTGTGCCATCGCATCATCCGAGCATGCTCTTTGTTTCTGAAAAAACGCCTGAAACGTGGTATTATAGGGGAATACCACATGACCTTGGCAGGAACTCTCTTTTTGATAGGCTCTCTCTCTACATCACCAGGGTCGTCTTTTCTGATCTTGTACCGCAAGGCACCGCAAACCGGACACGCGTCCAATTTCTCATACTCGGGACCACGATACAGGATGCAGTCATTCGGACATGCGTGTATCTTCTGCACCTCCAACCCCACCAAGCAAACGAGCTTTTTTGCTTCGTATGTTGTCGAGGGCAATTCGTTTTCCCTAGGAAGCATCTTCTTCATGATTTTTAGTAACCCACCAAAGCCCTTGTCCGATACACCATTTTTGGCCTTCCATTGCAGTAAATCCAGTGTGCTCCCAAGTTTTTTGAGTCCCTCTTCACAACCCGGGTACAAAGGTTTGCGATGGTCCTCTAACATGCGCTGGAACTTCAACCTCTCCTTCTCAGTTTCGCTTGTGTCCTTTGCATCTTGCAACATCTGACCGAGATCATCTGCAGGCGCATCTTCTCCATCCTCTTCGTCAGCATCACCCATTGTAGTATCAGCAAAGGCACGGCATTCAGCAAATCCGAGAATGTTGTCATCAATCTCATCTTCACCGTCTTTCATTATAACACCTCTTTCTCCGTGGCTGGTCCAACAACTATAGCCAGGCATGAAACCGTGTCTAATCAAGTGGCTGTGAATGACCTTTCTTGAACTGTGCTCCTTCTGGTTCTTGCAGACCCCGCAGGGGCAACTCATGAAACCGTTTTTCTTGTTTTGCTCTGCCACATCTAGAAAATGATACATGCCTTGAAAGAAGTCACCTGAACGTCTGTCGGCGTTATACATCCATTGCCTGTCCATCTACAAGTTTAGGCAATTTTTATAAGTAGTACAAATAGTAAGTTTATTTTTAAAATAAATAAAAATTACCATCCTAATTCACTAAGCAATAAATGAAAATTACCATCCTATTTCACTAAGCAATAAATAAAAATTACCATCCTAATTCACTAATCACTAACAAATTATAATCAAAGTGAATAAAATAACTAGCAAATTATAAATAACTAAAGTATAAATATGAATTAACTAAAGTATAAATAACTAAAGTATAAATAACTAAAGTATAAATATGAACTAACTAATTAACTTAAGTATAAATAACTAAAATATAAATTAGGATAAATAACTAAAGTATAAATATGAATTAAAAACTAAATCTGCATTTACTAAAACATACTAGTGCAAACTACTAACAAATCAATATCTCAATTGTGCTAAAAAAACAAAACTCCCTCATCTCTCCGTTCCACTAAAACTCAAATTTCTCTTTGTATAAAGGATGAAATAAGAAATACTAACCGTGAAAGATGAGAGGATGAAGATATGCTCCTTTTAGACCACTTGGAGGAGCTAAATCTTCAAAATTTGAGAAAAAAAATGAGCATGACCTCCCCTAGCTCCGGCCAGCGCCATGAACGAGCTCTGTTCATGGCTCGGCTGGGCTGAGGGAGGAAGACGATATTTGTAGGGGACCTTTTAGTCTAGGTTGGTGGCTCCAACCCGGACTAAAAGGTCCCCTTTAGTCCCAGCTGGAGCCACCAGCCGGGACTAAAGCCCCTCCCAAGCCTCCCCCCCTCCCAATTGGGCCCGAGACCAACCCTTTAGTCCCGAGCCCAATTGGTACTGGGACTAAAGGCCCCGAATCAAATGTGGTTTCTCTACTGGTGTAGTGATACTCTAAAAGGATCACAAAATGCCTAGAGAGGGGGTGAATATGCTGTATCTAAAACTTTACTCGTGGTGGAACTAAATCTGGCAGACCCTCCGGCAACTTGTCAAATGGTCCAACAAAATACGAAATTTGCAAGATTTGGTTTTGGCTGATTCCACTTAAATCAAAAATAGTGTACATATGACCGAGACTATTCGACCACTTTCCTGCAAAAGAAAACTTACAAGCAAGTAGATCGTGCAGGAACAAGTTCAAAGTCAACCAAGAACAATAAGGACGGATCCAAGCACAAGAGCAAAGGATTTGTTACCCAAGTCAACATACCAAAAGAAGTTATGTCTCCTTTGAGGGACCTCTTGCGAGACCGAGCCTAGCCACAAGCTCTACCCTCACCCATAGCGACCCGATGGCCTAGCTAAGGTCACTTACTATAAGTTCCTCGGTGAAGATGATGGCAATACAAACTTGCCGGGCTATCCACACAAGTTGGACGCTCAACGGCGACACCTAGCCATCTAGGAGCAAGGCTCCAAGGGTAAAAACGCGAATCGTCGGCTGGAGGTGCTTCAAGTGCTCAAGAGTTGGGAGTTGAAGGTCACAAACCCAAATCCAAAAACTCACTCAATCCCCTTCTCAAACCTCTCAAGGGTGAGCTCTAGAAGGTTGAGGGAGTAAAAGCTCAAGAGGTTGTTGTCTCGTGTTTGGTCAGCAACAATGAATGGAAGTGATGAAGTGGTATAAATACCCGACCTCTCCCGAATTAGCTGTTGTGTGCTGTGAAGTAGAGTGTCGGACCATCCAACACTTTGTTGGACCATTCGACGACTCTAGGGTTTGTGCTGATTTTGAACATAAATCTCGGACCATCCGACACATTGCCAAACCGTTCGACAAGAAGGAACCCCCGGTCGGAGGGTAGATGAACCCTTCGACAAAACTAGTATTGTGTCGGCCCACATGACACCATGTTGGACCATCCGACACTTCACAGATTCAGCCCAGTGCAAGTGTTGTGAATATGTGTCTCAATGTTTGTGAATGGAACTTTTGAGCACTTTGACACATGCAAACCAATCAATCATGTTCCACTTGATAGTGCGGCAATCCTATACTCAAATTCAAAAACAAAAATGAATTTTCAATCCTGCTTTGAGTTTGGAAACCACCATTCATCTTTTGGGGTAATCAATCAGACATGAGTACTATTCCAAAAAACCTGTCCATGTCTGAATAAACCTCATTAGTCCCTTATTTATGATTATCATTATCACCAAAACCCACTAGAATCTAGATGCTCTTTCAAACTCAACCGCGAAAGGACCACCAGGGCAACACACCTTACAAATGAGACACTGAACTGAACCACAGATCATGGCCACAACATCGGCAGACTTTGGCGTCTAGTGAGTCTATGAACGGCAACCCGGGGAGGAGCAATGACGCCGCAGGCATGACAACTTTCAAAATGCATCAACAATATAGTCCAAATTATGATTGCCAGGCTGAAATTTAGAGCAGATCATGCCGAACTAGTACCAATGACAGATTGAGCGTTAGAGAATTTAGTTGCAAATCCTCACATAGACAACATATTTGTAGCAGTTTGTAGTGTGAGTCTTATGTTTTAACCATGTCTTCTCTTTTTTTTATCGCTAAAACAATTCCAGTATATCCTTACACTCCATACCTCATCTTACAAGGAGTACTACTTCAGTTGTCTCTTTGAGGTATGTTCATCACCGGATCCATCAGATTCCTTTCTTTTACGTGTTCTTCCAAGTTCAGTGGACAGTTCAAGGTGTGGTTCATTGGGGAATTCATGGTTGTGCTCATAGATGTACATTGCAGACATCATGTTCGGATCATTGTCATTGGGCTCCAAAATCTTCATCGCACAACATCCTGTCGTGTTTCTGTGAAGGCATCTATAGTATGACCTGAAATGTTGCTGATTTCGTATTAGATACTGAAAATGTCATCACATTTATTGAGCACTTGTAGAAACAGTACAAAATCGTAACAGAAAAAATATTTACTATTAGGATGGTAATACAAATAAAGATAATTTTCAGCAAGCACTTCAAATTTGGAAAAACCATGACAAAATGATGTGGTCTTTGGTTGTTTTGCTAATGACAAATATTAAGAAAAAATGATGTGGACCTAAGATAGTTTGACTTAGCAATAAAAATAACTATATTTTTGAAACAATGGGAGAAAGAAAGGTGAGCCTAGAGCTATGGTATAGTTCCTCCGCTTGTGTCTTGGAGGTCCTGGGTTCAAAACAACCTCCTTACAAAATGATGAGACGAGAAGCAAAGGGTAAGGTTGCCTAGAATATTTTTTCCCTGGACACTGCCTTGTGTGGGAACTTTAACAAGCTTTTCAATAAGTAAAAACTAACGTGACCTAGTTTACAATTTAGTAGGACAATTTCTTCAAAAAAGCGATAAGCCGTTCAACATTAAAACCATATGTAAAATAGCATGTTATAATGTAAATAAAGAGTCAAATGCAACTCCTGTAAAATGGAAATGATGTTAATGGCTCCCATGTAAAACTTTTGTAGTTACTCTATAAATATAACGTTTTAACCTTGCAAGATTGGAACCAAATATATTCTTTTCTCCATGTTTTTCCCACTTCCAACTGTCATCTTGGAGAACCGTATATGTTGCAGTTTTTAGCACCATAGACCTCCTTGTTGGACTATTCCTGTATATGAGGAAACAAATAATTAAAGTATACCTAAAAAAATAGAAAATGAGATCTAATATACTATGATAAAAATATTGCTTCCATTTCAAGATTCAGCACAATTGTTTTGCGAAACTATGAATGCAATTTTAAACATAACTTCTCATTGCTCATTTATTCCTACATATATCTTTAACATTAAGATAATAATCTCATAACTGCTATTACCTCTCTAATTCCGCACCTACGTCATAATGCCATGGTTGTTCTTATAAATGAATAGGTGGTAATATGGTAACGCTCACAGCAGGAACAGCCTCATTTATTGCCTTTCTCCCTAAGTTAGTTGGAGTTCGGCATAGCTACGAGACAAAATAGAAATTAGATTCTTGTAAAGAAAACAGTTGCTTACTGTTAGGAAACTCATCCATTTTAAACGTATTTGGCAAACAGACAGGTCTAGGAGCCTAAGGCCTCTGTCATAGAATATGTTAAGGCAAGTACATTGGTATTGTCTAATAAGAAATCTCATACATTGCCACACAATAATAGGGCGATCTCACAAATAACCCCTATAATTTGTTGGGGCCACAACAACCATAGCAATACAATAATTCCAATGTTGCCGATAAAAGTTTCCTCGGTATCCAGAATGATACTTATTAGTCTGCTATCTATCACTTGGAGTTTTTCATGCCTGGTCAACTTACCACTTGGAGGATAGTGTACTGTTAAAGTTAAATTACTTCTTCTACACATTGGAACGAAAAAATTGCAGAATTAGGATATTAGTATCAAAACTTTATTTCTTTGAATGACTATTTTGTAGGCTCAATAAGATGTTTCTACTAAAATATATTTCTTTTTTGAATAATGATGCAATCAGATGTACTAGAAATATCAATATTTATTAATTCCTTTTCTAAATAATGGTTTACACATTATAAATTTTCCCAAAGGGTACATGATGTTTATTTCGTTGTAGTGGGAACGAAATACTACAAATATAGTATCTTGAGGGATGAAGGGTTTGAATGCACCTTTTATGTTTATATTCTCTACTCACTCTGGTAAAAAGTATACCTTTTCTTTAGGATATTGCCATTGTTTCCTTTGTGACATATTGACTACTAATTCAGATGAAAATATATTAATTCAAATAAAATAATTATTCTAGCGCAATTTACAAAATTCTTTATGTATTAGTGGTTGAAACAAAAAAAATTATTTAACCAACATGGATCATAGACAAATTATAATTTCAACAGAGGGGTAATGACCAACACACTACACGACAATTACCCTTCTATCTATATATCCAACTAAATCAATAGGATCCTACTTCAGACTGAATTATCAACTAGGCACAACATTTTCATGTGATTTGTACTTATGTTTGGGAATACATGCATATGGTCACATAACTTACTTAGAAACAGCTGCAATAATCTCACACATTGACAATCAACACTAACCCTTTTTTCTTCAATATTGATGATCCTACAAAAAAAGAAAAGGTACTGAAACCTGTACTACCGAGTGTTAATATGGCTTGCAGCGGATCATCATGCTTTATAAGAACAATGAACCACATATTCTTGGCATGTACTCCCTCCATCCCAAAAAGGATTAGATTTCTAGATTTGTCTATCTTAAGTTTGGCCAAGTTTGTATAGAATGGCGCTTGGTCAAACTTGAGGTATTGGTTGACTTAGAACAAAATTAAAATTGCATTTTTTTTGGGACGGCAAGAGTAAGCAGGGAGATTGAAACAGGCTGATATCCTTGGGGGTTCCCTTCTACAATAATATGAAAATATGAATTACACATCTACTGTTGAATGGCTTGCTGAATGGTAAAAGAAAATAAATCAACAGAATGGATTTAAATGATGTAAAAGGGAGCTCATTTACCTTCCACCATCCACTTTCTGCCAATGATCTTCCAGTGAACTTCCAACCAAATCAAGTTTTAGGCACCTTACAACTTTTAAATCTGAAATAGATAAGGAATAAGCAAACAATGATGACAACTCTTTGCAGTCACTAATTTCCAATTTCTTCAACATTGTCAGTTGATGTGGTAAACTAATTGACCGAATCTTATGGAACCCTTCAATCTTCAGTGTCTCGAGTGAAGGGAGTTCTGAGAAGGATGGCACTTCACCACTGCAATGTACTGATAGATGCACTAGAGAACGAAGGGGAGGTAAATTTCTGAGCTTTGGGCACCTACTGATAGAAAGACGGCAAATCTGTGGAAAATCCCATTCACTTGTGCCAATCCACAATTGCAATTCATACATCTCCCATAAAGTCAGCACCTCCAATGATGGAAATCTAGGAGAATATTTTTCTTCAGTGGCCAAAGAATTCCTCCCAATTCCAAAGCTTTCAATATAATGCATTCTCTGTATAAACAGACATTTAAGAGATGGCAGATCACCAAGATATGGGAGCTCACTACAGCCATAACAATTATCAAGTGTTACTGAGATGAGCTTGTTAAGGTAAGAGTCCTGCATCCACAGAGGAAACAGATTGCCAGGATAATTTTGAACTACAAGCTTTTGCAGGTTGCTGTTGGGTTGAAGATTTTGAAGAATCCTACTAGCAATTTCTTGTCCTAGACCACCATCCATGCTTTCATCTCTGTAAGACCACTCCAATGTCAAAGCTTCTAGGAACTGCTTGCCAACTATATTTGCTTGGCTGGCATCCTCAGCCGTCTGAACATTCTCGAGCCCTGCTACATGAACATGTCCCCTTAGTCCATTCAGATTCTTCAACTCCCCAATTGAACATTGCGACAAATTATTCCCAATGTTAAATTCTGTCAACGTTTGGAGATCAGTCAGCTGTCCGATACTGTGAGGCATTCGAACCTTAATATTGCCAGGTTCTTTCTGCACATCAAGATGTCGAAGCTTTGCCAAATTACTAGTGCTTTCTGGTAAGTCAGTAAGATGGCAACAATTCTTGAGTTCCAATGTCTGCAGAGTGTCTACCTGTCCTATTTCAAACGGAAGGCCCTTGATCTTGGTGTTGTTGAGAGCCAAGAGATGCAAATGTTTCATGTTCCCAATAGAACTTGGCAGCTCTAGAATGTCTGTATTGCTCAAACTTAGAGCCCTTAAGAATATGCTTTTCAAGTAAAGATCATCCAAAAGCAAAATTCTCACAACTGGGAAAGATCTTCCGACAACCAGAAATGACTGCAGATCTCTAGCTTCTTTAGCAAGGGCAACAGTCCTAAAATTTGAAGGAACAAGGGATAGGTGGGAAATATTTTCAGGTAAGCTGCAGAATGGTTCCTCGGATATAAAGAACTCATTCTTTGAGACAGAGCGCGCCAAATCATGAAATAGCTCATGCATAACAAACTTATCTTCTTTATCATTATCAAAGGGAGAACGCTGGAAAAATGATCTGCACAGCAACTCGTTAAAGTAATGAAGGCCAGTGTCCTCTACTTGAGTATCTTCTTCAGGGAAGACATAACCTTGGGCTATCCATAAACGGACAATGTGATGCTTGATAAAAATGTAATTTTTGGGGAACAAGGAGCAAAATTTGAAACACTGCTGCAGGTGTATTGGCAAAAGGTCATAACAAAGTCTTAATGCCGGTAAGATACCATCAACAAGCATACCAATTTCAGACAATCCAATTTCAGAATGGCATAGCAACCCACTTAAGGCTTTTATGCACATCAGATTACCGCCACATTTCTCAGAAACCTTCCGTCCAACAATTTCAATATGAGGGTAATAATTCACATCGAGAGCACCCAGTACATGTGCCTTGAAAATTGTGAAGCATTCTTCTCTGGGTAGAGAACTCAGGTAACAGGTTTGCATGGCTCCAACTATGTCAGCCACTTCCTTGCTCTTAGTAGTGACGATAAGAGCACTTCCATTCGCACCAACATTTAGCAGTTTCCTTACATCACTCCAGAATGATTGGCTCTTGTTATCAGAATCATCCAGTACAAGTAAGAACCTCTTTCCAGTGAGTTCCTCTATTACAATTTCTTCGAGAATGCTCAATGAGGCATCGCTGAAATACGCACCACCTGTAAACTCTATTATATTCCCTAATAGATCCTTTTTATTGCACGTGTATACCCATATTCTCAAATTGAAGGCGTCCAATATCATTTCATCGCTATAAATTCGATGGACCAGCTCAGTCTTGCCCATGCCACTTTCACCAACTATGCAAATAGAAGTGGCAATCTGGTCACTGCTAGCATCATCCTTATAAGAACTATCTGACAATAACATGTCAATAATACTTTTTTCATAACACCTGTATGAATGCAATAAAGCAGCCTGTCCACAATGGTACAAACACTCAGTATCAGTATCTCTGTGAAAATCAACTTTATTCACAACTGGAACTAGAATGGTTATAGAGATTACCGACCTTTGGGTTGCACTGGGGATGGACCCAGTTTTGCTTCCACCATCTTAACATGTCGAGGTGGTTCGCAAGAACTCGAAAGGAATCAGGAAAAGCTTGAATATCTCTACGGGGTGATAGAGTTAGCCTCCTCAAGTTAACAAGCTTGCATAGGTGCTCGACATCCAAGTTTACCCCATGGCAGCCTGACAAATTCAAGTACTTCAGTTCTTGAAGGTGACCAAATGGTTGTGGAAGATGTTTCAGTCTTGTGCAGTTTGCTAGATTCAGATTCTCTAAGTGGCCAAGGTAGACAAAAGAATGAGGTAATATCTCAAGGCTGGAACAGGCTGACAAATCTAACAATCTGAGATTGGACAGCTCCCCAAGGGACACAGGAAGATTCTGTAGTTTCCGGCAGCCGGAAACCACAATAATCTGCAGCTTCTGTAGGCGTCCAAGTGATGCAGGTAGTGTGAGAAGAGAATAACAGCAGGAGAGGTTGAGTGCAACAAGGTTATGGAGAGTACCAAGGGAAGCAGGCAACTCTGCAAACACATTGGAACCTGAGAGATCCAAATACAGCAGACTTGCCATCGCAGAGGGAAACAAGTATATTGGGTCAGCCACACATGTTGGTACTACTGTCGGTGCGTTCATCCTAATCAGCTTGTCATCATGACCAGCGCAGGCTAGATCATCAAATGCATATGCAGCAAGCTCCTGGGTCGCCGCCGCCATATCCTTGGCTCTAACTCTTCCCAGGATGCCCAAAATACCACGGCACAAAAGGATGCACTGCATGACTAGAGGGCTAAGTGACGACAGCTTCTGGGAATTAAGACACGCTGCAGCAACTAATCCGCGGCTCCCATTTATTATGAAGCCCTGAGATTTGTCAGCAATATTTGGCATGCTCCCCTGAATATCTGTGGCAGAAGCAAACCGTAAGGACCCGACAGGTGCTGTTTCAGAACTCCCCGGCACAATGTGCGGCATCACATTCTTGTGGCTTCTTCCAATCCTGAGCATGGCCAAGACCATATTGTAGTACAAATCTTGGAGATACCGTTGGGAATTGGACAGTGAACTTTTGACCACCTCATGTTCTGCATTCAGCCCAACATCGGACAGCAGCGCCAAATTGGGGCAAGAAATGGTGGTTCCAAAGCCGACAAGGAGCTGAAGGAGTCGCCTGATACAGCCTGGGTCAACTGACAAAGGTTCAGTTGTCGATGCCAAATCGAGCATGGCCAACTGCAGGTCCAGCCTAAACACCGAAGGAGGGCTCTGCAGGACCAACCCACTGAAGTTGTCAGACGACTCCGCAGGCTGCTTGTGGATGAGGAGGCCAGGATGGGCAGTCAGGTCGCAGCTGCGTTTGCGACGGGTCCAGTCGATGAAGAGGCGGCCCTGCCCGGCGTCGGCGACGCCGCGGTAGAAGGAGACGGTGTCCCCTGCCTTGAGGAGCTTCAGCCTCACGAACTGGCACCATTCGTTGGTCATGGCGTAGTTCTTGATGTTGGTGCCGTAGGAGCAGCGGAAGCGCCAGAGCCCGCCCATGGGATCCTCGAAGCTGAGGATGACGCCCTTCTCCTTCTCCTGCTGCGACGCCGCGGCGCCCAGCGGGAAGTGCCTCTCGGCGTGCTCCTTGGGGATCTCGAGATGGCACAGCATCCCCACGTCGCTCCGCGTCAGCACCTTGTCGAACAGGTGCTCCTTCCTGATGGATTCCGCCGTGGAGGCGTCGAAGAGGGGGCTCTGGCCGGGCACGAGATGCCAGCACCCGCTGTTGGATCCGAGGGACTCGCTCCTCCCAGCCATTTCGGAACCGATTGGAGGGAATGGTGGAGGCGGAGGAAGCTGAGCGGTTTCGGACCTGCGCGGTGGTGGTGGCGCGCCGGCAGCCTGCGAGGCCGCCCCTTGCTCTTGCCCCGCTCTGCTGCTCTTCTTCGTCTTGATCTTCCGCTTCCACCACAACATGGTGCACCCGATTTGCGCTTTAATTTGCCGCCCAAATCTTGCCTCCAATTACTTGTCGCTGATCGATCTGGGGACTGGACGGTGACTCACTTCTCCACTCTATGCAATTTCAGCATGATCCCTCAATTGGAATAGTGAAAAGGGAAGGGAAAGGTTTCAACCTGGCCGGCACATTCAGCTGCCCAATCGCTCGGCGCCTCTGCACACAAAGCAGCCGCTTCCCGTCGCCGAATTTGCGGGTGGCTGAACAGGAACAAGCAGTACCTAGCAGTGATGGACCAGTGCGAGACCGCCGAGAAATGATTATATATAACGGGCTGCCGGCCACCGCCAACAGTAGATTTGATGTTCGATGTCAGGTACTTCTTGTTTTAGGTTTGCCAAAAGATTCCTTGCCTCAGAGTTATTTGGCTATATCTTACGTATATTTTATATATTAGCAATAAGGTGCTACGGGAGAAGGCCACGTGCTACTTTGAGCGGGAGGAGGCGTGCCATAGGTGTGTTTGGTTGGGTGTCTTACGCCGGTTACCTTTACTCAAAAACTAGATAACCATGCTGATTGAATTTCGTGAGGACCAAACTTCTCTCACATCTAAGTTTTATGGACAATAAATTCAATGTCACGTTAGTATTTTTGATGACTTGGCAAGGAGAGAGAAGGTGGAAGTTTCATGAGACGAGAAAGGAGTTTCATCCTCATGACACTCCTCTGGCACAGTTACCTAGTTTGCAGTCTTGATAACTGTGTGATAAAACTATACACTGAGACTGGCCTGATAAAACTCCCACCTTATCACTCATCGCCACGTCAGCAAAATTGATGATTTGACATAGAAATTTAATGCCATGAAATTCTTCATGAAACCCTATTGAGACTGGCCTTATCCTAGCCTGGTTAGAATCTGGAGCCATGCTAGCCCAAACCTGTCTAGTATAGTGCAATTTGCTCGTATTTGGTTGCTTGGTCAATTTAAACCTGTCTAGCACAAGATTGTATTTGGTTTCCTGTTTAATTTGTTATGATAACCTTGTACAAGCTATGGATGAAGTTACCATCCTAATTTCCTCCTCTCCTCTCTGCCACTAGGCCTACCACCGAGATCTTATCCACCATGCCCAACTCCTCCACCACCACCATGCTTAGCTCCTTTGCCACCACGCCCGGCTCCTCCGCCACCAACCACGCGCGGGGTGCCGTCGGCCGTCCAGGCGAGCTCCCACGTGTGCGTGCCCATCGCTGGCCGTTCGGCCGAGCTCTCACGTCGAGTCAAAATTATATGTGTTTTCTACAAATTGTAGAAATCTTTTGGAGCAATATAAGAGCTTCTCCAGCAAGGGAGAAAAGACGATGCATCGTCCTTGATTACATGGACATGAGTCGCTTTCACTGCTGGAGGACATCGAACAATAGAGGAGAGATAGAGGATTCGATGCATCCTTTTGCATCGACGCATGCATGCAGGCGAGATCGGCGAAGGGGGATGGCTCAAGCATGGGCCCCGCACCCCTAGAGAACAATGAACCCTCTGTGGATGAATCGGTCAAACACATACGTGGCTGAGTTTTTCCCGCGAGGCCGCCCCTCGCTCTTGCCCCGCTTTGCTGCTCTTCTTCATCTTCTTCGGCATCCACAACATGATGACTCACTTCTCCACTATGCAATTTCAGCATGATCCCTGAATTGGAATAGTGAAACTGAAAAGGGAAGGGAAAGGTTTCAACCTGGCCGGCACATTCATATGCCCAATCGCTCGGCGCCACTTATCCCGCCTCCGTCGCCTCCTGCTTCAGGGGTGCATCTCCGCCACTCCCTCCAATTAGATGATGTGACGTTACTGTCGGGTACTTCTTGTATTTTTGTATTAGGTGTTGGGTTAGTAGCCGAAGCCAATGAACCCGGACAACAGCTGAAACGGGACAACTGAGACAAGCAACAATGAATTACTTATCTACAGTATCCTGGAATCAACAACCTTTACATGAAGGGGAGGGGTCCCCTTTTATAGGGAGACCAAGGGTCTTTACATTCCCATTGTACCCCTGAGATCAGGCATCATCCTCTAGACTATACAATACAAATAGCCTATGGACACTTTGGTACATTTACTCCTTCCAATATGAATGCGTAGACTTGTGATTCCGTGTTTGACTTGGTTTGGACTTGGTCTCCTTAGACTCGGTCCACGTTTGCTTCGCCCGCCTCCAAAAGCTCTGTAGCCCCTGGAATTGGCTTCTGCTGAGTTGAGATGACCTTAAGCCGCTTTCCAGCGTCCAGGAAGCCGATGGCTCCTACAAGAACCTGCAGTTTAGAGTGAACCGAAGCTTGCCATTAACTTATTTATAGCTTTTGACATTCAATAGTATCAATATTTCACCGAATTGGCTTCTAACTTGATTCCGATAACATCACATTGGCTTCCTGCTGCACGATTACCGAAGCCGATTGGCTTCCGCATATAGCGAGAAGTGATTACCGAAGCCGATTGGCTTTTGTATTCAGCAAGACGCGACGAGCGAAGCCAATTGGGTTTTGTTTACAGTAAAACGTGACGAACGAAGCCAATTGGCTTTCGAATACAGCAGGATATGCTCACCGAAGCCGAATTAGAGGCCTGCAGAGTGAAATGAAGCTAAATTGGTTCTATCTCCTTCGTTCATTGCTGCCCTTACGCGTGAGATGAAGCAAAACAAGTAGAGGGCGTTTGTCGGCGGGCCAAATCCCCAACAGTAGCCCCTCGAGGATGAGGGCTTTCTTCAACAGGCCGAGCTCCACGAAATTAGGATTGCTTGCCAGCCTGAGAAACGCCTCCTACTTGTTGGAGAAAGCTCCTTAGTGTTTTTGTCGTGTTTGTTCTATTTTTGCTTCGTTTGTCTGTCGTGTCCTGTCGCTTGGCTTCGTTTGTTGGAAACTAGTTGAATTATTTTAACCGTTATTGTAACTTTTGCTTCGGTTTGACCGGATTTGGCACGGCGGTTCGTTTTTCGAGGTTTTAACGGTCAGATTTTACTGGCCTATAAATAGGACCGAAGGGGGGGGTCAATTTTGCTTGCTTCGTTTTGCTTGGCTTGAGCTTGACGCTTTCTCTGGCTTTTGGAAGCTCTTGATTTCAAGCTTTGGCTTTCTTCTCTCGACACAAGTAAGTTTTGCTTTTTGTGCTCTGCTATTTCCTTCGTTCATTCCTTTGTCTTTTTGCTCCTTTGTTTTCTTATTGTTTTTTCCTGTTTGTTGTAGCGGCTCGTACAAAGCAAACCGCTCGTCTGATTGGCTACGTCTCTGACGAAGACAACTCAGACGGCGTGGATATGGATGCTGCCGAAGCTGCGCAGTTTGCTCAGGAGATTGAGGGCAACGTGGCCGTGAACCCCGAAGCCGGAGCTGCTATGATTATTGATGACCGAGGCAAGGGACCTGCCGAAGAAGATGCAGGTGACGACACAGAGGACGCTGGATCTACAGCTGAGGATGCTCTTGAGGACTTAGAAGCTGATGCCTCAGATCTTGTGGATTATAGGAAAAAGCCAAAGACCACTGTCTTTGGTGAGTCTCGTGTTACCCCTTCATTGATTCGCTTCTATGAGGAGAAGGGGTATTTTGAGGCCGGTCAAGGACGAGCCCCTGGCACGGAGACTACTCCGACGCCTGAGGCAGACGAAGCTGTGGTATTCAAAGAGTTCTTCACTGCCGGGCTTCGGATGCCCGTGGATAATATTATTGCTGATATTCTGGGGAAGTATGGCTTACAGCTTCATCATCTTACCCCCAATGCTATTACTCACTTGCTTCGCTTCTTCTAGGCCGTAAAGACCAATGCGTCGGATGTTAATGCGGATTGCTTCGCTCGTTACTTTGAGGGGCATCGGCAGATGAAGAGTGTCAAGGTTGATGGCTTTGACTATGAGCCGGATTATGGTAGTGTTACCTTTTGCGCGCGGTGGAGGCAAACTGACAAACAAAAGGTGGAGCTTACTTTTTGTCAAAGAAACACATGGGACAAGAGCTGGAAGAACTATTGGCTTTATGTCAAGGTGCCTGCGCTGGAAAATGTGCTGGATGATGGAACGAAGCTGATGGCTTTTCCTCTGCGTAGTTCTATTGGTACTTGTGAGTTTGTCGCTTGCCCTTCCTTCGACAGAAATGCCCCCGGCTTTGATCGATGTGAGAGTGCTTTTTTCAAAGCTAGCCAGGTTTCAAGCAGCCGAGACTTGATTGAGGAAGGGCTTGCTGTTGGAGTGAATATCCTATCTGCTTCGTGGAAGCCATTTCCTGTTGAGACTAGGCTGTACAGAGGTATTCCTCGTGTTTGTTTTCCCAAGTTTGGGGTAAAAAAGCCAGAGAATATGTCTGACTTCGCCTTCGTTCAGTCCATTGAGTTAATGGCTGAGATTATTTGTGGGAAGTATACTACAAAGGAGCATGAGAGTTGCTTGGCTTTGGTGGATGGGGTCCGGCTTAATAGGGTGTTCGATGAGATGGGCGTTAGCTATCCTCAGCGTTCGGCCCCGTCCAAGCCATCAAAGAAGTTCGTGGATCAGGATCATCCCAGCCTGCAACCAGCCCCGAAGCCGAGTCATGGCCGTGGAAGGAAAGGTCGTGGTGGAGGGCGTGGAAGCGGTCAGTCGGATGAAGGTGGTGATGAGGCTGGGGGCAGCAAAGCCGGAGTCCCCTCCAAGGTGACTGGCTCAAAAAAGCGGGCTGCTTCCTTAGAGACTTCCAAGCGTACTTCTGCCTTGGAGTCCTCCAAGCGTCAAAAGCTTGGAAAAGCTCTTCCCATCACTCCGCTTGCCAGCGCACCTCCTCGTCCCATTGCTTCGGCTGCGGAAGCGCCTCCCGCTATCACCCCTAAGCAAGTTGTTCCTGCAGCTGCCGCTGCGATTGATTTGCCCTCTTCTGGAGGTTTGTCTCTTGTGTAACTCGTCATTTTACTTTTAGCTTCGGTTTGCTTATTTGTTTTTGTCATCTTATTGCAGTTAAAACTGCTGTTCCACCTCTTCGTCGTGAGCGTGTACTTGACTGCATCGACGACGAAGATGAGGTGAGCTACAGTCGTCTTTTGAGGGAGGACGAGACAAAGGATTTTACGCTTGGTGACGCCGAAGTGTCGTCTGTCCCCCTCCAGTCATCCTTGGATTTACTGGCTGGTGCCGCGGCCAAGTCCCTTCAGATAGAGGGGCGTGCTGAGCCGGCTTCGGATAATATTGATGAAATTCCGCGTACGACTGCGGGTATCACTGAGGAGCCGATGCATTTGGCTTCGACTGATGTTGAAGAACCTGCACAGATGGCCCTTACTCTTGAGACTGTGCAGGGCCCTGTCGATTCGGCTCCACGCACAACTGAGCCAGTTAAGTTGGTTCCTTCAGCAATCGCCGAGCGATCTGCCCCTGGCAAGGACATTGAACCAGCTCCTGAAAGATCAGCTCCTGAGGAGCCAGCTCCTCAATCAAGAGGTAAGTTTCACGAAGCAGTTATACTTGCGTTTTTAGCTGAAATGATGTTTTTTCTTGATATGTTGATTATTTTGCTTCAGAAACAAGTTATGCTGGGTATGGTCCCCTTGCAGATCGGCTTCGACAGAGCGGCTTTCGTCCGCCCAACGATATTCCTGTTATTGTTCCAAATGGTTGGTAACTTTTAACTGCTTACCCGAAACTGTTTGATTTTAGCTTTTTGCCTAAGCATTGGTTTCGCTCTTTAAGAGCTTGAGACTCGTGTCAAATCCTTGGATTTGGACACACTTTCGATTTCCAGCCTCAGTGGCGGCATCCAGGTCTGTTTCTTTTCCTTCGTTTTTGATTTTATTGTCCGATTTTTTGATACTTATGCTTTTCTTGTTTTAGTCTATAATGTCCATGCAGGAGCTTTTCACTCGCCTTCCGCTTCGTCTCAACGATGTTGAGAGTGAGCGGGCTGAACTCAATGCTTTGAGGAAGGAGCGCGAGGGCTTTCTTCAACTTAAAAGATCTTTGGACAATGAGAAAGTGCAGCTTCGGGTTGAGCGTGAGTCTGCCTCGTCAGAAGTTGCTTCGCTTAAACGCCAGATTGCTTCACTGGAAACTACGCGTGAACTTAACACTCAGACAATTGAGGGGCTTCGAGGCAAGGTAATCGATGCTGCCACTTTGGAGCATGACCTGAAGAATCAAGTTAAATCTCTCGAAGCTGATAAAGAGAAAGCGACGTCGGATGCTGAAAAGTATAAAAGGGAGCTTCTGGTTGCTGTTGACTTAAAGGACTCCCTTGTTTCCGAAACCAGTCAGCTTAAGGCTCAAGTGGAGCAGCTTAGGATGGACAAGGAGAGTTTAGATTCTGAGTTGCTCAGTCGCAGCTTGGGCATTTATGCTGAATACGAAGCTGCTCTGAAACAATACGGAGCCGAGCCGCTGCCCTTCCCCTCTGATGACTTTAGCGTTGGGAAGCTTTTTGACTGGCTTGATGATGAGTTCAAGTCTTTGCCAGACATCTTGTCCAGAGTGGGTGATTACGCTGCCCGGACATGCATCACGAACGCCTTTAAGATGCTGGCAGATGACGGATGCTCTCATTTCAAGGGCTTTTTAAGGAGGGATTTTCAGTTTCCTTCGGCTCTGAATCCTGATAAGAAAGAGCTTTTCAACGAGGCTGTTCTGGCGACTCGTGGCCTCTTTCTGAGGAAGTTTTGGTCTCAGACAGGGAGGGAGTGTGCTCGGCGCACTGCATATGATCGTCTGGTTAAGGTTGGCTTCTTTATCATTTTGGCTATTTGTTTTGGCTTCAGACATGTCCTGTTAACTTTGCTTTCGGTATTGATTGTTCTGTTTAATTTTAGTACAAGGAGGAGCTCGCTCTCGAACAGCGACAGAAAGCCGAAGCCGAAGCTGCTGATGCCGCCGCCGCTGCCGAGGCCTCTACTTCAAGAGTTGGTGCGGAAGCTGGTCGTGATGGTGCTGAAGCCGGAGCCTCTGATGCTGATCCGAAGGTTTAGCTTCAATAGAGCTGATGACTTCAATTCTTTTGTTGAGGGATGTTAAAACTTTGTAAATTTGTATATACTCAGATCCCTGATGAGGGAGGTGTTCTTGAACCCATGCCGATCACTATGCGCGATGGCCCCTTGTGTGTATCTGGCTTCGCATGGGAACAATATCGCAAGTTGTGTCCAAGTCAAAGAATTGACGATTTTTGGGAGTTTTGCCATGAGTTCTTTAGTCATTGCGAATTCGATGTGTTTGAGTTTTTTAACTCCTTCATCGTTCGATGTTCTCCTCGTGTCGAGCTCGCTCGTGCTAGAAATGCCGAAGCTGCTCGTCTGCTTCCAGTTAAGGTGGAGCCAGAAGATTTAGATAATGATAGGGATTTTGCTTATGTGTATAATGCTCCTAGATTTAGGAAATCTGGCCAGCTTTTTGATGGCTATGTTTTTGAGATGTTCTAAGTCGTCTCTGTGTGAAACACATTGTAATTCGCTTGGTCATTGTTTTGATTCGAAACACTTGAATGAATGTAAGCTCGATTTGGCTTCGTTGCGAAAGAAACGCCTCCTCCCCCCCCAAAGCGGGGTTTTATTCGTTCAAGTGTTTTGCACTTTCTGGTTCGGAGCCGCCTTAACTCTTTTGAACTTTGTACGGGGATGCCGAAGCCCCTATTATTTCAATTGTTTTAAAATACTGATAGCCGAAGCTGATTTTAAATTAAAATATATATTTTTTTGGCCGAAGCCCCTTTTGGTCTTATTCGTAGTAAGCGCTTTTGGACCGAAGTCCCTTTCGCTCTTGTTTTTAGAGATCTGAATTGGCCTTACTCTTGGTAGGGCTAATTCAGTTCTATAGTTGCCGAGG
>CM014271.1:65582511-65607506 GCA_004135705.1 Alloteropsis semialata | reverse complement strand
GAGCTCTGGCTTTTTCGATGTTTCTGGCTTCCCTCTGGTCGCCATATACAGTTATAACTCCTTTGAGAGCTGGCATTTTCATACATAGGAATGACTGCCTTATGATGATATCAAAAGCATTTATGACTCCCCTTCCGAAGATGACATTGTAATCAAAGACCATGTCCACTACATCAAAGGTGATGTATTCTGTTCTTGCATTGGATGTGTCACCGAAGGATACTTGCAGTGAAATTTCCCAAGTGTTTGGGTTCGCTTCCCCCCGAAGCCGACCAACGGAGTGTCTGATGGCTCCAGATTGTCTGGGTTGATATTGGTCATGTTTCTGAGTGTTTTTGCTAGGATGATGTCAGCAGAGCTTCCTGTGTCCACGAGCACCTTTCCAATCGTCCAGCCAGCAATATTAGCTTCGATCGACATAGCATCGTTGTGTGGGTAGTTGTGGAGCTTGAGATCTTCTTCGGTGAAAGTGATGGGCATATGAGACCATTCCGACCTCTTGTACGGGCCATCAACAGAGATGTTATTGACTTGGCGAAAATAGCTTTTCCTTTGCTTTTAGTTCTCAAAAGCAAGCGATGATCCTCCAGAAATGGGCATGATGTGTCCATAGCTTGGGAGTGGACTTGGAGCTTCTTTCTGATTGGCTTTTTGCTATGAGAGTGGTGGTGGTGGTGGCAGCTCCTCAACCTTTATGTTTTGCGAAGCAGCTTGCTGGGAGGTTTGATGGTATAGGTGAGGATATATGGCTTGTGGGTAATAGTGCTGAAAGGTTTGTGGCGAAGGCAAATATTGGGTTGCCATCGCTGTTGATGGATGCACAGTGTTTGAGTTTAGCGAAGGACATACTGGGCAGTACGGTTGGATGGCTTGGGAAGGGTTTTGTGTATTTGGTTGCGAAGCCGATATTGGCTTCGTTTGGGTTGCTTGAATCTTCTCTGCTCTTAGATTTTCTATTGTTTTCTTGATATCTCTGCACTGTTCTGTGCCATGGGTATGATTTTTGCCGTGGTATTGGCAAAACAGCTCAGGTCCCGTTGGACCTCTTCCTCTTCCTCGGCCTCTGCCGGCTTTTCCACCCCTCTGAGTGGGCTCATTTCTCTGGTTGTGGTATTGGCTTTCTAGGTACGATGGTTTGGTTTCGTAGGAAGGAGGCGGATTGTCCACCTTCATGATTGTTTGGTGGGAGTAGTTTTGGTAGTTGTGGCTGTGGTGATGGGTTTTGGCTTGTGACTCATATTGGTTTCTCATGATGGCTTCTCTTGCCAATCTCATTCGGTTGTCATTGTCAGAGCGACAGTATTTTTTGAACTCTTCATACAGGTCTGCCAGAGTAGCTGGTGTCTCTCTTGCGATATGCTGTGCAAACAATCCTGGGCGAAGCCCTTGTATTGCTGCGAATTTTGCTGCTTCATCAGGGATATGTGGGGCTTGAGCACGTAAAGTGACAAATCTGCGGAAGCAGTCCTCTAGTGGCTCCTTCGGCTGCTGGTGTAGTGTGAGTTCGGCATATGAGAGTGATTGGTCTCCCATAATGCCAAAATTTTTGATAAGCTTCCTCTTCAGATCATACCAGCTGTTGATTGATAGGCCAGGCAGCTTCGTGTACCAATTTATTGCTGTGCCATCGCAGACAATGATGAAGGATTTTGCTAGCACAACATCATCTCCTCCTGCCGAAGCTATTGCAGCTTCATAACTCATTAAGAATTGCTTTGGGTCGGTGAGGCCGTTGTATCTTGGTAGAGAGATGGGTTTGTAGGAAGGTGGCCATCTTGCCAGTTGGAGGCTTTCTGAAAGTGGGCACATATGATCGATGGGATGAGTATGGAGTGTTTGGAAGCCAATTTGGGATGAAGAGTTGTGGTTTGGTGGGTTGATGGTGTTTGGCTCATTAAGCTCTGCTTGGAGCTCAGCGACTTGCTTTTTGGCTTTCTCGAGTTCTTGGCGTAGCTTTTCAGCTCTGGAGCTTGTGTTGTTCAGCCTCCTCTGCTTCGCTTGCCTCAGCTCCTCGAGCTGCTTCTTGACTTGCAGCAATTGATGTTGCTGCTCCTCTTCCTCCACTTGCATTTGTTGCTCTAGTTCGAGCTGTGCAGCATCCAACTCTCTCTGCTGCTCAAGGCGTCGGAGACGAAGCCTTTCTTCGATTCGTTGCATTCTCTCCTGGGTGGTCAGTGCTTCTTCATCGGTCTCTTGATCATCGAGAACGGCTTCGGTTATTGGTGGTGGGTTTGTTAGTGGATTTGTGGGTCGGGGGGCAGCTTTGATGCTGAGGGTTGCATTTGACACGGTGGGGGTTGGTTTGGTTGGCTTGGTTGGCTTTTTTGGTGGCATGATGGTTATCGTGGGTTTTGTTCGTGCACTGCACAAACGGTGGGCGCCAGTTGTTGGGTTAGTAGCCGAAGCCAATGAACCCGGACAACAGCTGAAACGGGACAACTGAGACAAACAACAATGAATTACTTATCTACAGTATCCTGGAATCAACAACCTTTACATGAAGGGGAGGGGTCCCCTTTTATAGGGAGACCAAGGGTCTTTACATTTCCATTGTACCCCTGAGATCAGACATCATCCTCTAGACTATACAATACAAATAGCCTATGGACACTTTGGTACATTTACTCCTCCCAATGTGAATGCGTAGACTTGTGATTCCGTGTTTGACTTGGCTTGGACTTGGTCTCCTTAGACTCGGTCCACGTTTGCTTCGCCCGCCTCCAAAGGCTCTGTAGCTCCTGGAATTGGCTTCTGCTGAGTCGAGATGACCTTAAGCCGCTTTCCAGCGTCCAGGAAGCCGATGGCTCCTGCAAGAACCTGCAGTTTAGAGTGAACCGAAGCTTGCCATTAACTTATTTGTAGCTTTTGACATTCAATAGTATCAATATTTCACTGAATTGGCTTCTAACTTGATTCCGATAACATCACATTGGCTTCCTGCTGCACGATTACCGAAGCCGATTGGCTTCCGCATATAGCGAGAAGTGATTACCGAAGCCGATTGGCTTTTGTATTCAGCAAGACGCGACGAGCGAAGCCAATTGGGTTTCGTTTACAGCAAAACGTGACGAGCGAAGCCAATTGGCTTTCGAATACAGCAGGATATGCTCACCGAAGCCGAATTAGAGGCCTGCAGAGTGAAATGAAGCTAAATTGGTTCGATCTCCTTCGTTCATTGCTGCCCTTACGCGTGAGATGAAGCAAAACAAGTAGAGGGCGTTTGTCGGCGGGCCAAATCCCCAACATTATGTTTGCCGAAAGATTCCTTGCCTCGCGGTGTTTGGTTGTAAGTGTTTTAAAAAAAGCTCTGTCACGTCAAATGTTTTGATTTTTGAATTAAATATAATTTACTTAAAATGAATTTATAAGCTTTTTCGCGAGACGAGTCTATTAAACTTAATTAATTCATTATTAGCACATTTTACTGTAACGTCACACCAGCTAATCATAGATTAATTAGCCTTAATAGATTTGTCTCACGAAAAAGACTAGGGGTTATGAAACTCATTTTGTCTTTGGTCTGTGTTTAATAATACTAATTAGCATCAAGCATCCGATGGGACGAGGCTATAATAAGTCTCAAAAGAACCAAATATTCGATCAGATAAAGATATAATGATGAGACGAATGAAACAAGGCTAATCTGATTAGAAAACCTATAAGCACACTTTAACGTTTCTCGTTTTAGAAATAGGTAAAGATAAAGATATAATGAGTTAGTAGAAAAAATATTTTTAAGTCAAAATTATATGTATTTTGTAACAAATTGTAGGGATCTTTTGGAGCAATATAAGAAATAAAAGAACCGCATAAGTCAAGGAAATGTATAGTAGATGTCAGCATCCATTTTCCTACTATATGAAACTCATCCAAGCGGGCAACATTAAAATATTGCCTTTATATATTTGTGCCTTTAATTAGTCTCCACACGATTAAAAGCGGAAATAATATTGTTAGAGCAACTCCAAGAGTCTAGCTAAATCCATTCAGTTTGGTAAAAATAGAAAAACACTGAGAAAAAAGAGATCCAACAACATCTCCTTCCTCCTCTCTTCTCTAGCGGCTCCGACTTGCCATCTCCGTCCTCGCGCATGCTCCTCTTTTCCGTGGCACTTCCTCCTCCTGTGCGCCCTCCCTGTCCCTCAGCTCCATCCCCACGCTCAACCTTCTCGACTGGATCTGCCTCCGCCGCGGCACCCCCGTCCCGGAGCCCGACGCCACGCGCGACGACCGCCTCCGCTGCGGCACGCGTGAGTTCCTCCCGGCCTCCTCGCCTCCCACTGTGCTGTCCTCGTCGCATGAGGCCGCGTGCTGCTTCTTCGTCGCCGCCGCCGCCGCCTACTTTGTGTGCAACCCAATGCAGTACGTGTGCACCAGCGCCAGCGGCGGCGGCCCGTGCGCAGCCACCGCCGCCTCCTCGGGCCTAGGGACGTAGAGGAGGCGAAGGAACGCGACGACTGTGTCGGACGGTGCTGAACCTCGTCCTCGTCATAGCGCACTGTCCCGGAGGAAGGCAAGGGAGAGCTGGGAGAGGAGAGGTCCCACGTGTCTGGCATATACATAGGTGATTTGGCTAGTTTGTTGCATTGTATCGAAATATAGAGAGGGAATCTTTGCTAAATAGATAGCTAGATGTGAATATGGAGAGTGAGATTTAGCTAGACTCTTAAAGATGCTCTAAGTATGTACTACTACTATTAAAGGACTTTAGTTTTTTATATGCGCAGGAGACTGCATTGCCCTGTTCCATGTTGGCGATAACGACTTTTTCTTCCTCTGCCGCTTACCAGCAGGACAGCACGCAGCACATGCTCTCTCCATAGCGCAGGTGGATGCATGGCATGGACCTGGCTGGGTGTCAAAATCGGATACCGAGAGAGACCTACGCGCAGCGTGGTTCCATCGTGGGCCCAAAAATGCGACGGACAGATTAACACAAGGCCGGTTTAAGCGGTCCGTCTCGATTAGCTATACTATATTTTGTCTTCTGATTGGATTAGAAAAAACCCATCATATACATCTTCCGATCTTGTCTCTCGATCGGATTAGAAACAACAAGAATGACAATCAAATAAAAAGTGTTTAATTGTTTCATTACAGAAACAACACTTCTCATTGTCGTTCCAATTTCATTTACTAAGATTATCCTTTGTAAAAATGACCCCTTCTGGAGATACCAATTCAAAGAAAATTTTTGTTCTTTATCGGGACTATTAGCTTCCAAATAACTTTATGTGAGAAAAAAAATATTTTGATTCATCAGATTTAAATACATAGAGCGAATAGTGAATTGTCCTTTGGAATATAGTCTCCAAACAAATATGTCTCACTAGTTAAATTTGTGTTTCTGATCTTAGCTACTAGGTTGTGCCATTCAACTAGCTTATCATCCACTAGTGCGTCTCCAAGAAGAAATTTTCAACGTAGATGTGCTCATCACATTACTAAGTCATGTGGATGATGGGCAATATTATAGATAGCAGGATAAAGCTCTTTGAATGGCATGTCACCTACCCAACTGTCTTCCCAAAATCTCATTTGTGTCCCGTCATTAATTCTAAAAAACTACAAGAATGAACCTCATTTTTTAACTTTCATGAGACACTTCCAAAAGTGCGAGTCATGAATTTTCATTTGTTGCGAAAGAAGTTTTGAGCTTAGATATTTATTTTTAAGTAGAGGTTGCCAGGTCCTCTTCCCATTAAGCAATTTGTAAATCCATTTGCTCAACAAGCACTTATTTTGAATATGAAGGTCTATGATGCCAAGACCTCCTTGATCCTTAGGGTGGCAAAGAATGTCCCATTTCGCAATGCGATATTTTTTCTTTTTTCTATCGCCGTGCTAATAAAATCTAGATATTTAACAATCTAGTTTTTTAGGCACCTTTTGGTATCTAAAAAAAAGACATCATTAACATAGGTAGACTACTAAGCGTTGAATTTAGGAGGACCAATCTGCCACCATAAGATAGGTATTTTGCTTTTCAGCAAGTCAACTTCTTTTCGAGCCTCTCTTCGATGCACCGCCAGTCTGAGTTACGGAGCTTTCTGTGGTGCATAGGTATACCCAAATATCTAAATGAATATTCACCTATGTGACAGCCAAAGAGTTCTGTATATTGGTCTTTGAAATCTTTTGCTTTTCCATAGCAAAAGATCTTACTTTTATGGAAGTTGATTTTTAGACCTGACAATACCTCAAAAATCGTCAACAATAGTTTCATGTTTTTGGCTTGTTCTAGGTCATGATCCATAAAAATGATCATATTGCAAAATAGATAGGACATCATCAATAAGGTGCGGGATATCACCTCTTATTTGTCCATCATTCTTTGCTCTCTTAATTAAGATAGAAATCATATTATCTGCAATGATTGAATAAAATAGGTGATAGTGGGTCACCTTGTCATAACTCTTTTTTTGTTTGGAAGTAGTGTGAAGTAGTGTCCAATATTATCATTGATTTCAATGCCAACAGTGCCCCAGTAACAAACGTCTCAATCCATCTGCACCATTTGGGTGCAAAGCCTTTCATTTTCAAGGCTTGTTAAAGGAATGGCCACTTAACTTTATCATAGGCCTTTTCGAAGTCAATTTTGAAAATAAACCCATCCATATTTCTTGGTATGTAAATCGTGGATGGTTTCATGAAAAATAACCACACCTTCCATTATATTTTTGCTCGGGATAAATGCATTATGTGATGAACTGACCACCATCTATGCTACTTGATTTATTCTGTTAGTGCCAACCTTAGTAAATATCTTAAAACTGACATTGAGTAGACATATTGGTCTATATTGTTGGGTTTATTTTGCATCTTTAGTTTTGGGTAGTAAGGTGATCACTCCAAAATTTAGACTATGAGGCGGTAGGGGTTCTTCATGTATTTCATTGAAGAGTGCCATCAAATCCTCCTTAATTATCTCCCAGAAAACTTGATAGAATTCTATGAGAAAGCCATCAGGCCTAGGAGCTTTGTTATGCTCCATTTGAAACACTGCCTTCTTGACCTCTTGTTCGGTGAAAGTTGAGATGAGCATTTTATTCTTACTCTCACTAACTTGTGGAATATCATCAATCCAATTTTCCTCAAGGGAGATGTTGCTGTCTTGTGGTTGTCTAAAGTCCTTTATAATAATTGGTGATGTATTTCTTCAGTTCAGTGTCACCTACAATCACACCCTCTTGTTGTTCGAGTTTGAAGATATATGCAGGTTCAAGCATACAAGATCTGTGAAGATGGGATTGTAGAGGAAACAGTCACGAGAGCAATGAACAGTGACTTAGTCAAGGGGCACATGACTCAGGTCAGGTTGACTCGGTAACAACCCGGCTCCGCCGCTCAACCTTTTGTCTTGGCTCCAAGTAGCTGAATTTTTTGTGCGCGGGTGCAATGTTTGACGTATACGAACTTGTGTGAGCCAAATTACAAATCTTGACCTATTTTTAAAGTGAGAATTGCTTCTTGAAATTTTTTTGTCCTTAGTTAACTTGTTGCAGGGCCCACGAACTTTATGGCTACATTGCAAATGCCAAAATATGCATGTGCATGATGCTAATTTGACTTCTAATAATAGAATAAATAACTAAGGCCAATAAATTATGTTATTGTACTGGGTCAGAGACGTGTTAGTTTCTTCACTCTCGTTGCAATGCACGGGTATATTAGCTAGTCCAGATAAAATAAGCACCACATGGTGACGTAGGCATCCGTTTTAAAGGAAGAAAAATGCCATAGGAAAAATGAAAGACCATTATCTGTAAATGTGATAATAGTGATATTCTAAAAGGATCACAAGTCGCCTAGAGTGAGGGGGTGAATGAGCTGTATATAAAAATTTACTCGCAGCGGAATTAAATCTGGCAGACCCTTCGACAACTTGTCAAATGGCCCAACAAAATACGAAATTTGCGAGATTTGGTTTTGGCTAATTCCACTTGAATCAAAAGTAGTGCACACATGGCTGAGACTATTCGACCACTTCCCTGCAAGAGAAAACTTACAAGCAAGTAGATCGTGCAGGAACAAGTTCAAAGTGAACCAAGAACACTAAGAACAATAAGGACGGATCCAAGAACACGAGACAAAGGATTTGTTATCGAAGTTCACTTACCATAAGAAGTTATGTCTTCGTTGAGGGGCCTATTGGGAGACCAAGCCTAGCCACAAGCTCTAGCCTCACCCTTAGCGAGCCAATGGTGTAGCTAAGGTCACTTACTATGAGTTCCTTGGTGAAGAGGATGTCAATACAAACTTGTCGAGCTATCCACACAAGCTGGATGCTCAACGGCGATACCTAGCCATCTAGAGCAAGGCTCCAAGGGTAACAAACGCGAATCGACGGCTGGAGGTGCTTCAAGTGCTCAAGGGTTGGAGTTGAAGGTGACAAACCCATCCAAAAACTCACTCAATCCCCTTCTCAAATCTCTCAAGGGTGAGCTCTGGGTGAGCTCTAGAAGGTTGAGGGAGTGCAGTAAAAGCTCAAGAGGGTGTTTGTTTCGTGTTTGGTCAGCAACAAAGAATGGAAGAGATGAAGTGGTATAAATACCCGA
Organism: Alloteropsis semialata; assembly: GCA_004135705.1. NCBI lineage: Eukaryota > Viridiplantae > Streptophyta > Magnoliopsida > Poales > Poaceae > Alloteropsis > Alloteropsis semialata. The sequence continues at coordinate 65,598,948 of CM014271.1, read as the reverse complement.
CCTCTCTCGAATTAGTTGTTGTGTGCTGTGAAGTAGAGTGTCGGACCATCCGACACTTTGTTGGACCATTCAACGACCTAAGAGTTTGTGCTGATTTTGAACATAAATCTCGGACGATCCGACACATTTCGGACCGTTTGACAAGAAACTGGGAACCACCGTTCGGAGGGTAGATGAACCCTCCGAAAAAACTAGTACTGTGTCAGACCATACAACAATGTGTTGGACCATCCGACATTGTGTTGGACCATCTGACACTTTTGAGCACTTTGACACTTGCAAACCAATCAATCATGTCTCCTTGATAGTGCAGCAATCCTATACTCAAATTCAAAAAAAAATTAAATCCTCCTTTGAGTTTGGAAACCTCCATTCATCTTTTGCATTAATCAATCACAAATGAGTACTATTCCATAAAACCTGTCCATGTCTCAATAAACCACATTAGTCTCTTATTTGTGATTATCATTATCACCAAAACCCACTAGGGGCCTAGATACTCTTTCATGTTGGCCCAAAAGGATTCTCATTACTCACTCAACTAGTCCAAGGGGCATCCATGATTACATATAGGCCCAAAGGACATATTCTAGGGAATATCCTACTCTAAGATACAAGCATATTCTAGTGAATATGCTATAGCCAGACGACACTAAGTGTCGGTTTTTTATGCCGATTAGCCTACTATGGGGGGTCCCCAAGGTAGAGGTTTGTGCGGTGGAGGATCGCCAGACCTGAAGCATGAAGGTAAACATTGGACACAAGACACGATTTAGACAGGTTCGGGCCGCCAAGGCAGTGTACCCTATGTCATGTATGAGGTGTATAGTATTGCGCCCTGTGCTGTGTGTTTTTCTCGATGCCCATCTAGGTACCCCGGCCCTCCTTTATATAGTCCAGGAGGTGGGTTCCTAGTCGGCTACAAGGTAGGAATCCTAGTAGGATTACACAGTACGAGTCCTAGTAGGATTACAGGGGAATTCTAATAGGAGTCCGCCTTTTTCTTTCTTGCAGATACTAGGGATTCTATCCTTGACAAGCCCCCGAGCGCTTCATAAGCATGCAGCAGTTTCTGAGTACTTTTTCGATCCTCGCCGAGTAGTTTTGGTACTCTCCGAATGCTTGTCTGGCTGAATCTTCAAAGTTAATCAAGACTGCCATGAGGGTATGGTGTACTCAAAGTCTTAATATATGGAGAGCGACAAAAATCGCACTCCATATGGAGTAGCCCTCGAGCCTTAGGTTGAATCGAAGAATCAGGCTGAGGGTCAAATCTTGAATCTGCTTCTTCCGTCTTGAAAAAAGCCCCCGAGGCTTGGAATGATTGAATAATCAATCCAAGGGTCTTTGTCTTCACGGAAGTCATCATCCGAGTAGTTCTACGATCTCCCCTGTGAACAGCAATCTTCTTTGAACCTACGACCTTCTGTTTTAAGAAATAGTCTTCTTATCCGAGTTCTTGAAGCTTCATCAGAGTTCTTCAAGCTTTATCCGAGTTGTTCTTTATGTTCACCGAGTTGTTTTTCAACAAATTTAGCAGCAGCTGAGTTGTTCTACGGTGTCCAGCCCCCGAGTTTATGCGCCAGGTGAGCTGCTGGAGCCACGCTGAGTAGTTTTGCGGCCTCCAGCCCCTGAGCTTATGCATCAGGTGAGCTGCTGGAGCCACGCCAAGTAGTTAGCCAAAGCTTGACCTAAAAGAAAAGATGCGTACATTATGTAGCACTTTTGTAGAGTACAATGAAAGTACTAAAATTCATTGGATAATGAATATAAGCGTAAAAGCTGTGTCATGCCCTTGTTTCGGTCGTATGTCTCTCGAGTAGTTAGCCTATTACGTTTAAGCACCTGGTCCCTGCATTAGCCATTGCTTGTAGCGTATATGAGACGAACTCGGTTACGCATGTAGAAACGTTAGACGTGATAGAAAGAGCCGAGGATTCACGGATTAAGGCGTGTGCTACCCGAGTGACTTTAAGAGATAGACAAAAAGTAGTCGGCATTGCGACAAAAGAGAGCGCGGATTGCGCGCAAAGTAGTCGGCGAATGCATCCATAGGGTGTAGCCGCTGTGGTGCCTCAAGTACTCAGTACACAAAACTTCGTAGCAAAGCCTCCTGATTCTGTGTACCAAGCATGTGGCGACGCCCTACGAACTCGATCTACCAAGCGCGTGGGCAGCACCCTACGCACACGATCTACCAAGTCCATGGGCTGTTCGTCAACAGACCCCAGAAGTAGTCGATCACGGTGAGCATACCAAAGTAGTCGGCGCATGGCCAATCATGTAGAAAACATGTTAGAAAATAATATCGAAAGAATTAAGCGACTTAGCTTGATTCGTGGACGATAGTCGACGAAGCCGAGCGGTCGTCGATGGAGCCGCGATGGTTGTTGATGAAGCTGACTCGTATCCGGCTTGTTGGTGTGGTTGCACTCGCGTACAACTTCTGTGTACTTGGAGCGGAGGATGGTGAAGCTTCCTGGTGCCTCTCCATGTGCAGGTAGCAATTTGCTCCTCATTGAATTTTCAACGGCTCCACAGCAGCTTGATGCTCTGTTCCGATGCGTATGCTCAGATAGCGCAGATGCTTCTGGAGACAGAATCAGTAGCGGTTGGCGCAGGAACTCCTCTTTGCCTCGGACTCGGAGTTGATGAATTATTCGTCTCGATCTGTGCGCAAGCTGGGGCTTTCCTCGTGTACTGCCGCCGAGTTGCAATTCACCCTGATGGTGCCGTCAATTCAAATTTGGTCTTCGACTGGGATGCGGAGACGGAGCACATCGATTCCAACTTGCGTAGATCTGTTTTCTCCGAACTCCAACTCGGCGACTCGCTTCTCGTCGATTAAATTGATTTTGAAGATTGGTCCTTCAAGCTCGCCTGATGATCTTGACGATCACCCCTATCTGGCGTGCCAGCTGTCGGTTTTTTATGCCGATTAAGGTAGAGGATTGTGCGGTGGAGGATCACCAGACCTGAAGCATGAAGGTAAACACGGGACACAAGACACGATTTAGACAGGTTCGGGCCGCCAAGGCAGCGTACCCTACGTCCTGTATGGGGTGTATATTATTGCGCCCTGCGCTGGGTGTTTTTCTCGATGCCCATCTAGGTACCCGGCCCTCCTTTATATAGTCCAGGAGGCGGGTTCCTAGTCGACTACGTGGTAGGAATCCTAGTAAGATTACACAGTATGAGTCCTAGTAGGATTACAGAGGAATTCTAATAGGAGTCCGCCTTCTTCCTTCCTTGCAGATACTAGGGATTCTATCCCCGACATTAAGACACACTTATATTATGCTAATACATGAGGAATATTCTATGGAATATGCTGATCGATGCTAATGCACTCCTTCTATCTATAGTGCTAATGCACTCCTTATATCTATGGTGCTGATGCACCTCCGAGGCTACCGCCAAGACTTATCTGTCATTTCAAACTCAACCGTGAATGGACCACCGGGGCAACACACATTACAAATGAGACACTGAACTGAACCACAGATCATGGCCACAATGTCGGCAGACTTTGGTGTCTAGTGAGTCTATGAACAGCAACCCGGGGAGGGAGGTGCAATGACGCCGCAGGCACCACAACTTTCAAAATGCATCAACCATAGAGTCCAAATTATGATTGCCAGGCTCAAATTTAGAGCAGAGCATACCGAACTATTACCAATGACAGATTGAGCGTTAGAGAATTTACATGCAAATCCTCGCATGGACAACATATTTGTAGCAGTTTGGTGTGTGAGTCTTATGTTTTAACCATGCCTTCTCTTTTTTTTATCGCTAAAACAATTTCAGTATATCCTTGAAACTCCAGACCTCATCTTATAAGTACTACTTCAGTTGTCTCTTTGACGTACGTCCACCACTGGATACATCAGATTCCTTTCTTTTACGTGTTCTTCCAAGTTCAGTGGACAGTTCAAGGTGTGGTTCATTGGGGAATTCATGGTTGTGCTCATATATGTACATTGCAGACATCATGTTCGGATCATTGTCATTGGGCTCCAAAATCTTCGTCGCACAACATCCTGTCGTGTTTCTGTGAAGGCATCTGTAGTATGACCTGAAATGTAGCTGATTTCGTATTAGATACTGAAAATGTCATCACATTTATTGAGCACTTGTAGAAACAGTACAAAAGCGTAACAGAAAAAATATTTACTATTAGGATGGTAATACAAATAAAGATAATTTTCAGCAAGCACTTCAAATTTGGAAAAACCATGACAAATTGATGTGGTTTTTGGTTGTTTTGCTATTGACAAATATTAAGAAAAAATGATGTGGACCTAAGATAGTTTGACTTAGCAATAAAAATAACTATATTTTTGAAACAATGGGAGAAAGAAAGGTGAGCCTAGAGCTATGATATAGTTCCTCCGCTTGTGTGTCTTGGAGGTCCTGGGTTCAAAACAACCTCCTTACAAAATGATGAGACGAGAAGCAAAGGGTAAGGTTGCCTAGAATATTTTTTCCCTGGACACTGCCTTGTGTGGGAACTTTAACAAGCTTTTCAATAAGTAAAAACTAATGTGACCTAGTTTACAATTTAGTAGGACAATTTCTTCAAAAAAGCGTTAAGCCGTTCAACATTAAAACCATATATGTAAATAAAGAGTCAAATGCAACTCCTGTAAGATGGAAATGAAGTCAATGGCTCCCATGTAAAACTTTTGTAGTTACTTTATAAATATAACGTTTTAACCTTGCAAGATTGGAACCAAATATATTCTTTTCTCCATGCTTTTCCCACTTCCAACTGTCTTCTTGGAGAACCATATATGTTGCAGTTTTTAGCACCATAGACATCCTTGTCGGACTATTCCTGTATATGAGGAAACAATTAATTAGAGTATACCTAAAAAATAGAAAATGAGATCTACTATACAATGATAAAAATATTGCTTCCATTTCAAGATCCAGCACAATTTTTTTTCCAAACTATGAATACAATTTTAAACATAACTTCTCATTGCTCATTTATTCCTACATATCTTTAACATTTAGAAATCATATAACTGCTATCACCTCTCTAATTTGGTACCTACGACATAAATGAATTGGTGGTAATATGCTAACGCTCACAGCAGGAACAGCCTCCTCATTTATTGCCTTTCTCCCTAAGTTAGTTGGAGTTCGGCATAGCTACGAGACAAAATAGAAATTAGATTCTTTTAAAGAAAACATTTGTATCTGTTGCTTACTGTTAGGAAACTCATCTATAACAAGCGAATCCTTCAGATCCTTATATCCCTATAATGATAGAGTAATACTGTTTTCAATTTACAAAATTCTTTGTGTTACTAAAGTTAATCATGAACACATATTTGGGAATGCATATCATCTGGTAGATAGAACACATCTGCAACAATGTCATATATTGTCAGTCAAAACTGATCGTCATTTTCAGTATCGTCAATGTACCATAATGAAATAAAAGATACCTAAACATGTACTACCAAGTGTTAATATGAGTATATATAGTAGCAGATCATCATGCTTTATGAGGGGAACCACACATCTTTGACGTCTTTATGGGCATGTAGGCAGGGATACAGAAATTTGCTGAATCTCCTAAGAATGTTACCTTTTTCGAAAAAATAATACTATAACATTATGAATTAATGGCTCAACGTTAAATGGCATCTTGACTAGTACAATAAACAGAGATCAATATGATGTAGAATTTATATACCTTCCACCAACCACTTTCTGCCCGAGATGGTCTTTCAATGAAGTTCCAGCCAAATCAAGCTTTAGGCACCTGACAACTTTTAAATCTGAAACCAATAAGGAATAAGCAAACATTGATGAAAGCTCTTTGCAGTCACTAATTTCCAACTTCTTCAGCATTTTCAGTTGATTTGGGAAAGTAATAGCCTGAATCTTATGGAAGCCTTCAATCTTCAGTGACTCGAGTGATGGAAGTTCTGAGAAGGATGGCACTTGACCACCACAATGTACTGACAGATGCACTAGAGAAAGAAGGGGAGGTAAGTTTATGAGTTTTGGGCATCTACTGATAGAAAGACGACAAATCCGCGGAAAATCCCCTTCACTTGTGCCAATCCAAAATTGCAAATCGTACATCTCCCACAATGTCAGCACCTCCAGAGATGGGAATCTAGGAAGGTGGTTTTCTTCAGTAGTCAAAGGATTGAACTCAGTTCCAAAGATTTCTACAGCATCCATTCTCTGTATGAAGAGAGATTTAAGCGATGGCATATCACCAAGGTATGGGAGATCACTGCATTCATGGCAGTTATCAAGTGTAAGTGAGACGAGATTGCAAAGGTAAAAGTCCTGCATCCAGACAGGAAACAGATTTCCAGCATAATTTCGAATCGTAAGCTCCATTATGTTGCTGCTAGGTTGAAGATTTTGCAGAATATCATTAGCAATTTCTTTTCCCAAGTCATCATCCATGCCTTCATCACTGTAAGACCACTCCAACGTTAAAGCTTCTAGGAAGTGCTTGCCGACTATATTTGCTTCTCTTGCATCATCAGCTCTCTTAATATTCTCGAGCCCTGTTATATGAATATGCCCCATGAGTCCACTCAGATTCTTCAACTCCACAATTGAACAATGAAATAGATTATTCCCAATGTTAAATACTGTCAGTGTTTGGAGATGTCCGTTGTCCGATGCCATGAGGCATGCTAACTCTTAAGTTGCCTGGTTCTTTTCGCACATCAAGATGCCGAAGTTTTGTCAAATTACTTGTGCTTCCTGGTAACTCAGTAAGGTGGCAACAATCTTTGAGTTCCAATGTTTGCAGAGTGCCTACCTGTCCTATTTCAAAAGGAAGGTCCTTGATTTTAGTGTTGTTGATAGCCAAGAACCTCAAGTGTTTCATGTTCCGAATAGAACTTGGCAGCTGTAGAATGTCTGTACAGCTCAAATTTAGTGCCTTTAAGAATCTGTATTGCACATACAGATCATCCAAATGCAAAAATCTAAGAACTGGGAAAAATCTTCTAACAACCAACAAGGTCTGAAGATTTCTAATTTCTTTAGTCAGCGCAACGGTCTTAAAATCTGATGGAACAAGTGAGAGGTGGGAAATATTTTCAGGAATACTGCAGAGCGGTTCCTCTGATCTAAAGCATTCATCCTTTGAAACAGAGTGTGCCAGATCGTGAAACAGCTCATGCATAACAAACTTATCTTCTGTATCATTATGATATGGAGAGCGTTGAAAAAATGATCTGCAGAATAACTCCTCGAAATATTGCAGACCAGTCTCTTCTGGTTTTTTTTTGAACGAACGTAGCACAGATTGTGCCGTTTCTATTAAAAAAAACAGGAGTTTACAAGGAGTGCGTCAGCAGCGCACTACAGGAAAGAGAAAAAGAAGAAAGAAACAGAAAATGGGCGGACCCTAAGCGCCCGGCAGAAGGGAAGCCAGGTGCTTTGCCCCCGCCAGACCCCAAGCCCTCGCCTCTTCCTTGATCTTCTGAAACAGACTCGTCGGGGAAAGCTCTCGATGATTGAAAGTTCGCGCATTCCTCTCTTTCCAGATTTCCCAAGCCACAAGCAAAATCACGGAACGTAAACCCTTCTTTGGCACACCCACCGTGGCGGCTAGACTATTCCACCATTGCACAACGGACAAATTTGCTGTCCAGTTCTCAGGACTCAGCTGTTCGAAGGACAGCCAGGTCGCAACCAGCCGCCAGATGCATCTGGAGAAACGGCAGCCGGCCATAAGGTGATGCCCTGTCTCCGGCTCATGTCTACATAGCGGGCAGTAAGGATTGCGTGGCCAGCCACGGATCTCCAGCCTATCCGAAGTCCACACCCGGTTTCTGATGATTAACCACGCAAAGAGCTTGCACTTGTTAGGTGCCCACGACTTCCAGATGAGTTGTTTGAAGTTGCATCTCGTGTATCCATTAAATTGAGCTCTATAAGCTGAGGCCGTGGAATATTCTCCTGAGGCGGTGAGCTTCCAGATACACTTATCTGGCGTGTCTTGTAATCGTACCGTCTGTACACAAGTCCACAACTGGGCGCACTGGTGCAGCATTGTAGTGGAAAAATTTTGGGCAAAATCAAGGTCGTGTATCCACTGTTGGTTTTCCAGTGCATTCCGAAGTGATCTGTTCTTTCTCCTTGAGATACTGAATAAATCTGGGACAAAGTCCCAGTCTCTTCTGGTTGGTTACCTTCTTCAGGGAAGACAAAACCCTGAGCTACCCATAATCGGACAATATGATGCTTGATGAAATTATAATCTTTGGGGAATAAAGAACAAAATTTGAAGCACTGCTGAAGGTGTGATGGCAAAAGATCATAACAAAGTCTTAGTGCTGGTAAGATGCCTTCAACAAGCATATCAATTTGAGACAAACCAATTTCAGAATGGCATAATAATCCACTTAGGGATTTAATGCGCAGTGCATTACCACCGCATTTCTCAGCAACCTTCCAGCCAACGCTTTCTAATGGAGGGTAATTATTCATATCTAAACCACCAAGTGCATGTGCACGGAAAATCATAAAGCAGTCTTCTTTTGATAGAGAACTCAAGTAACAGGTTTGCATTGCTCCAAAATGGTTAGCAACTTCCTTGCTCTTAGTAGTTAAAATGACAGCACTTCCATTTAAACAAACATCAAATAGTTTTTGTAACTCATTCCAGAAATATGGGCTCTCGTTATCACAGTAGTCCAGTACAAGTAAGAATTTCTTGCCAGCAAGTTCTTCTGTTAAAATTTCTTTGAGAATGCTTATTGGGGAATCGCAGCAGTTGGAACAAGTTGCAAATTCCACAATTGTCTCTAATAGCCTCTTTTTGTCACATGTAGGTACCCATATTCTCAAATCAAAGGTATCCAAAATCAACTGATCATTGTAAATTCGATGAACCAGCTCAGTCTTTCCGATGCCGCTTTCACCAACTACACAAATATAAGTGACTACATGGTCACTAGTAGCATCATCCACATCAGAACCAACAGACAGTAACCTTCCAATAATACTTTGCTCATGGTACTTATGTGTATGAAAAGAAGTGGCCTGAAGGAAAAAAAAACATTGAACTTCTCTTATAAATCATTAATTTGAAAAATCAACTTATTTTCAAATGGAACTAGTAAGATGAGATTACAAACCTTTGGGTTGCACTGGGGATGGACCCGGTTCTTCTTCCACCATTTTGACATGTCCAGGTGCTTCGCAAGGTCTCGAAATGAGTCAGAGAATCCATGAATAGTGTTATGCGGTGAGAGAGTTGCGCACATCAAGTTAGCAAGTTTACACTCAACAGCCAAGTCCAATCCATGGCAGCTTGACAAGTTCAAGTACTTCAGTCCTTGAAGGATACCAAATGGTTGTGGAAGCTCCTTCAATCTTTTGCAATTTGATAGATTCAGAATCTCTATATGGCGAAGTGTGACAAAAGAATAAGGTAAGGTTTGAAGATTGGAACAGTCTGACAGATCCAACAATCTGAGCTTGGAGAGCTCGCAAAGCGACACGGGAAGGTTCTGTAGCTTCTGGCAGTTTGAAAGAACAAGAATCTGCATGTTGTGCAGCCTTCCTAGTGATGCGGGCAATGTGTGAAGAGAATAACACCGAGAGAGGTTCAAGCCAGAAAGATTATGAAGGGTGCATAGGGAAGGAGGCACCTCTGCAAGGGTGCTGCAACTTGAGAGATCCAAGTATATCAGGCTTCTGATAAAAGTGGGCAACAAATATATAGGGTCAGCCACTTCTGTTGGTATTTTCTGAGAGTCCATCACAGTAATAACCTTGTCACGACAAGTCTTATATCTCGTCAGATCATCAGAAGCAAACAATGGAGCTTCCCGGACCGCCTTCGCCTCGGCTTCACCTATGTGCATAATGCCCAAAATACCGCGACATAGAAGGATGCAACGCACGGCCAAACGATTAACTGAGAACAGTTTACTTGAATTCTGAGAAGCTGCAACTGCAATAGACAATTCAGGTCTCCCGTGTCTGAGGCCCTCCAGTTTGTCAGCAAGGGATACGACGGTAAGTTCTGACGGGGATGCTGATTGGAAGAAGCTGGTAGATGTGTCAGCAATAATGGACACATTTGACCTCACCTTCCTTTGGTTCCCAGCTCCAAGAATGGCCAGCATCGTCCGGTAGTGCAGATCTTGCAGACAGTCTTCGGCATCAGCGGCCAAGCTCATGACGTTGGTCAACCAGGCAAAGGATACCAGAGCTCTGCTTGAGGGTGAGATGGTGGTTCTAACACGAGCAAGCTGCTGAGAGAGCCGCCTGATCGAGGAGGCCGAGCAGGGGTCAGCGAGCTTCCAATTGGCGGTCGCCGGCGTCCGGTCGCCTCGGCGTCTGCGACCGGTGCCCTTGTTGCTGGACGACTGGGATCCAGCGGAGAACGTGATTCCGGAACCTGAGGAAGAAGAGACGAAGCTCGGTGGCCGCGCCAGCATGGGGTGCGGCGGCGGTGGCGGCGCTGGATCCGGGAAGGGATCGAACTTGACCTCACCAGAAGCGTCCCCTCGCTCGTCCTGCGATTCCTCATCGGCACGACACCTACTGCTGCCGCTGCTACCAGTACCAGGCTCCATGTGGTGGCTGCCTGTTGCTTCTTCCGTAGTGAGACTGAAGTTCTTGTCTCTGGGATTACTCTCAAAATTTTATTGTGGCTCACCTATTGAGTGTTGATGCGATTTAGTTTGAGGAGGAAGATTATTTGCCTTAGCCCTTCACCAACTGTTGATAGGGTTTTGTTTCCTTCTTCTGACCATCAATCCAAGATAAGAACGTTTGTGGTAGGGGTGTAACTGGATCGGATACGAACGAATACCATGAATCATGGTTCTATCTTCTTTTTTTTCTCTCGGAGTTGGACACTTGCGTAGGAAGGTATATCTAACTTGTATCATTTCTATCTATCTTTTTTTTTTGTATTTTCTCTCGGAGTTGAACACTTGCATATATCTAATTTGTATCATTTTTAGAGTACATACCTTTTTATATGCTTTCCTAAATAAACTTTTGTTTGCTCGAAGGGTGTAAACATTTGAGAGGCTTCACTACTACAGAATTGATTTTTCTAATCACTATTTTCACAGCGGGTTTCCAAAAAGTGGCATTAATGTATTTTCATAGCCAGTTAGTGAGTAGACCGGCTATGAAAATTATTTTCATATCCGGTTTGTGGCTCGCATCGGCTGTGAAAATCAAATCCATTTTCACAGCCGATTTTAGCCACGAACCGGCTGTTCTATTTTCACAGCCGGTTCTAAGCTATAGTACACATAAATTTTTTATTTATTGTTTTGATATTTTTTATTGGACGAGGAGCACACAGTGAACAACCAAAAAAAATTCAGCTCAATCGGATCCAAGGTCTGGTCTCTAAAAATTCATAAAGATTCGAAACGTTTAATATTAAAGAAGTGCAACATCGATTAGTTTGCCCAACCTATAAAATTATTTTTCTCATATTACATTGACATAATTTTTAAATATATTACACTATATATATGTTGCCATGGAGGAGTTTTGGATTTTTTTGAAATAATTTGCTATTTTCTAACTATTAAATAAATTTCTTGGTACTAATTCTAAGGGTATATGCTCTAGCTTTGATCAAATCCTAAAAAAATATGAAAAGTCAATAGGTTTGCTATGTATAATTCACACTTTAATTTACTACTTTACTTGTAATAATAATAATAATATCAAAAACTTGTCTAAAAATTATAAAAGTTGTCATGGAGTCCTTTTATAGGTCTATAGCCTTCTCATAAAAAATTCAATGCATTTCATGAAAATTAGACTATACATTGTTCATAAATATATACACCTCACACTCTTTCATACACATCTTCAAGCAAGCTTTGATGTTTGTACATCCTAAAACTTATTTGGCTCATATGATGTATAAATATTTTTTACATGTTTTATACTGTATATAAGTTGGCATGGAGGAGTTTAGGAATTTTTTGAAATGATTTGCTATTTTCTATGAATTAAATGAATTTTCAGCACTTATAAATCAATTTTTGTACAACTATTTTTTATTTTTATTTTATTTTTTTGTTATTTTTCCTGAAAATAAGTGAATGTAAGGAACTACCACAACAATTGTCATCCTAATTAGACCAAAGGTGTGGCCTATAGAATTTTATGAAAATTCAGCACGATTAATATAAAAAGAGGGCATCACTCATTAGGCCAGAAGTAGTAGTGCGGTGCAGTGATAAGGGAAGCTATGGGTGAAGCAAGAGGTCACGTGTTTGAGTCACGAAGAATGATGTTGAATCACGAAGAATACAACAAGTGCAAAAAATTATGTAGTTGGAGAACATGGTGGGGGTGACCTCCCATGTTGTTAATTTTTTTTCGCCATTTAACATTTTTATTTGATATTTTATTTTCGGTTTATGAAATTATTTTCACAAACTGGTTTTTAACACGAATCGGCTGTGACAAAGGGATTTTCAGCGCCACTTAATCAGTACCACTTTTTAAAACCGGTTGTGATGCTCTTTCTGTAGTAGTGATTGCAAATTTGATGCACGGGTTTCAGAACAATCAAATCAAATATCCAGTACATGGTTTTTGGGAAACCAAAAGGTTTGCATCCACGCTCACATACGCAACATACTACTACATACAGATACATTGCAGCTATCACAACCAACAAAAGCATAGCACATACAACCCGAAAGACTCTCATTGTCCTCCAGCTTGTATTGTAAGTATTCTCTTCAGGTATATTCAACATTGTGGTTTAATTTTTCTTTATTCTTATTCTTTCTTCCCCGACACCTTTGAAAATTGCATCTTTTGCTCTTTTCTTCAAGTGGGACTTTAATCCCAAGCAACAACCGCGGTACGACATATATGAGATAAAATTAAGAAATCTACTTATTCGCATATAACTGTATGTGTAGTACCTTGTTCGAGCACCTTGCATAACATTTTATCGTGTCAAAAAACATAACATTTGTGCTTGTTGGTTATCAGATATCCAGGATATTATGTAGTATCCCAGCTCCATTCTCCTAACGGTGACAGAAGGTACTCAGTTCCCTATCTCCCGGTGAGCAGGGATGGGAATGGGCCGGGTCGACCCATTGGGTAGTTGGCCCGACCCAAAAAAGTAAGGCCAATGGGTCATGTGGGTCGGCCTCAAATAGAAAAGGGGCCATAAGAGCCAGAACCTACCGACCCAATGGGTCAAGTAGGGCCAACCCAAAACCTTAAATTTGTGTTTTAAGATACTATTAATATAATTTGCATCTCTTATATATCTAAAAGTACTTGTATAAGTATAGTCTAAAAATGTATTGGGCCGACCCATGCGACCCATCGAGGCCATAGTTAAAGTTAGAATTGGGTCGACCCGTGGCCCTTAAAATTGGCCTTGAGGCCATGGGAGCCGGGTCCAAGGCCGGGGCCGGGCCGACCCATTCCCATCCCTACCGGTGAGGAAGGCACCTGTTACTGTCAGTGACCCTGTGCATGTGACAGTGGGCTGGTTTTGGGGGTGAAAAATGGGCCGTCTAAACTAGGCCGATTCTTTTGGGTTTAAAAAATGGGCCGGTCGATTGGGCCATAGGCCCCGAGGAGTATATGTACAAAGCGAGTAGCACTTAAACGTGTAAGCTTTCTCAAAAAAAAAAAAACTTAAACGTGTAAGCCACTTTCATTTTTGCATTTTTATTTATCGGTCATGTTTTCATCCTCAGCTGTACTGCAGTGACGTCGCTAACAGGAGGAGACCTTTAGATAAAGTAAATGATGTCAGTAGGCATGACTATAAATAAGCATATTATATTTGTGTGTTTGAGAAGATTTGAAATGGTAAATAAAATCCCCTAGCACGTGTTAATTGTGTTTTTGAAATATTCCTAATTAAATATTTTATTGCATTCCAGATAAATGCAAATTACACTTTCAAATGCAAAGACGACCGCTATAAATGCGTAGATAACCACCAATTTCAATGTAATATATCCAACCCGTGGCACTTAGGTTTGCTCGTCTCCAGTGACATGAATGTGTACATAGCATGGGCGGACCTAATGGGCGGCCCGGGTGGGCCATGGCGTACCTTAAAATCAGCCCCAAAACTCAATAGCAGAGATAGCCACAGCCTGCACATGCGACGTGCAAGCAACGATAGAGCCCCCAACGCCTCACGTGGACAAGTGTGGAATGCATCTAATCAACAAATAAAATCCCTATGCGCTGAGTCCTAACATGGACCGTGACCATGCGAAGGCAGACCACGTCACGAGGCCGTCGCGACGAGCGTTTCGTGCAGGGGCGTCGCGCTCGCAGCTCTTGCAGGCACGCGAGCAATAGCTAGCGGCCACCGGCCAGGGCACACCCCTGCCATGCATGGTCGCTGATTGTCTGGCATACGCTGGCACTGCCATGCCGGCAGCATAGACGGACAGGCTCAGCAGCAAGCAGGTAACAGGTAGATCCATTCACAATTAGGGGGTGTTTAGATGCAGTTATTATGCATAGTGTTTATGTATTGGGTTGCGTGCACAGAGAGGAAAAAGTACATTGGAAAGCGTGCATTTTGCAAAATGGATGTAAAAGAGGGTGAACTAAACACCCCCTTAGACAAAGTAAGTATAATGGTATTGGGTGGACTGTGCTTGTCGATGTGAGCATTTTAAATGTGATGATATTCCTTGTCGGTCTGAAAATGGCATGTGTGGTGAATTTTTTGATTGACCAGTGCTGCCACAATCTGAAATCTTTAATTGCTTGATGCTGCTATGTTCTGAATTGCTTTTCAGTGCTCCAGAAGTACACAAATTGCTAGAGTTGATTTTGATACATTGCGTATTTGTAGAATTGTTGAACTATGAAGAGGAATGGAGGCATTAGGGCAGTAGGCACATCTCTTTTAAAATATGCGCAACATATTTAATTTGTATTGTAATTTATCCAGATTTTCAAATTAACTTTCAAATTTAAAATACTATGACACCTTTTCAATATATAATCATATTTTTAGTTTTTTACACACACACACACACAATATATATATATATATATATATATATATATATATATATATATATATATATATATATATATATATATATATATATATATATATATATATATATATATATATATATATAGGGCGAGGCTAAAATGCAACAAGGTGCATTTTGTATAGGAAACGCACAGACCCTGGGCGTACTACCGAAAACTACCGTACCGCCTGCGCGCGCGCCAGAAGAAGAAAAAACGCGCCCTCGCGCCAGCGCCCCGCGCGCGCCCCCGCTGTGGGCTTTCTAGACTTTTTCCAGACTTTTTCTTCGTGGGCTTTTTTCGGGCTGGATTTTCTTTTCGAGAATTTTCTGACTACAAATAAGGTTTTTTCGAGACTTTTTCTTGAAATTTTTATTATTTTTCGCCGGGCTATGGGTGATAAGGGGGTTAACACGGGTGGGGACTTACAACACAGAAAACTAAAGTGACACATTGACTAAAACAACGGGTACAGACTTACAGCTCACAAATGTAAACTGACAAAACGACCACTACATGTTTTTGGAACAAAATACTCAATTGCAAACAGCGGAACGACATGTTTGCAATAGCAATAACAGCTCAATTGCAAGGTGAATAGATAAGTTTTTGGAAGAACAGATCCATTTGCAAACAGTACAACTACATGTTTGCAACGCTGATAGTAGCTCAATTGCAAACAGCAGAACGATTACAACAGCTGGACACTAACAACTTCCAAAACTAAACTGACACTATAACGATTACAAATGTCTGCAAGTAAAGACGCAATTGCAAATAAGATAACAGAACGTTTGCAAATCTGATAATAGCTCGTTTGCAATCACAGGGCAATAGTTTTCTACAAGAAAAGACGCAATTGCAAACAGGATAAAAGAACGTTTGCAAATCTGATAACAGATCATTTGCAGCCAAAGGTAATAGTTTTCTGCAAACAAAGACGCAATTGCAAACAGGATAACAGAACGTTTGCAATTCGGATAACAGCTCGTTTGCAACCAAAGGGTAACAGTTTCCTGCAAGCAAAGAAGAAATTGCAAACACAATAACAGAATGTTTGCTATACAGACAACAGCTCGTTTGCAACCAAAGGTAATAGTTGTATCCAGTGTGTGAAACACATAGAAAACATGTCTGCGCTGCTGATATGATAACAAGGGATTTGCAACACTGGTAGGAGGGCAATTGCAGTCACAGTAAAACACATTATTGCAGGCTTAGAAACTTGATGACACGTAAATTTGGAATTAGCCTGCATGCATGCATGCATGGAATCCTTTTGGACTCGAAATTTCAATTCATTTTTTCTCCTAAACCGTAAGTCGGATCTGTGAACCGTTTGTTGTTTCTTACTCACAAAAATGTGCTTAACAAAACAAGATCCAACATGGATATATTTTGTGCATTTTT
>CM014271.1:65567975-65578959 GCA_004135705.1 Alloteropsis semialata | reverse complement strand
CCCCCCCCTCCTTCATAGACTTATGATATTTCTAACATGAGGATGCTTGTGGTGTGATATAGGAGAAGATCCATGGCAGCGGTGGTACAAGAATGGTGCCTAGATAGGTCTGGCAATAGTAGCCTCTTGATCCTAGATGGCATGGCCTCTATCTACAACGATTGTAGCTTCCTTCTATGGGAGTGGACGCATCGCATCGTTGATTCAAGCTAAAACTTTGTGAGGTATGAAAAAGTTATATTTCCTCTACCTCCCCAGCATGATAATTTGGTGCAAATGGCTTATCTCTCTTTTCATGTTCTGTTTTTATAAAGATTGTGTGGTCTACAGAAAATATAACAATTTGTTAACCATGATGCAAAGAACAAATAAGATCCTCTAAAGTGTGGTTCCTTCTGGGCACAACTAATCATATTAAATCTTCCTAGGATGAGAGGACACATGTAGGAACATTCTATAAGAGAAAAATCATGTCATGTGAATTTGAAGAATATTTAAAAATTATGCTATCCAATCCTAAAACTAGGGGAGAACTCGCTCATGTTGATGATTTCTTTGTCTCTGATGAAATTCATTAATTTGGTTTTACCTGATTGTTTTGGCATCCAATAATTTTGGTTTAGTCTGGTCTCTGCGGTAGAGGGTACTTACAAATTACAGTCTTTTGGCACCCCTTGGATATGTCCATCGCCAATAAACTTTTTCTCATCCCTTATACCCTTTAATGTGGAAATATATATGATTGATATATGGAATTCAATAATGGGTGGGAGGCAATAATGATTTGTATCGATTTCCTATTGACATCGAGATCTATTAGAGCAAGCTGAGTCATAGTGAGTAGGGGATGTATAGTTGTGTCATCTTCGTTGATGTATCTTTACATAGTACATCAGCAAGATCCTTGGTGCAAGAGTATGTTGTTTCTTCACTTAGATAGTTTAAGTACAAGCTTATTAAATTCTTAGGTTGAAATCTTGAAAGTAACATGAGCATGTCCTAACCGACACTTTTCGTGAAATGAGGGAATACTATCGAAATTGAGGATACAAATACTAACGTCAGAGAAATATTATAGTTCAAAAGAACTAATCTGAGCTAATCTGAATAATAAGTTAAGGTGTACAACAACAGCATGCTTCTAACTAGCTAATCCATGTTATACGAGAACAATAGGAGAGCACGAAAGCTCCTACGAACAACAAAGCAAAATTAGCTCATAATCAACGCAATGATGAGCCAAAGTATTTGTTATGAGTTTAGTATACCCATATACCCTCTATCACCTTCAGATATTGGCATATAGCTGAAAATAATCAGTTCAGAACAGTGAAGTCATCTATAGTGAAATTAACCAAGTGATTAGTAACTAACTGTCATGCATGGAGAAAACTAAATAGCCCCAGATATTTCCCATTCCACAATTCAGTACCTAGCACTGTATTCTCACATAACACAGAATATAACATTACAGAAGACAGTACTGTGATCTCACACTCAAAACAGCAGATACATGACACAGACTGAAAGTCACAAGTCCTAACACAAAGACATTAGCGTTGGGTTCATGACATAAATGAAAACCATGCTGGCTAAGGTTCCAGAAGGGTTCATGACAAACACTTTTTTTTGTGACATGAGGGATTCTATCTAACTTGAGGATAGAAACTCAGTGAAGTCATCTATAGTAAAATGAATCCAGAGATTTGTAACCAGCTGTCCTGGGAGAAAACTGAACAACCCCTGATATTTCCCATTCCAAAATTCATGAACTGCATGCATCCTCAAAACCAAAGATCACACAGGAGAATGGCAGAAAAGAGTAGAGCACAAACATCTAATGTCATAGGTGAGCCCACACCATATATCGATATCCCACCTAGAAAAGTATGGAGAATACTAGAAATTAAACATTTCCAGAATTACTCCAGGAAAAAAACAACGAGGAATGAGAAATTTTCAGAAATTACTAAAGTAAAACACCAAAAGATCAACAGAACTGTGTTCTCAGTTTCTCACATGCACACAATATTATTAACTATACTCCCAGATAACATTACAGAAGACAGTATAGTACTGTGATTTCACATCACACAACAGCAGATAAATAACACAGAGTGGAAGTCATAAGTCTCGACACAGACTCAAAGTCATGACATGAGCTTAAATGAAAACCATGCCGGCTTAGGTTCCAGAAGGTTATTATAAGGATAAAGGAGACCCATGACAGTCTGGGAAGCTGGAGGGTCATTTATTCGAATGTTTTGCGGCATGCAAGTGACACAAGGCTTCAAGCCTCCAACATCCAGGGGGATGTGATATTAGCTTAAGATCGATTTCTGAGCTTTCTTCCTCTTTGGAACGAACTTTCGAGCCCAAAGATGCTTCCCGCGTATAACGAACTTGACCCTTGTGTGACCAGCAAGGACACGGAATAGGGACTCCTGGTTGTAAAATGTGATGTGTGCATAAAGTGGTGGCTTAGGTTCGATCGGTTCCTGCACGCTTATGACTTCAACATCTCCAAAGTTCCTGTGAAATGAAAGAGATAGAAAAATAATGCTAAGGAAAGAAAGCCATGGAACTCAAACATTAGAATGAATTTCCTTTACACTAATTTGTGACATCGGTAGTGGCAGAAGAATGATCATTAGCCATTTATAATATATACTGTGTGCACAGTGATAGATGCATTTAGGCATTTTAGCAATGTATATACATGCAAAAGATCTTAAAATTGTGCTTCTGTTATTGTACAATACTACATATTAATCAGCTATGCAAATTAATCACCAAAGATGATTAACAATCCATTCAGTGATCCAAACAGTCCCTAGTAAACTATATAACTAGAAGGTATTTGTGGTTCACAATAAGATTGTATATATCGCATATATACATGTACTCCATCCATTGATATATACACCTTAGCAAGTACACCTATACTATTGGCTAACATTCCTGGAAAGAAGGGGCTAGCACTACTCCTGCATGTGCTACAACATGTAACATGTAGGACACCAAAATGAATCATCAATCCAGTAATGCTTGATATGTCAGATGTTTCATCATCATCAAACTATGACGCTCTCAAGTCAGCAACCTTAAAATTCACCATTTACATATCTACAAGTAATATTAGCATGGCAAGAATCGATTTTACCCCATGAAGAACTCATAGAGTTCGTCTGCAGTGAATGGGTAGCCATTGGAGAAAGTCACAAAGAGAGTTCTCTCATCACGTGGTATAATCGGTTGTTTCGGTACCTGGATCTGCAGCAAAACATGTCACAACATATTTGAAGAAAGGTATCAGGTCTCATCAGCAAGCAATTGAATAAATAGCGGCGTGTAGATCAGGATTGTAAAAATTTAGCAACATTAATTCTTACTGCATCAGCTGGCTCCTCCTCCACCTCCTTCATATTCAGGCTCTCGAAAAGAGTTGCCAGAGGGTACGTGGCTAGGCACTGTTCGATTGGATTCTCGATATCCTTGAGGACGTGAATTTTGGGAGACGGCATGCTCCTAGAGCTTGGGCCTTGGTCTTGACTACGAGCGCTAGCACTCATATATGAAGCCTTGATCTTGGACAGAAGATCCCTCTGCATGCAGGAATGATTCGAGAAATGAAGTGAAAGAATATTTTTAACCTCTCTCAGACTTTCAGATCTACACACTACACTCTTACCGTGGTCATGGGAGCTCTACCCCTCAGGATTTGTTGCTGAGCTTGATGATGAGCGGCACGGCAGATGCGTTCCTTTGCCTCTGCTACTTCTAGAATATCTCCTAAGACCTTGTGGCAGACATTGTTGAGGTAGAAAACAATACCTTTCACGGCTTCTTTCTGGAAATAGCCTCCTTCCCCAGATCTATGATTCGGCTGGCTGGATTTGAGACGTAGAGCCTCAATAAACATCTTTGCGGCCGAAGCGATCGACCGGAGATCATAGTTATTGAGTGAGTCTATGCTTGCAAGGAAGTCAGCATGGCCAATCCCTTCAAGCCACAGCCAGAAGGAGATTATCTCCATGGAAATGGTGGTCTCGAACTGGAGGGTAAAGACCAGCCTGGAGAACAGCTGGCGCACGATCAGATGCAGCATACTAGGCGCACCAAGCGGACCGGGCGCCATGGGAGCACGGTGAAGGAAGGGAGCAAGGAGGAGAGCTTCAAGTTTTGGAACCAGGGGGGTCAGGTCTCGGTGTGGAGAGGAAGATGGGGTCTGGACTAGGCTTCTTATGAGTTAAGCATATGCATAAGTGTTAACATTGGGGTTTGTTTGGGATCCCTGTCCACACTCGAGATGGCCCACAATGCATGACTGTAGCACAGGCAGAGGTGATGACAAAATAAGCTTACGAAGCAAAAGCTGTATACTCATTAAAGCTAGTCACATTTTGAGCACACCAGCCAAATAACTGATGAAAATTTGCACACACAACCTTTCGAAAAACGGGCATTACAAAGGGCACGAACAATTTTCTCTTTATTTCGGCACCTATAGGTTTTAAGAGTGAATGCATGGGAATCCAAGGCTGTTGAAAGGTCCTTTGGATAAATAAGGAACAAATCCATGGAAGAATTGCAAAATGTAGCCACAACCACAAAGTTGGTAAAAATTAATGTTTTTCTAGAAAAAGGATATTTTTTTTGCGAAGGTAGAAGAAGGATATCTGTGCAAGACTGGATCGGCAGAAAATGATTTGAACGGTGCACACAAGATTTAGTAGTAATCATTGTTTGAGCTAAGCCTTAATAATGTAGAGTTAAATGCATTCCTTCAAATGATTTGCTATAGAGGAAATCCGAATTTTTAAGTAAGAGTTTGGGTTAAGAATTTCCTTGATCTGTAATTATCTTGTTTATACTGGAAGACACAATTTTACAAAAGCATTCCAAGAAAACGGATGTGTTATGTTCAAAAAAAGATTTATGGAGCACCTAAGGTTCGGATGCAGGTGGGAAGATATTTGTATTCGGGAAGCTACTACGCGATAAGTTTCATTGCCAAAAAAATGATGAATGTACATAAAGGGTATGGAAAAACTATTGGAAATGGAAAGTTCGTTCACTGAAGTGGAAACTCAGATGCTCCTTATGAACTCGAAGAACCGCACTGATTTCATATCAAGCAACTTTTAGTGCATCAACCTTTTCCCGATTAGAGCTCAGATGTCGGTCCATTAACTTCTACACATGCAACAATTTATGAACGAAAGCGTCTGAATTTTTCTAAAGATAGAATCAGTGAAACATAGATCTTATTATTTGCAAGCCATAGAGCACTCATCACCATTAAAAACCTCTGAAAAAAGATATATATAGCAAGTTAAGGAATGATCTTTGTTGAAAGCTCTGATAGATGATGATGAGTATTCATGGCATGGTCCTGAGTTTCTCCCCTTTCTTTCTTCTTCTTTTTTTTCTCCTGATGCCACTTGTGCAGCCAGGTGAAGGTCGCGGCGGAAAGACCGGGTCCTGCAGAAACCGCCGTTACCTGAATAAGAGGGTCCGTGTAGAGATAGCCGTTTCCCTGGTTTCCAGCAAGACCAGGCGTTTTTTCACCCAGGCAAGGCGCCCTCCTCCGTTCTCATCCCCTGCAGCCCTCACCCAGACACATCGTCGATCTCGCTCGTGAACAGAAGTAGAAACCTGCACGCCATGTCTTCTCGCTGGGTTAAGCCCGAGGTATGCATTTATTTAATTGCAGATCCACAAGTTTTTTTTGTGTAATTTTGGTAGTTTCTTGGGTGTTTTTCCTTATTTTACCGTTGTGTTTGGGCTCATAATCCTGCTGGAAACAACCATTCCAGCAGGGAGGATTTTCAAGGTTCATCCTCGTTCCTTTTCTTTGATTTTTAAAGAATTATTAAGATTCATATATTCATGCCGTGCAAGCTGTCTATATACCATTACTTCTCATGGCATTGATGATATTTGACGCATGCATGCAACAACGGTCATCTTTCAACATATCTTCATCAGATTTGTTTTTTTAAAAAAATGGTGTTCAAACAAAAGAAATAAATTTGACGTCACGCTGTGCAAGCTGTCTCTCACAACCACCTTTGAACAAAACACACACAAACTTCTCATGGAATCCATGATCTATGATGCATGCTATGCAACGGTCATTTTTTGCCTTACCAAAAATACTAATGCACTAGTAGATTCTCATCAAAATTTGGAAGGAAAAAAAAAAGAGAAGAAATATAATCTCACGTCACGCATGGGTACAACAATTCATGCATGCGATGAATTGAATTGATGCAGGTGTACCCGCTGTTCGTGACGACGGGCGTGGCGGTGGGCATCTGCGTCATGCAGCTGGTGCGCAACATCACCACCAACCCGGAGGTGCGGGTGACGAAGCAGAACCGGGCGGCCGGCGTGCTGGACAACCACGACGAGGGGCGGCGCTACTCGCAGCACGGCGTCCGCCGCTTCTGGCTCTCCCAGCGCCGCGACTACATGCAGGCCATGGACAACGTGCCCACGGACCCCACGCCCAAGACGACGACCAAGCACTAGAGATCGATCCATCACGTACCCATGCATCTCTATCTCTGTCGATCGTCGATGCAACTGATGATCGCATGCAATGCAGCTCGATCGATCATTTGCCATGCCTACGATCGAGCTGATTGATTTAGATGATTACTATATAAGTAGCATTATTAGGTCCAGTAATTCCTACGGGCCGGGGTTTGCAATATTGCATGCATTTTGGGCTGTCTGTCTGTCTTGTGGAAGATATGCCCATGGGTGACCACCAGTTTTGATTTCACACTGGGATTTCTGATTCGGTTAATTTGTTTTCGCTTATTCGGCTCTGGACCCGAACATTTTGAAGACTTTCCCAGCTGCTCTATATATAAAACGGATCTCATTGCCGCTATACTTATTTTCAAGTGTGCAAGCTGTTCCCTTTTCATGATTTTATTTTTACAGATCTTTACCTTCTTTTTGGGTCTCATTTTTGGTGAAGAGTGTAACGATATTTGGCCCTTTCTGTGATGGAAAAGCTATAGGCACCGTGACAGGGTTTCGACGTGGCAAAAAGGAGACAAAAGTCCATTTTTTTAGAGAAGAGTCCATGTGGCGGGTGTGTCACACCATAGCTCATCCATCTTTATCATTTTGTCTCTCTCGCCCTCCCTCCCTCTCCCCCTCTTTTTTCTTGAAAAGCTTCGTTTGTATTTGTAACAGCTTTTGTATTTGTAACACCATAGCTTCGTTTTCTTGAAAAGCTTCTTCATGATCTATTCTGTGATTTTTTCCTTGATTTTATTTATGAAAAGTTGTTAGAATCTTTGTGGATTTTTTTAATGATTCCTTTCAAGGAAGTGATTAATACTCCTGGTGGAAAATATCTCCATGCTTTATTTTATTTGAATTTTTAGTCATTTTGTCCCTCTCTCCTCTTTTCCTTAAAAAGTTCCGGCTGTATTTGTAACAGCTTTTGTAATTCTCTAAAAGCTTCCATTATCTATTCTGTGATTTTTCCTTGATTTTATTTGTGAAAACTTGTTAGAATCTTTGTGAATATTTTAGTGATTCATTTTGAGGAAGAGATTAATACTCCTGGTGGAAATATCTTGATTCTTTATTTATTTGAATTTTTAGTTATTCTCTTTCTCTCTCTCTTTCTCCTCTCTCCTCTTTTTCCTTAAAACGTTTCAGTTGTAACAGTTTTTGTAATTCTCTAAAAGCTTCTCCATGATCCATTATGTAATTTTTCCTAGATTTTATTTGTAGAAAGTTGTTGGATTCATTGTGAAAGTTTTTAATGATTCTTTTGTGGCAAAATGATTGTTACTGCTGGTGAAAGTCTCTTGATGCTTTATTTTGGTTGAAATTAAATGTCATTTTTCCCCTTTGTGGAAGAAAGCCAAGCAGTGTGCACACTATTGTCTTCTTTAGAGCAACTCCAGTAATACTCGCCAAACAAACCTTCTATATTTATGAGTAGGGACAGCCTCTATTTTATAGAGGCTTGATTGTTCATATCAACTCTAGCAATACCCTCTAAAACGCCCTATACTTTTCTTTGGGATACTTTTCACACTTTGGGGATAAAGAGCTCCCCGGAGAGTTTAGGCCTGGGGTGTTGAATGGATTTAGAGAGATCCCCATTTTATGGGTCAAATTAGAGGGTCTTCTGGCCTCGTCTCTAAATTTGGAGTATGGGCTTATTTAAAAAGCTTGGGATTCTCTTCGTTAACTTCCAGTCTTTAAATTTGGAGTATGAGCCTATTTAGAAAGTGTACTAAATTTGCTCTTATTATTTTTCTCTAGTGAGAAGGTACTACAGTGTCTCACTGTTGTCTTCGCTGATATTAGTGAGCAAAGCTATGGAGCATGATTTTGCCACGAGAGTTCCAACTTTTTTTTTTTTGAGGGTACGAGAATTCCAACTTCCAATTAACAATCCCTTGTTCTCCGCGTCTCCGCGCGGGCCGGCGTGCACGTACGCTTCTGTCCGATCTGCATGCTAGCGGGAGATACAGAAAGAAGAAAGCCACAAACCGTGTATTGGGCTGTCTAGTTTTGTTGAAGGCCCCAAACTGTGACTGGCCTGCTTCTTAGTAGCCCAATAGGCAGTTCGGCAGCCCATGGCCAAACTGCATGGTGCATGCCACCTCGGCGCTGAATGCCTGAATAATGCTACAGCCGTACCACAGGAATCCATATACCACCAAACTACTCAAGACGTCGACGTGTTTGCACACGTGCGGATTCGAAAAAAGAAAGAAAGATGGTGTTTAAAAACCTGTTTGTCTTCGTGTTATTTGTCTTCGACCCGAACATTTGAATGTAAGCCTAATTCCGAAAGTCTGTCTATGAGCATCTTCACTTTCAGTAACAACACGAGCATGGTGATCAAAAATACATCACATTTATTCTTTCTTTGTCAAAGATGTTTGCCGCTTGACTGTGGATGCAACGAACAACACATGTATCGTTCAACGAGCATGAAAGGTTGTTGTAGTAGTGATGATGTAGGAAAATTTCCCCCACAAAAGCGCGGATGCACCGAGAAGTGGGCTGCACAAATCATTTGAATCAACTAGCATAGGCTTTTGAATGGCAGAGTGTGATATGTTGTATAGTTGCAGCAATTGTTTTTTTTAAATTTGGCATCCGAACAAAACCGGCATCCGAAGCTAGTGCCGCAATCAGATGGTAGTGTGGCTTCTCCACCCACTCTATATTGAGTGGAGTTGGCAGTTGAAGGGGGCATGAGCCCTCCATGTTCCCAACCCAAGATTCACCCCGTGTGGGGACAAAGAGATTATACCTAGTCACATTATAATTTATTTAGGACCGGCATTGCTTATGCATAGGCGCACACTTATAAAGGTAGAGACCTATTCTCTTCTAACTCAAGAAACAATATAATGGAGCTGTGGAGAGTTTTTGACATCCGAGGCTCAAAGCCACCTAGTGCATGGGTAGGATTGGATTTTTTTTTCTTGTTGTTTAATTTTTCTTAGGGTTTTATGTTTTGGGTTAAATATAGAGGTCTAACCTAAGCCATACACCGAGGACTACCAATTGATTGTGGTTGAAGATGTGGCCGCTTGATGTGTCGGTTACAACAGCTTTTCC
Source organism: Alloteropsis semialata (assembly GCA_004135705.1). Classification (NCBI taxonomy): domain Eukaryota; kingdom Viridiplantae; phylum Streptophyta; class Magnoliopsida; order Poales; family Poaceae; genus Alloteropsis; species Alloteropsis semialata. The sequence continues at coordinate 65,569,341 of CM014271.1, read as the reverse complement.
AACAAATATATATAAGCCAAATAGGAGAGTCCTCTGCTTTTGTCATTCCCCTTCAAGGTTTCCTCCCCTTGGATAGCTTTGGATGACTGGACATGGAGCTCGGATGTGCCGCAGGTGTCATCACCAGTCTCACGGGAGGTCGTCGTTCCGGTGAGTTTTGGCTTGCGCGTCCTTCACCACCTTTAGTCCCCATTCCGCAGGGCGGTCCCTCAGATGGAGGGTGGGAGCGGAGCAGTGTAGATAGGAGGGTGGTGTGGATGCAATGGTCCTTGTAAAACCGGAAAGTATGTTGTTCGGCGGTGGTTCTACTCGGCGATCGGTGGTTGTCGTCAGTTTTTGTCATAGCTTTTTTTTTGAATTGTTAGTGAGTTGTGTATCTCCTTCCTGGTGTAACCCTGTTGTACTTGCATTGGTGTTCTTGCTATGGTCTCACCTCTCTATCTGTATCTCTAGGGCTGTGCTATCAACTATGTATTGGCGCCTAGCGCCCTCCATTCTTGGCCTTGCCGGCATCAGTGGAAAATTATATATTCAGGTGGGGACTCCCTCATCCCCCGTGCTTCTCAAAAAAATATCATTTGATGACCTATGGCGAGCCCAAAATGTACTACATCAATACTTTTTACACCGGTTTTTGTTACATTAGAAGATACCCGCAGGGCAGGGTCTGCTCTGAGATATTTGAAGCCCTATTGCTGAAAAATATAACAAGAAAATATAACTGCTAAACACTTAAATACATCTAAATTGTTGTTCATTGATGAAAACAAAGTTTTCTCGTAACATTTGTCAACTTGAAACCACGCTATAGCACTTGGCCTTGTTTGTGGAACTATGCAGACCTTAAGTCTCACTACCAGAGAACCCGCCATCCATCCACCGTAATCGGTCACGGATGGAAAGGACCCGGTACCAATGGAAGCATTGGTACCGGGTCCAACGGCCAATAATTCTGCGAGCTCATTGGTACCGGGTGGTGGCACCCTCGGCGCGGGTATCGCGGGCGTAGTCCCTCAGGCGATCGTGGGGATCGTCGGGTTGGTGGTGCCGTTGGCGCCTGTCGCGCCGGTCTTGGTGGCGGTCACGGCAGGGGTCCGTGTTGCACGGGTTACGCTGTTCCTCTTCTTCTTCTTCGTGGTGGTTCTAGGCCACCTCTTCTTCGACAACGGGTAGTGGGGGGTTCCTCTGGTGGAGTTGATCCTGATCCGATCTGCTATGAGCAGAGCGATAGCTTGCGGAGCGAGCCGAGTTAGTCCGCCCAGATCGGGATCTGGCACGGTACGATCGCTCAACCTGTTCTTGAGCAGCCGCCAAGCGAGTGTGGGCACGTTGCACCTCGGGGGGTGTCGGGCATGTTGTCCGATTC
>CM014271.1:65501826-65548150 GCA_004135705.1 Alloteropsis semialata | reverse complement strand
CTGCAAATGATTTCTGAATCTAGAGTTGCATGTGTTTGTTGTTGAACTCCTTGCTGCTGTCACACCCGATTTTTGAGAACAAAATCGAATGCATCGCATATGTGTGCCAGGATCAGTTCATCACACACATGCTGACTTCATCAGTGTACATATCACAAGACCATGTTCGAAAAGTAAAGAAATTACATAACATAGTACACTCACGATAGTTCGACACAAATGTCTTAAACGCACACCGAATAACTAAACGAAACAGCTTCTGGACTCCATCCATAGGCTATCAACTGGTTGACGCGCCTAGATCTCGTCGAAGTCGCTGTAGTACTCCACTTCAGTGTTGGCTTCTGATCAGCAGCTATTTAGCAAGGATGAGTACACTTATGGTTGGTACTCAGCAAGTGGGGGAAATATGCAAGGCCATCAAAGGGGTTCAGGCTCAAGCGGTTAGCACTTTTAGTTGGTCAAGTTTTATTAGCAAGCACCTATTTACTAGATATAAGTATATACCAACCCAAATTAAGTATAAAGTATACCAAAAGTAACCATCCAAGACCCAGAACCACAGATTAGATCATGTTTGAGTTCAATTATCATGTGAGGGTCCAAGCCGCTCTTAACCGTGAGCACGGCTGATATATCAGTTTTACACTCTGCAGAGGTTGTACACTTTACCCACAGCTAGTGTTCCTTTGTTCGCCCGGGTTTGCAAAGCCCTTAAACACTTCCTTTGGTGAGTGGCGAGGGTTCACTACGAAGCCTTTACAAAGACCTAGGCATTAACTAGTGGCCCGCTAGAGTTTCAGCAACGGTGAGGTCCATAACCCTCCCTAGAGAGGACGTACCTTAGCAAAGAATACTCCTACAAGGGGACCGAGCTATGACCCCTTCACCGGCCCCCTCCTTGCCCTTCTGGTAAGACCAACTAGTCAACCCCAAGTCTAATTAATCAGCTAAGCCAGAGCCATATTAGACTGTGGTTGCACTGTTTTCTTGGGTGGTTCTCCATGTTCCAATTAACCAAGATGATCTTATAGTTAAGCCAGAAAGTAACAACATAAATGAATCATGATTAATTGAGTAACCAAGTAACAGAACCAATCCCAAGTTTAAGCACGCTAAGCATTGATCTATCCAAAAAGTAGCCAGGTGATTCAAGGTTCAAGGTAAAAAGATTCTAGTCATGTCCTAAATAGGATTCCCATCAAAATTAATGCATTGCAGTAAAGTAAAAATGTCATTTATGAATGTAAATAGGACAAAAGAGTAATCATGAAGAGGGAGGCCACTTGCCTTCCTCAAACTGTTGTGGGTCTTCTTCAAATTGTTGCTGCTCTTCCCCTTCTTTGAACGGCACGTTCTCTAATGATCAAACAAAGCAACACAACAACATAAATGAAAACAGTACACCAAACAGTACTAAAAGTACAGAACAAGCATTCTAAACTAAAGAGCATGCAGAGACGAACGCGTGGCCGCGAGAATCGCTCAAAACGGATTTAAGACGACGAAGTTACACTAAAAACAGGGTTACAGGGACTAATATGCAATAAAACTAAAGTCTGCGTACTATTTTGATAAAAACTGAGGGCCTAAACATAATTACGTATAAAAACACAGGGGCTAAGACGTGAAAAGGTCAGGAGTGGACGGCGGGTTGGATAATTTGAGAACTCAGGGGCCTAAACAGATAAACCGAGGGTATATGTATGAATATTTTGTACTGCGAGTGGACTGCGGGTTGATTAACAGAATCATCAGGGTCTCTTTAACAAAAATGCCAGGCGTCCGGCGGGTTTGACCCGTTTGACCGGTACGCTGGGATCGATCAAGGCCACTGGTTTGCGATTGAACGGTGCAGATCAAACGAGAGCGCCGGCGGCTACCGGGCGCGGCGGCGCCGTCGCGACCGCGACGATTTCTCGCCGGAGTTGAAGCTAACGAGCGCTATGGATCACTAGGCGATGAATAAACGGTACAGGAAGCAAGAGGGGGCCAAGGCGAGCTCACCAGTGGTGGTTTGGGCGTCGGATGTGGACCGGAGGTGGGTCGGCGGCGGACGGTGGCGGAAAGGGGTTCGGGTGAACGGCGAAGAAGGGCGTCCGGCGGCTGCTTCGGTTCCGGAACTCCGCGGGCGTGCTCCTGGTGACCCTGAGTACCGAGTGAACGAAGAGAGGAGGTCAAAGGAGAGCGGGATGCAGTGAACCGAGCCGGCGGCGTTGCCTACCTCACGGCGGCGATGGCGAGCTCCGGAACTCCGCGGGCACGATTGCGAGGTGGTTACCAGGCGCTGCGTGTGTGTGTGTGCGTGCGAGGAGGGTGCCGGAGGTTTTATAGATGAGCGGAGGGAGTTGGAGAGGGAGCTCGGCCGGGGAAATCGAAGGGGGTGGCTCGGGTGGTTGCCGGCCATGGAGGCGCGGGTCCGTTCCAGAGGGGGGGTGTCGCGGTTGACGGGGAGCGGGCGAGACGTGGGAGCGGGCGCGTGGGCGCGAGGCTCGGTCGTGGGCGCGGGCTGAGCGCGCGATAGGCGAGTGGCGATTCGGCGAGCGCGGTTGCGGCGGCGTGACGGGAGGTGGGGGATGACAGGCGGGGCCCGCCGGGCAGTGAGAGAGGAGAGGGGGAGTGCGGGTGAGAGGGTAGAGAGGCCGCGTGGGCCGGTTTATTGGGCCGAGTGCTAGCTGGGTTGGGTCGGCAGGGAAAGGAAAAGGAGAAAGAAAAGGGGAAGGGGAAATTGGGCCGGGCCAGAATGAGAAAGGGAGAAAGGAAGGGAAAAGAAAAGATTTGAACTTTGTTTGATTTTGATATAGAGAGTTTGAGAGATTTTTGAGAGAATTTGAGTGAGGATAAGGAATTGGAGTAGCTCTTGGAGAACCCACAATCAAACAAAAACAATGCAATGGCATGCAATGCAACACTCACTTATTGAATTAACCTAATAAATTCTTATTTAAGTATTTAGGGCCACATATTAAGCAAAAGAAAAATAATTTAAACCTTAATTAAATCTAAACTAATCAAAACTTGCTAAAATTTATTATATGATGGAATTCAGGTGTTACAATTTTTGTATTGGAGTGACAATCTTCTTCTAAAATGTTAGGCAGTTGGAGACCACAACTTCTGCAGTAGCAAGCAACTAAAATGAAAAAAAAAGTCTAGGGGAGCTACCATAAAGCCTCTATTAGATATAAGGATGCATGTTTTACCCTAGATCCCACCTTGTGTGGGAGTTTTCTCACTGGTACGCCCCTTATTTAAGGATGCATGTTTTACAAGCATTGTTTGCCTATTTAAGGCTCATAAAGATCATGGTTGTCTGCAATTTGAAAGATTTTTGCAATACATAATTTGAAAGGTCTTTGCAATACATAATTTGAAAGATTTCCCACTCCTATTAGATAATCTTTGTCTGGAATTTGAATGAACGTGATGCTTTAGTTATTTTAACAGCTCTCATTTTGCCACAGATGTATAATGATGGGAAGCCTTAATTTAGCATATTTCTTTTGTGGTCTTGTGCTCAGAACTTCAGAGTGCAGACAACTTAGATTGATATTCTTTTGTTTGCTTAGTCCATGTTATATTCCATTTTTCTTTTTTTGAAAAAAATCATGTTTACTGGAATACATTTCAGAATTATTTATCTCCTTCTCGCCCTAGGTATATACTCGTGATCTTGTGCTGGCGTTCCTCTACTCACCGGCGCAGGCGGCGGGGCACGCATTCAGGTGCGCAGCGGTGGTGACCCCATCTTCATGCCCTCAGAGAGGCTTCTCGATTTCGGCAAGTGATCAGGCCGGTGACTGTTTTAAGGTGTTGGTCTATAGCTATAGAGTTTGTTGTTTAATAATAGTTGTTTCTCTCCATCAATGAAAGTTTGACATCTCAATTTCTCAATTTGCTATGAATAGCATATATTCTTGGAATATCTACTGTGATTGTGTCTCAAAGCAGAAAGAAGTTCTTTGCTCCCAGGAATTATTTGTAGTGACATGGATGACTTTTATATGGACTGAAACCTTGTATTTTCACTCAAATATTGTTTATTTCTCCACAAGCAAAAATTGGAAATATGTGCCACTTCAGTAATTATTTCCGTACTTACGGGTAGGGAAACAGGGATTAAAAAGGTGAGAAATGTATGTACAAAAACAAGGGTTAAAAGGAAAGATTACAATTTTGTTTTCGAAAGAACTAGAGTGTTGGTTGAACTTTTTTAAACTATTGATGATTTATTTGAGTCATATTAATCAACTCATTCATATTATTGTGTATTCGCTTGAATTATAAAATATATGTGTGTCTATGCGTGTCCTATCAAGCATATTTGGTAATAAGAATGGTTTTTTGGTCGCACAATTTTGTTGCTTCTACAATTGTGTTTTCTTCCCGTAGCAACGCACGGGCACGAACCTAGTGAAAGTTAAAGATAACTGTCCATATTACCGATGTCGCACCGGCACTGAACCGTCTGTCCCTGCTAACCAAGTTCCGTTATCACCTATTGGGTGCGCGTTGCCTCATGGAGACATCGTGATTTATACATAGAGAGGGCCCTTCTTGCGGCTGCATCCACTGTTCAAATTCGGAATGCCACCAATGATCATGGTGTTGGATTGATGATCTACCGCCTAAACAAGTCGGCAAAAGAAAGGGCAGTGTGCAATGCATCTATAAAAGAGAAAAGTCATCAAAGATAAGTATTGAACTTCGAGGTTTTCTACTCAAGCTACTTATCGAGCTAATTAAGGCGCTGAAGCAATGGGAAGAAACATGCACGAGTACTAGATATGATCTGAACCATCACATGAGAAGGGTTCATCATCGAGCGATCATTTGCATATCTAGTCCATCTCTTTTTGTGGTTCAGCCTCGAGGTAAATGATCTACTCCGTCCGGTTTCTTTTACATGTTGTATTAGCTTTGTCCTAAGTCAAAGTTATTCAATTTTGACCAAGTTTATACAAAAATATAAAAACATCTATAATATCAAAATTTTTTCATTGAGTTCACCATAGAGTATGATTGATTTTGTAAATGATATTAAACTTTTCTATATGTTTGGTCAAAGTTGTATAACTTTAACTTAAGACAAAGCTAATACGACATGCATTAAAAAACGGAGGGAGTACAACTCTAACTTACTAGAGCCACCTAGCTCTAAGTTTGAATCCACTTAATTAGTGTTCAATTTCATGAATAAGATGCTCAAGTTTATAGGACTTGTTCATGATGGTTGATCTATTTATGATCCAAATATCTGATCGTGAAAGTTAATTCTTTTTGATGATTAAGTTGTTACATCATTTTCATATTCAACTAGTCGCTTTTATTCATCCCAAAATCACATAACAATTCATGCTCTAGTTGCACTTGCACGCTGAATAAATGAGCTAATGACTAAGGGTAGTTTCAATGGTTAAGCATTGAGAAGGAGGGGGAAAAGGTCAAAATTTTGAAAACCCTTAGAAAATTTCACCAAACCAAAACCCTAGGTCAAGAAATCCACAACATTTGATTTTTGAAACCCTAACCCTAAGAGCATAATTGTGATGGACGCCTACCTTAGGGATGTGGTGGTCATGGTCCGCCTTCACACTCACCACCCATTGCGCTAGCTCAATTCATCTTTCCTCGTGTACATGCTTGTCGAGGAGGTTGTTTCCCGCCATATCTGGTAAGCTCAACACCACCTATGTTGAACGCCAGTGAGCGTGCGTGAGAAGCTGTGCCACAAGGTTGAACACCTGCTCAAGTGCGGGGCCTCGGTGGTGCCACTGGCTCCTCTCCATATAAATGCAGCCCCGGGGTGATGATTTCGGCTTGTACAATTTTTCCTTTGATGGACCTTTTACCTATATAATCTTTTCTGGGTTCTCCCTTTTCATCCATCTCTTTATGCTGGCTTCGGCGGGTCTTCTTTCATTTTCAATCATCAGACCTACTAACATATATGTTCGATAAACATGTTAGTCTGATTGATATGTTATCTATCATTAAAACTACTATACAATATGCCAAACAAGGATTCACTTTAATGTAATAATTTCCTCCACCATATTGCCACCCTGGAATGAAGATATGTCAGAAACAAAGTGGACAACCAAGCAATCGACAGCAAAAATGCCCCCTAAAAGTAGTTATATAATAATCTACACCCAAACAGAGTGCCTTTTTTTTCCATGAGTAGTAGTGCATGGTGGCAGCGTTATTTATGTTGCTAATCGACCATATTTTATAACTACGCATCACTTCTCATAAGGGTGACAAACCGCCACGAAAATTTCCAAATCCGCTGTAAAATTATCCACAGTAGTCAACTTTAAGTCAGCTCTCATGAATGGGTGGCATGGTTAAACTACAGGGAAAATATTTTCTTTCGGTATTACCTGATTCCCAGTTTCCATATATAGGCAATTTTATTGGCAGGTGGCCAGCTGTTTGCATCTTTTGCCTAGGAGGGCACAACAACAACCATGAAAAAAGGTTCTGCAAAGGGCCACGCACCAAAGTTGTCACAATCTACATTGATATCTGCATCGTACTATTATACCATCCACAAATAATTGCACAATTCAATCATGCAGACCAATAGAATTAGCACATGTTTATCATGATTTATTTGCGCACAAAGTCGACATCTATATCACAATTGGTACATCAGAACTTTGAGGTGGTCTTTGGCAGGATGCTAGGATGTGCTTCCATCGCTATATTTGTAACGATGTATCGCTTCATTTCTATCAAGCGTGGGGCCGTCTTGTACTCTCTTTTCTCCTCTTTAATGAAACATGTGTCCAGACATGTTTAAAAAAAATTATTTGCGCCATTGCCACTTCACAAGACAACAAGTTCATCTTAGCATTAATAGATCCATTACATTTCACATGTCAATAGTAATAATAGTCACAGCCAAAAGGAAATTCTATAGTATCTAATACTTACCTACTACTAAGATAACAAAACATTAAATAATTATCTGGAAATCTGCAAAGGAAACATTAACACAATCCACTGTTTGCAATTCATTCTACCTACAGTTGCTCTTGTAGAAGTGTAGAATGCAACAGGATCCTGACATAAGTTCAGAAAATGACATCACAGCTTGCTGGAAATTGACATCACACTTGACACTACGCGACAGCAGCAGCAAATGTAGAGATGTACACTTGTTTGCTGTTGATTGGTACACGCAGCTGTGCACACTATAAATTCTACTCTGCTCCGATCATACTGTTATAGATACTCTCAAACATCAAAGTTCAAACTATCTTCTCATCACTGTCTTCATATATATCTACACCGATTTGCATTCAGTTTAGTGCTAGCAGTTAAGATGTCCTCACAAATCCTCTGCTCCTGGATGCTGCTTCTCGCCGTGTATTCCTCGCTCTCATCTAGCAGAGCCACTGCCAGCAACGTGTCGGCAATCATCGTGTTTGGGGACTCGACAGTTGATCCAGGCAACAACAACCTCATGCCCACCATTGCCAAAGCCAACTTCCCTCCATATGGGTGCGACTACGATGGGGGCGTCGCCACCGGCAGGTTCTCCAATGGCCGCATTGTCACGGACTTCCTTTCAGAGATGTTTGGATTACCATCATCCGTGCCAGCCTATCTCGACACTGGCTACACGATCGACCAGCTCGCCACTGGTTTGAGCTTTGCCTCTGCGGGCGCCGGGTTGGATGATTTAACAGCAAAACCAACAGTAAGTAAGTTCCCTTGAGTTTGGATTTTAGTATTCAATATGCATTTATCCTCTGTATTTGAGTCACCTACAAGACATAGCTAAAGTATGTAAACATCTCCAGTTTGAATACTCTGGCACCTTTCCCTTGATTCCACCTCCAAGTAGGATTTGAGTCACTGTACAACAGCCTTTGCCAGGAGGCTCTCTATTGCTTCAAATAAAATTACAAGATTTGTTCTGCTGGGTGTTTGGATGAACTGATTGGCTGATTCATTGTCTTTTTTCTGGACAAGCACCCTGTATCTTCTCATTTAATAGGTACTAATTTGAAGGTAGGGGGTATGGGCTTGGCCTATCGTCTAGGAGACAGATTGGGGGTACTATGAGACAAGGATCGCTTGGAGGGCGGTGACCTCAGCAGGAGATCGCAGCGGTTGCTGAAGATGAAAGATAGTGCACATTCTTATGAGCCTGCCCGTCACCATCCTGCGCCGCCACCGGAGCCACCCGCCGGAAGTCCGGTGAGCTGCGAGGAGGGCGGCGGCGGGGCAGCCCCCTCATCCCCTCCTTCTTTCTCCCCTCGGCACCTTCTCCATCTCGAACCCTAGCCATGGCTGGCGGCCGGAGCCGCTCCAGGGAGGCCAGAACTGCTCCGAGGGTGGCCGGATCCGCGCCACGGTGGACCAGATCTGCGCGCTGCTGGCTCATCTCGACCGGCTCCGACGAGGGCGGCGGCATCGGCGGCGGCGGGCGGACGGGCTGCGACGTCGCGGTGGCAGTCGGCCACCCGGCTCTCCGTCGCCTGTTCCGTGTCCGGGGCCACCGGATCTGCCTCCCTGGGGCCTGTGGTGGCGGATCCGCTCGGAGGAGGCCGACGCCTCATCAATGGGTAGCTCCGCTCGGTGGCATCACCGGGAGGCTACAAGGACAGATCCAGGTGAAAACCTAAGAACCGATTCGCTGGTTCGGGCAGCGACAGCATCTGGATGTTGCTTTCCTCTTGAGGCGTCGTCTTGGAGTCCTTGATGGCGACACCATGATTAGCTTGGAGCAATGGTGGTGGGTGGCAGATTGACACCATCTACGTCCAACAGATTTCTTTCGAGGTCACTTCGATGCTTAGATAACAGCCGATGCATGGTCCATGAGGTGGCGGCTGGTGTTGGCCGGATTTGCTCTTGCTTGGCAAATCAAAGCGGAGGTGACCACATTCTTGGTTGCCGATCCGCTGGAGAAGACCGCCTGGGAGCGACGACAAGATTTGTATGTCTCATTCCTTACTCAACGATGACCGAAGATAGGAGATCGGCGTTCATGGTGGCTACAAGTGACCTCAATAGATTTTGGACTAGGCGGTCTTTAGTACTGATTTTCATGTACTAAAGTTCTTTAAGATATTTTCTTAGATGTTTGTAATAAACAAGGCTGTGTGCAGTCACGCAGAGGCCAGAAGGCTGTGTGCGTTACTGCAGAGGCTGGAATGCAATTCCATTTTCTAAAAAAAATGAGACAAGGATCGCTACAGTGCATACCTTCAGGGTGGATAATTTCCCTATCACTTGGGTGTTGCTGATCTTTATTATGGAGTAACTTCTACATGTCTTGGCTCCCTCTTGCTGTTTGGGGTTTTCCGAGGTGCTTCTATGTGTGATAACCCCCCGGGTTTGACAGTTAAGCATATACTTTGTATCCCTAGGGTGGTTATATGTGGTGATTCCAACATTTCAACAACTTGTATTCCTTGCCTGTTCTTTATGAAAAGTAGTATTGCTTCTAGCATGCCAACCAGTGTGATCTTGTTCAAAAAAGCTTATATATAGAATTAGTTACATCCTAAAAGATTTTATGCGGTGACTAACTTCATTGTTTGGAACATGTCTGGATTAATATCAGTCAGTCATAACCTTGAGCCAGCAGCTGGATTATTTCAAGGAGTACAAAGAGAAACTGAAACTTGAGAAGGGGGAGTCCATGGCCAACGAGATCATTGCTGAGGCTCTGTATGTCTTCAGCATCGGCACCAACGATTTCATCTTGAATTACTTCATCCTTCCTCTCCGCCGCACCCAGTACACCACACTGGAGTATGTCACCTACCTCATCGGCAAAGCCGACGTGGCCATCCGTGATGCCTACAACCTTGGGGCTCGCAAGATCGAGTTCACGGGCCTTGCGCCATTCGGTTGCATACCCGCTGAGAGGACACTGAATCATGATGGGCTAGGTGATTGCAATGATGAGTACAACCAGTTGGCGATGAGGTTCAACGCCGAGCTGCAGGATGCCTTGAACAAGCTCAATTCTGACCTTGTCGGGGCACATGCTGTATATGCAGATACGTACAGTGTGTTGTCTGCCATCATTGCCGACCCGTCGTACTATGGTTAGTGATCCATTCTATCTTCAAACAACTTTCAGTTCATTGATGACAATGTTGCATGACATTGTTCCTTATTCTTAATGATGGCCAATGTTCCTCTTTGTCTACAATGACCAGGATTTGATGAGAACGTTGGGCAAGGTTGCTGTGGCACTGGACGCATCGAGACAGCGGTCCTTTGCGGCCTGGGAGAGCCACTAACGTGTCAAGACCCGAATCAGTATTTGTTCTTTGATTCAGCTCATCCGTCGGAGCGGGCATGCAAGATAATTGCCCATGAATTTATCAACACTTCATTGCGAGTATTCCTATGAAGTCTTTATGGCCCCCAAAGTTTGTAAAAAAAGAATAAAGAGACAAAATTAACCTCTTATAGATCAGTCACTGGCTTTCCTACCCTCACCTTGTTTGTATGTCATAACAAAATTTTATGTATAATGTATAAGTCTACGTCTCTGCTGTCAAGACAACATGAGAAATGGTCTCAAGCAAATTGGCAAAAAGAAAACCATAAAACTGTTCTGTTATCCTAGTAATAATAAAGCTACTCTCAAGGCATGATACAACACCTCCTATGCATAGTATTATGTTGTTTTTAATAGCCCTCAATACTAGTTTTGTGTTAAAATAGCGATCATCGTTTCTATCCTCATTAACTCTGTGTTCCGTATAGATGAAAATGTTATATAATAAGGGCACTCCTAATACATGACTAGTATGGGTTTTTTTTTGCATTAATTAGGGTGCTATATAACCAAATGGTGAGCCGTCTCCATGCAAGAAACTAGCTCGATCAGCTTGTATTGGCAGACTGAGTGACGGACAGAAAAAACATAGAGGAAGCGCTTCTGGAGGGGCAGGGTCCTGGAAGTGGAAGTTCTTAGAAAATGACGACAAAATCAGGATGCCATAACCCAAGGACCAGGTGGATCTATGACAGATAGTGCCACAAAGCTTTCTAGGCACAGATCTGGGAGTTGACACATTTATAGCCGTAAACCACCGTAGCTGTGCCTAGCACTACCAAGACATTGTAAGAACAGCCTGGGAATGAATGCATCTTTGGCTCTCGGTTGGGAACTCTGAAGTGTTAGCATGGGTGTTACTGCTACATCCGTAGTCCCAATTCAATTTGCCATTGTGAAGTGGTTCACCACCCGGCAAAGCCCCCTTATGTATAGTACAACAGCAGTGAGTTGTTACTACCAATTTTAGCCTACTCCATGTGTCATGGACCGGAGAAGTGGACACTGAGTGGGTGCAAATTGATTAACTGATTGCGACAAATGTCCAGATTATTATCATATATAAGTATTGCACTACAGATATCTAGCAGGACCACAAAGAAGAATAGGATACTTGAAAGGTATTGATGACCCTCTGGTGGGATGACATGTACCAGCAGTCCAGAACCACACTGGCCTCCATGTTAACAAGGAGGACTAGTCAATGAGTAAGCCACCTCAAGTCCGAGTCAGCACACGAAAACAGATTATGTGTTGAGGGACCATTTTTGTCTGCTTTTGGGATGATATTTATGGTTTTTAGTTGATGAATCCAACATAAAGGCAGATAAAAATTGTGGGAATGTCATACAAGAACATGGTTATTTATATAACTAGAAAATATGATCAATCATCACGTGGTAAAAAAGACACATCTTCACCTATATCTTTGAACAAATCTAAAGCAACTTAAAAACCTATGTGCTTGATAAAAATCTGAATTAGCTGGATTGTGATATCTTGCATTGCCGGTCTGTTCCTTCAACTTATCTACAAACTCTGTTGGCATGCCAAACAGTTCCAAATTCGGAAGATGCTGGAGTTTCTCCATGCCTTGGGGTGTTTCTGTCAACATTCTGCACATACCAAGCACTAGATCACGTAGCTTTACAAGGCATCTGTTGACAACCAAAATTGGCACGGGTCAGGACAAACCGGTGAAACCGGTTTGCCAGACCGGTCTAACCGGTCCTGGACCTAACAGTCCAAAGATGTTAGGATTGCAGCAATTGAAGAGGCATGTCATCTGTTGTGATGCTTGAAAGACTAAGAAGGTTGCAGGAATTAATGCGAGGATCAAGACAGAAGATTGGACGCAAAAGGGAAGACCCAGACCTAAACCGGTTTGGGAACCGGTTAAACCGGTTTGCCTGCTGTAATTCGACTAGGACTAGGACTCCGAGGTTGTAACGAGTTGTAACTTGGTTTTCTTGCGGTACAAGACCTACCCTCCCTATAAATATAAGGGGATTCGGCCGATTGAGAGATATCCAATCGAATCAATCAAATCTACTATTTTTGCCTTTACTTTTTCGTATCTCCTAAACCCTAGCTTTTTCAACCCTACCTGCTGTTCTTCCTTCGTCTCCGTGACGTTTGAAGGCGTCCTAGGTGGCCTGCCAACCCTAGGGCACCCCTGCACACGTTCTCCTTGACGGATCCTTCCGGGAGGCGTGTTTAGGGTTCGCTCCCGAGCTCCCAGGGAAAACCGGTCAGACCGGATTCCCAAACCGGTTAAACCGGTTTGCGCAGGGAGGTCGCGAGCAGCTCGTTTGCGTGCTGCGCGAACTAGCCCTCTCATGTGTTGGCCCGATTTTGTGGCAACATACTTTTGGCGACTCCGCTGGGGATTAAAGATCTGGTTCGTGCAGCCGATCTACTCAACTCCAGTCAGATGGGTTCTAACACCGAGTTTGATCTTGAGAACATCATCGTCGTGAAGGACGATGAGTTATCCGCTGAAGATCGTCATGGGCTCGAAGAGTACATGAAGATGAAGGCGGAGCAAGATCGTCTCTACTACCTCTCGCACTTCAAGAAGGACCGCAAGGGCGTGGTCTCCAAGTTCAAGGAGGTGGATCCAACTGCTTCAACTTCATCGGCTCTTCCTAAGGAGCAATCTGAGGTAATTTCTCAAGAAGTCCTTTTCAAACTCATGGAGGATAAGATGGCTAAGAACAACGTTAGATTGGTAAACTGGATGATGGATAAGTTAATAGAATCGGAAGGCAAACAGCCCATGGCTGCTCAACCTGCCGCCGATCCTAGTGTTTTGATTCCAAAGATACCTATTGCACCTGAAATTAAGACACCGGCGAAACCCGTAGAGCAACCTATGTATGGCATGCCGGTGGGTTATTTTGAGGGGCAATCTGTTACACCATCCAACCCAATGGTTACTCGGCCCACTATGCCTCAACAATCTGCAATTTTCCCTAATTCTGTTAATTATGGCCGAACTAGTAATGAAATTGCAAATTTTACCCCACAAAATTCAAACTACGGATATTCTGTACCCCCACCTGTTAGAAATTTGTTTGCACAAGGCCCAGTACCTTACGAGCTTTTCGGGAGGTTCGGCCAACAAATGCAGGGGCAATTACCAGCAAACCCGCTTGGCCTGCCGAAACCGGTTACACCGGTTTCTGGAACCGGTCAAACCGGTTCTTCGAGGACAGATTCAGGGAATCTATTTTCTATTCCCGCGCAAAATATTCAATAGCCAAATTCACGGGATAATTCTTTAGAATATTTAGATAAGATTTTTCTCAGTATAAACTTGATTTGGCTTCAGTTCTTTAAGAGAATTTGGGAGCAGATGTTAGGGATAAGGCTAAATTGTACCAAAAGCCTTATGTTCCCAAGTTTGATTTGGTTCCTTTCCCCACTGGTTTTAGATTGCCTGATTTTGTCAAGTTTAATGGGGAAGATAATAAAAGCACTTTTGAACATATAAGTCAATATATGGCACAATTAGGTGATGCTAGTTCTAGTGAAGCTTTAAAAGTGCGTTTATTTTCTTTGTCTTTAACTGGTACTGGTTTCTCATGGTTTGCATCTTTACCTGCTAATTCTATCATGTCATGGGAACAGTTAGAGCAAAGATTTCATGGTCACTTCTTTTCGGGTACTAATGAGCTTAAGCTATCACATCTTGCATCGGTTAGACAATCACGGGATGAGACTATTAATGATTACATTAGGCGTTTTTGTGATACTAGAAACTGTTGTTTTGGTGTTTCTATTTCTGAAAAAGATCTTGCTGATTTGGCTTTCAATGGTTTGCGTTCTCACATTAAAGAAAAATTAGAAAATTCTGAATTTTATAGCGTGAACCAATTGCATCAAAGGGCTTTGGCTATTGAAGGCCGAAGTAAAGATGTGAAGGAAAGTCATAGAGCTCATCGGGCTAATGTGCATAATCTTGAATGTGATTCTAGTTGTTCTGATGATGAGTCTCATGAGGTGTTGGCTGCTGAATTTGTATGGCCAACATCTAATAAAGCCTTTACTTGCACATCTCTTAAGCCGACTCATAAGAATCGGCGTGAGGAGATGAAATTTACTTTTGATGTATCCAAGTGTGATAAAATTTTTGATGAATTGCATAAGAATGGATATATCAAATGCTCTTTTACTATTCCATCATCTGAGGAGTTAAAACGGCATGCTTATTGCAAGTTTCATAATTCCTTTTCTCATGCGACTAATGATTGTAGTTTCTTTCATCGGCAGATTCAATCGGCTATAAATGAAGGACGATTGAGTTTGAATGAGATGCAAATTGACAAGAGCCCATTTCCAGTCAACAACATGATGGTCAACACTATGGATCTTCAGAATGCCAAGATGTTGGTTCGGCCTGACAATGCTGATACAACAGGAGGCAAGAATGTTGTGGTTGGAGAACCAAGGACGATGACGGAACATGACAAAGTGCTTGGGAGAGAAGTGGTGCTTAAACAAACTCCTGATGGAAAGAAGACTTTGCTCATCACAGTAAAGACNATTAGGCGTTTTTGTGATACTAGAAACCGTTGTTTTGGTGTTTCTATTTCTGAAAAAGATCTTGCTGATTTGGCTTTCAATGGTTTGCGTTCTCACATTAAAGAAAAATTAGAAAATTCTGAATTTTATAGCGTGAACCAATTGCATCAAAGGGCTTTGGCTATTGAAGGCCGAAGTAAAGATGTGAAGGAAAGTCATAGAGCTCATCGGGCTAATGTGCATAATCTTGAATGTGATTCTAGTTGTTCTGATGATGAGTCTCATGAGGTGTTGGCTGCTGAATTTGTATGGCCAACATCTAATAAAGCCTTTACTTGCACATCTCTTAAGCCGACTCATAAGAATCGGCGTGAGGAGATGAAATTTACTTTTGATGTATCCAAGTGTGATAAAATTTTTGATGAATTGCATAAGAATGGATATATCAAATGCTCTTTTACTATTCCATCATCTGAGGAGTTAAAACGGCATGCTTATTGCAAGTTTCATAATTCCTTTTCTCATGCGACTAATGATTGTAGTTTCTTTCATCGGCAGATTCAATCGGCTATAAATGAAGGACGATTGAGTTTGAATGAGATGCAAATTGACAAGAGCCCATTTCCAGTCAACAACATGATGGTCAACACTATGGATCTTCAGAATGCCAAGATGTTGGTTTGGCCTGACAATGCTGATACAACAGGAGGCAAGAATGTTGTGGTTGGAGAACCAAGGACGATGACGGAACATGACAAAGTGCTTAGGAGAGAAGTGGTGCTTAAACAAACTCTTGATGGAAAGAAGACTTTGCTCATCATAGTAAAGACTTCTGGAGTTGGAGAACAATCAAGCTCTCAAGCACGGGATCAAAAGCCGGTTGGTCCTGCTGTCCAGGACAAATCGGTTAAACCAGTTTTACAAAGTGGTCAAACCGGTTCTCCCCAGAGACCGGTCCGGACATTTGTTCCTAAACATCCTAAAGTTGGTACTTGGAAGACTAATCAGAACAAAGATCAGGGGAAAGCTTTTAGGCCGAAGGTGACCTTTGATCAAGTTATGACCAAGCATACCCAAAATATGGCCGTTCAAAAGGATCGACCGTTAAAAAAGAGACCGAGATCGCCGCCAAGGGATACTGTTGTGATGGGGCCACCAAAGCGACAGTGGGGTCAAGGTCCAAGGTCATACAATGGTGCTGGTCCATCTAGGCCATAGAGGCCGTTTCGACCTTCTCCTCCTCAACCTATTTGGAGAGATGGTGTGATGTATGTGCCTTACTGTCCTGCACCAAATCTACCACAGCCTCGTACTCCTGTGCATGCCAGAATTACTACACCATAGCCTGGGCCTGCAAATTTCCAACAAAAGCCAAGGGCCATGCAGCAACAGTACAGACCGGTTAAACCGGTTCATCAAACCGATCACACCGGTTTCCTGCAACCGAAGGCCGCGCAGCAGCAGCTAGAACCGGTTAAACCGGTTTCTCAGACGGTCAAACTGGTTTCCAGCGCCGGCCAGGGAAGGAGCCCGCTAAGCAGGAATATCGTCCTATTCAGAGGAAAGAAGAGCCTGCACCTGCTATTCAAAAGCCAATTGTGAAGAGTGCCATTCAAATTGGCTCTATGGCAGTAAATCCATCGATGGCCGATGGTCCTAGTGTTATTGGTGATTCGGCCACGAAAATTGTAAGGACAATTCAATGCTTGCAACCAAAGTGGTGTCCTTCTGGTCTGTCTCATTCTCAGAAGAGGAGATTGCAGCGGTTGCGTACTCAGAAGCAAAGAGAGGAAGAATCGGCAAAAAAGAGGGAGGAGTGGTTCAATGAGGTTAAGCCGATGATTCCACAATCTGGACAGAGTTCCAAAGATGATTCTGGTGCACAAGATGATCAGGCTAAAACATCTGAGAAGGATGGGTCGATCGTGAAGGGTTCGGCTGAGCTGGCCGAAACCGTTCAAACCGGTTTCTCAGACCGGTTAGACCGGTCGCCTCTGTTCCAGATATGGCAGTTGGAACCGGTGAAACCGGTTTGGGACCGGTTAAACCGGTTTTGCCTGAAGATTCTGTGGCCGATGCGTTTTCTTCTTCGGCCAAGGTTTCGATTCCACCCACTGCTATTTCAGATGTTTAGATGGGTGATGATGAAGAAGCTGTTGATTTTGAGCCTTCACTCAGCAGGACGGACATGGACGTCAATGTTATCTATTTGAACGCCGACTATTGCTTTGTCGGAGATGATGAGAGAGTGGCTCAAGTTGATTTTGCTCCCAGGAATGCTGTATTTCAGAAGCCTTTGGAATCGGATAATCATCTGAAAGCTCTCTATGTGAAGGGCCACATTAAAGGGAAGCCGATTTCTAGGATGCTAGTTGATGGTGGTGCTATTGTGAACCTCATGCCATATTCATTGTACAAGAAATTGGGAGGATTGGATAGCGAGCTTATCAAGACTAGCATGACGATCAGTGGCGTTGGAGGAGGAGAGCCAATGAGTGCCAAGGGAGTTGCATCATTGGAGCATACTATTGGGAGCAAGACGTTGGCAACTGCTTTCTTCGTCACAGAGGTGCAAGGTAACTTTAGCGTGATCTTGGGGCGCGATTGGATTCATGCAAATCAATGTGTGCCTTCTACCTTGCATCAATGCTTAATTCAATGGGTTGGTGACGAAGTTGAGGTTGTTCATGCAGATTCTTTGGCATGTGTTGCTATGGCCGATGCATCTATATTGGGGACTCATGATAATGTCAAATGCTTGACCGAAATTGATATTTCGGACTTTGAGTTCCTTGCTTGTACTAAGGATGGCTTTGTGTCTGCTGCTCTAAGGCCGGTTCAAAAATTGGACGATTCAGATAATGAAGAGTAGATGGATACAAGTGAGAAGTGGCTAAAAGAAAGGGTGGAGCATTATCGGTCAAATAAGAACGATGCATGTGAAGCCATTAATGATTTTGAAGAAGTAGAGAAGTTAGGATAAGGATTTACGTCGGCTGATCCTTTAGAAAAGATAGACATAGGTGATGGTTCTATACCAAGGCCGACTTTTGTAAATCAAAATTTGAAAGCCAATTATAAAGTTGAATTAATCGAGTTATTGAAAGAATATTCTGATTGCTTTGCTTGGGAGTATCATGAGATGCCTGGTTTAAGTCGTGAATTAGTTGAACATCGATTACCAATTAAACCTGGTTTTAGGCCATATAAACAGGGCAATAGACGATTTAATCCTTTATTTTATGATCGCATAAAAGAAGAGGTTAATCATTTGCTTGAAGCTAAGTTTATTCGGCCATGTCGATATGCTGAATGGATCTCTAATATTGTGCCTGTTGAGAAGAAGGGTACTAATAAAATTAGAGTTTGCATTGATTTTAGAGATCTTAATAGAGCAACTCCCAAAGATGAATATCCTATGCCTATAGCCGATATGCTTATTAATGATGCTTCTAGACATAAGGTTACTAGTTTTCTTGACGGCAATGCAGGATATAATCAAATCTTTATGGCCGAGGAAGACGTATACAAAACAGCCTTTAAATGTCCTGGCTTTGTTGGTTTATTTGAATGGGTTATGATGACTTTTGGTTTAAAGAATGCCGGCGCTACTTATCAAAGAGCAATGAATTTAATTTTTCATGACTTACTTGGTATTATCCTAGAAGTCTATATTGATGATATTGTTGTTAAATTGGCCGGATTAAACTCTCACTTGGCTGATTTACGTCTTGCTTTTGAAAGAATGCGTCGGTATGGTTTAAAGATGAACCCATTGAAGTGTGCTTTTGGTGTATCGGCTGGAAAATTCTTAGGTTTCATGGTTCATGAAAGGGGCATAGAGATAGATCCTATGAAAATAGATCTCATCAATAAGCTTGGAGCGCCTACTTGTAAGCATGATTTGCAGAAATTCTTGGGCAAAGTTAATTACTTAAGGCGGTTTATTTCTAACTTGTCCGGGAAAGTTAGTGCTTTTACTCCTATACTTCGGTTAAAGAATGAAGCCGATTTTACTTGGGGGGCAAAGCAACAAGAGGCCTTTGAGGAAATAAAGAGATATTTGTCTTCGCCACCTGTGCTTAAAGCGCCTAAGAATGGGGTGCCATTTAGGCTTTATATTGCAGCCGAAGACAATGTTATTGGGGCAGTTTTGACTCAAGAGACAAATGGCAAGGAGTATATTGTTACTTACCTGAGTCGATGCCTTTTGGATGCTGAAACAAGGTATAAACCTATTGAAAAATTATGCTTGTCCTTATATTATGCTTGTACAAAGTTGAGACATTATTTGTTATCTAGTACTTGCATTGTAACATGTCAAGCCGATGTTATTAAATATATGTTGCATAGACCGATTTTAAGTGGGAGAATCGGTAAGTGGGCATATGCTCTTATTGAATATGATTTGGCTTGTGAACCTTTAAAAGCTATGAAAGGCCAAATTGTAGCTGATTTTATTGTTGAACATCGGATTAAAGATGAGCATGATTTAGAAATTGATTACATGACTTTTACTCCATGGAAATTGCACTTTGATGGATCGGTTTGCAAGAACGGATGTGGAATTGGAATAGTTCTTGTTTCTCCTAATGGGGTTGTTTTTGAAGCTCTTAGCCGATTAGAAGATGAGTGTACAAATAATCAAGCCGAATATGAAGCTTTATTATTCGGGCTAGAGATTTTGCAAGATATGGGAGTAAAGCATGTTGAAGCTTTTGGTGACTCATTATTGGTTGTGCAGCAAGTATCTAAGGTGTGTCAATGTTTAGAAGGTTCATTAAACATTTATCTTGACAAGTGCCTTGATATCATACCATATTTTGATGAGTTCACCATATATCATGTTCCAAGGTGTCAAAATCCTAGAGCTAATACTTTGGCACAACAAGCATCTGGTTATAATGTTCGGAAGAAACATTTTCATAGAAAAAGGCCGATGCTTGCTGTCGTTGAAGGGAAAGTCCTAGCGCTCGTAGCAGGTTCAGACTAAACCGGTCAAACCGCTGCACAGACCGGTTTAACCGGTTTAGAAACCGGTCAGACCGGTCCTGAAACCGGTAAAACCGGTTCGTCGCTTCTGGTTCTGATTCGGCCGTTAAAAATTCTCAGAATAAAAAGGCCGAGTGTATGATTGGAGAGCACCCATTATAAAATATTTGAAGAATCCTAGTTCTGGGACATACAGGAAAACTCGGCGTTTGGCTTTCAAATATACTTTAATCGACGATGAGTTGCATCATCGCACCGCTGATGATTTGTTGCTAAAATGTTTGGGTGCTGATCAAGCTAGATTGGCCATGGGTGAAGTTCATGAAGGAATTTGTGGAACGCATCAATCGGCTCCTAAGATGAAATAGTTGCTAAGAAGAGTTGCATTTTATTGGCCTACTATGATAGCCGATTGTTTTCGTTATTACAAAGGATGTGAGGAATGCCAAAAATTTGGTAATATTCAGATGGTACCTGCTGCGTTGCTTCATTCTATTATTAAGCCATGGTCTTTTCGTGGATGGGGATTAGATTTTATTGGAGAGATACATCCTTCTTCTTCAAAGGGTCATCGCTTCGTGTTAGTTGCTACAGATTACTTCACTAAGTGGACCGAAGCTGTTCCTCTCAAGAATATGACTCACAAGGAGGTAATTGAATTTATTACTGAGCATATTATTCATAAATTCGGCATTCCGCAAACTTTAACTACAGATCAAGGCACATCTTTCATATCTAAAGAAGTGCGAGCTTTTGCCGATATGTATAGAATAAAATTGCTCAATTTATCTCCATACTATGCTCAGGCCAATGGTCAGGCCGAGTCTAGTAACAAGACTTTGATAAAGTTGATCAAGAAGAAGAT
Organism: Alloteropsis semialata; assembly: GCA_004135705.1. Taxonomy (NCBI): domain Eukaryota; kingdom Viridiplantae; phylum Streptophyta; class Magnoliopsida; order Poales; family Poaceae; genus Alloteropsis; species Alloteropsis semialata. The sequence continues at coordinate 65,527,448 of CM014271.1, read as the reverse complement.
AGAGGAAAATCCCCGAAGGTGGCATGAAGTGTTGTCTGAAGCTTTGTGGGCTCATCGTATATCTAGACATGGTGCTACCAAAGTTACTCCTTTTGAGCTAGTTTATGGTCAAGAGGCCGTTTTGCCCGTTGAGGTGAATCTGGACGCTTATAGACTTGCTAAGCAAAATAAGCTTTCGGTTGGTGAATATTATGATTTGATGATGGACAACATTGATGAAGTGACCGATAAGCGTTTACAAGCTCTTAAGAAAATTGAAAAGGATAAGATCAGAGTTGCTAGAGCATACAACAAGAAGGTTAAAGAGAAGACTTTTCAAGTTGGTGATCTAGTATGGAAGACAATATTGCCACTTGGTGCTAAAGATAATAAGTTCGGCAAGTGGTCTCCAAGTTGGGAAGGTCCATATCGAGTGTTCAAGATCAATGGCGGGAATTCTTATATGGTGGAGACGCTGCAAGGAGGACGTTTACCTAAAGCGCTGAATGGAAGGTACTTGAAGAGGTACTATCCAAGTGTTTGGCAAGAAGCATGAAGTGGCACATGGCCGATATTTGAATATCGCCCTTAGAAAAATATAATGGCTGATGGATTCTGTTAAAACATCGTCCTTAGATGACAATTTTGGTGCTAATGTGTTTTATGGTACGCAAGCTTTACTAAAAAACAGGGGGCATATGTTGACAACCAAAATTGGCACGGGTCAGGACAAACCGGTGAAACCGATTTGCCAGACTGGTCTAACTGGTCCTGGACCTAACAGTCCAAAGATGTTAGGATTGTGGCAATTGAAGAGGCATGCCATCTATTGTGATGCTTGAAAGACTAAGAAGGTTGCAGGAATTAATGCGAGGATCAAGACAGAAGATTGGACGCAAAAGGGAAGACCCAGACCTAAACCGGTTAAACCGGTTTGGGAACCGGTTAAACGGGTTTGCCTGCTGTAATTCGACTAGGACTAGGACTCCGAGGTTGTAACGAGTTGTAACTTGGTTTTCTTGCGGGACAAGGACCTACCCTCCCTATAAATATAAGGGGATTTGGCTGATTGAGAGATATGCAATAGAATCAATCAAATCTACTATTTTTGCCTTTACTTTTTCATATCTCCTAAACCCTAGCTTTTCCAACCCTACCTGCTGTTCTTCCTTCGTCTCCGCGACGTTTGAAGGCGTCCTAGGTGGCCTGCCGACCCTAGGGCACCCCTACACACGTTCTCCCTGACGGATCCTTCCGGGAGGCGTGTTTAGGGTTCGCTCCCGAGTTCCCAGGGAAAACCGGTCAGACCGGATCCCCAAACCGGTTAAACCAGTTTGCACAGGGAGGTCACGAGCAGCTCGTTTGCGTGCTGCGCGAACTAGCGCTCTCGCGTTGCGCGAACTAGCGCTCTCGTGTGTTGGCCCGATTTTATGTCAACAGCATCTTTCTTGAAACTCTATGTGAAGAAGGTTCGGCAAGTTTTCCAATGTGAGTTTCTGAAGACTAGGAAAACTTCAACAAAAATAATGTCTCTCTCATGGTATGCATTGTTGATGAGGCCAAGATTTACCAGCAAAGGAAGCGCAGCGAGGAGCTCGAGTGAATCATGCGCAATTTGGCAACCACGCAGCTGTAGCTGCACGAGCCTACTGAGGGAGCAGGTCCATGATGGAAGCTTTCCTCCTTCTAACCTGCCCGTCAGAGAAAGCTTTTGTAGATGCCTTGGTTGTAGAGAAATTGATTCCAAGTCTAGTACTGTATTTGTTCCAGGTTCAATTGTCAATCCCAAGCGTCGAAGGCAGCTCATTCTAGAGATTGATGATGACAAGTCGGTGATAAGGCTCTCATCTATATGCCAGAAAGTTCTAGGCTCCTCATCTGCTCCAGCCCTGCCAGGGATACAATCATCTCTTTGTGAGCTTGAACATACTTGAGAGTCTGCAGGCTGGTCAGGTTTTCTAGTCCGTGAGGGACTCCTACTGCTGTGCCGGGATATGGCTTCAACAAATCTGTTGTCTCATGCTTTAAAAGCAGCAAGTGGCGCAAGCACTTGAGTTTTGTTCTGCTGCTTGGTAGACTTTGGATCATGGACAACTTGGCATCCAAAGTTTGCAGCTTCTGCAGTTTGTCCAGTTGCTTGGGGAGCTCTTCAACAAGAGTGGAACGGATCCCAAGATACTGCAGGTTATGAAGATTGGTCACTGAGTCTGGTAACTTCTTAATCTCAATCAGCCAGAGGTTTAGCACGGTTAGAAGCCTGAATTGAGACAGGGTTGAGGGATCCAAATCTGACCCAAATGCTGTAAAGGTGCGAAGGGTTGCATTGCGAAAAAAACATAGGGTCATCATATCCACATCTGTCAATGACAAGATGATGGATTATGGCATTGCAATCCATTGTTACGTTTCCCTTCAGCAACTGTAAGAAGCCCTCCTCTTGTCTGGACCTGTGGATAATCAAGTCCCTGATGAGGTCGTGAATTGTCAATTGCTTAACACGGCCAAGTTCATTCCTACAGACAACCTGCATAAGGTTGCGCTGTACTATTTGGTCCAGGTAATCGTCTGCGGCATCCTCCATTTTACGATGGCCTGGCTGCTCTTCGACGAAGCCCTGTGCAACCCAATTCCTGATCAGTGTCTTCCTCTTGATTAACAAGTCCTCAGGGTAGACGCTGCAGCTAAGGAAGCATTTCTTGAGGTGGTGGTCATCGATGCTCAAGTTCAGTATGCTTGCTGCCTCCCCTATCCCAAGATCACTGCTGCTCTTATCCCACACGAGGCTGTCCTGGGTGTTCCTCCAGGCGAACTCTGTTCTCTCCCTTAGCGCGAGAAGGTTGCCGACGGAGACAATCGCCAGTGGCAAGCCGCAGCACCGCTGCAGCATACTAATAGCAAGGTCCTCCAGGTGGCTCGGGCACGTCCGCATGGGTACCTCCCTGAAGGCGACGGCGCAGAACAGCTCCCAAGCCTCAGCTTCCTGCAGAGGCTCCAGCATCTTGACCCTCTCGGGTGCCGCAGCCATGGCCACATATTTGTTACGCGTGGTGATAACCACTCGGCTCCGCATCCCGTCCTCGAGAAGTGCATGGCGGAGCTGGTCCCACAGGTGAGCATTCCAAACATCATCGAGCATCATCGAGCACAACAAGGTACCTCCATTTGGTGAGACGGTCTCGCACGGCCGTGACGAGCCACCTGTAGTCATTGTTAGAGCCCACTCCCCCTTGGCGGGCATCACGGTATAGCTCTCTTAGGATCCTCCGGAGGAGATCTTCCATTGTGAATTCCAGCGAGACAACCACCCAGGCGGCGCAGTCGAAGTGCGTCCTGGCTACCTCCTTGTACATGCGTGTGACAAGAGTGGTCTTGCCGACACCTCCCATCCCGCACACAGCTACCACCTTCCGTCATGGCTCCTCATCCTGGACCACCCACTCCATCAGTTGCTTCTCATGTCCAGCAAAGCCAACGATCTCCTCTTTATCCAAAAAATGTGCATTCTCCGCCCATGTCCGACAAATGGTTGCAATAAAGGGACCGTTTGGCACTGTCAGTTAGGCTAATGCTGTACTGCTCCTTATCCGCGGACAGTCGATAGAGCCTCTCCCGAGCCTTGCGCAGTCGCCTCGAGAGGGCAAACCAGGCCCTGATGTTGATGCAATCCCGGGCAAGGCCGCGACCGGAGAGGTAGGAGAACTCGTCGGCGACATCCTCGAAGTCGAAGGCTATGTGCCGGACCTGCCTTAGCCACTTGGTCCAAGTGGTCGGCGTCCGTTCCACGATGGGAGTCGATGAAGTGGAGGAAGGCACGGAGGAGGCCAAGGTCCCTTTGAGCAGCGGCGATGTTAGATCGGATGCAGAAGAGGTGTGAGATGCGGAGAACGGCACTGCAAGACAGTGCCTCACCGAGTTTCTCCGAGAGCGAGATATGGCTATGGCCTCTGCCATGATGCCTCGCCTATGAAGCAAGTGTAGCTTATGGGGCACCAGGGGATTTGGGAGGAAAGGGAGAAATGGAGAGATATAAGCTCCAGAAAGCTTTGTGGGCATCCTCTACTAGGGCCCATGGAATCCTAGGTCAATAAAGTTGGGGAGCAACTTGTGGGCAGGTCACAGTCGGAGAGCAGCAAGGCAACCACAGCCAGCCATGTCGCATTCGTGCGCTATGCAAAATTGCAGTCTTCAGTTATGCTACGACTCTACTCCTATGAAATATCTATCTCAGGTTCTGAAAAAAAGATCTAGTGCAACTCCAAACTCCAGTACTCCACACATGCCCCCTTCAGTATGACTAATGACTCAGAAATATCAAGCTCACGTTCCAAAGGAGAATCTACCAGCAACTTCATCTCCATGCACCCATGCCACTACAGAAAGAGGGCTTTTTACCAGCGGGAAAACAAGTTTGCACAGGTGGTTTGGAACGAAAAGAATTTTGGTCCAACAATTTTGCTACAACTACATCTCTGATCCCCTTCCTTCATTTTTAAGAAACAAGGATTAACTTTTTTTTTCTCTTGCACACACTTCGTGCTTGGATGCATTTTACTTTATTCCATAAATTTCAACTAGTGTTCCATCTAAAAAAAATAATTCATGAGTCTTCCTTACAATTACCCTGAATCTAACATGACGCTTACCAAGAAATTTCCACCTTACCTGTTTTTCCAACTTCAACTTTAGGTCCCTGATAGCAGCCAAGGCGACCAGCACCGACCAAGTCATACTCGTGCGCTATGCATATTGCATTTTTTAGAAAATGGAATTACATTCCGGCCTCTGTAGTAACGCACACAGCCTACCGGCCTCTGCGCGACTGCACACAGCCTTGCTTATTACAAACATCTAAAAAAATATCTTAAAAATTTTAGTACATGAAAATCAGTACTAAAGATCGCCTAGTCCAAAATCTATTGAGATCACTTGTAGCCATCATGAACGCCGATCTTTTATCTCTGGTCATCATTGAGTAGGGAATGAGACATACAAATCTTGTCGTCACTCCCCGGCGGTCTTCTCCAGCGGATCGGCAACTATAAGAATCTGGTCACCTCCGCTTTGATTTGCCAAGCAAGAGCAAATCCGGCCAACACCGGCCGCCACCTCAAGGACCATACATCGGCTGCTATCTAAGCAACGAAGTGACCTCGAAAGAAATCTGTTGGACGTAGAGACCAAGAATCTTTTGGAAGCAGCCATCGCCGAAGGAAGCCTTCATGCCGGAATTGCCTGACATCGCCTTCAAGAAGGTCATGACGCCGAAGACGTCGTCGATGCCAGCCCAAAATGGGTTGGGTTTTCACCGCCATATCCGACAGGGAAGACCGACGCCCATGTCGCCGGCCTCAGACCGGAGCCATGGTCCGCGCCCGAGATGCTCGACGTCGCCTTCAGGAAGGAAATGACGCCAATGGCGCCATCGACGCCGCCCCAAGCAGGGATGGGTTTTCACCCGCATCCGCCCACGGCCGCCGCGCAGCCCAGTCACAGCAAGGCGCGCCTGCTCTGGCCACAGGCTTCCATGAGGTGGAAGAACACATCAGGCGCATAGAAGAGATCGCCTTCGGCACTGCGACGACGTCCGGCGACGAAGACCGGATTGGGTCTGCCCGCGACGGCACCGGCAGCGACCACCGTATCCAGCTCGTGCCTTGCTCGCCCACCAATGACTCGCGGACGTCCGCTGCCCTCCAGAAGGCCGAAAAGATGGCCGAGACACCGGATCCAGCGCCGGCCGCAGTAGCCCAACTGGAACTACGATGCGCCTTCGCCACCTCGAGCACGTTGCATAATAGCAATCTGTTTCCAATTCAGACAAACAAATATCTAGCGATGACTCCATGAAGCAATTTGGCTGTGACTCCATCTCCAAGGCCATTCCCTGAACTTGTTCTTTTCTCGCACACTAAAAGTTATCTTCAGTGGCGGACCCAGCTATTGCACAAGACTAGGGCCAAAATGCATCGGCCAAATATACCTCAAATAGTCATGTAGACAAATAGGAACAGTACATGAAAGAAAAATAATAAAACTACAAATAAGGATTCAAATTGAGAACATGCTTGAAACTACATGTTTAATGAGATACAATAGTTAAATCATAATGGAACACGCAAGCAGAAACCCAGTAACTTATCTAGATATACCAGATTTCAAATTTTCAATTTGTGCAATCAAAATAGAGAGAGCATGGGTGAACAGTGACCTGCTACAATGGTGCTCCTCTGCTTCCGTGTTGCACTGCAACTGGGATGTGCCGGAGTCCGACTCCTGAGCTCACCGCCGGCAACGTGGCGCTGCAGACCGCCCGCCTCCTGGCCGCAAGAACACGGATGCGGCTGGTCCAGCCGTGCCGCCTCGTCCCTCGGCGGGTCCAGGATTGGGGTCGCTGGTAGCCCGCGCCGCGCTGCTTGTCGCCGCAGCCCGTGGATCGATTTCGCCGCTGCCGTAGGGTTTCGCGGATTGGACGGGGGAGAATGAGTGCAGACGCACACAACGCGACGTGAGAGTGGCGAGGAACGACGGCTCTGTGGTCAATCTATAGTATGCCTCCTTCACAATCTAACTTGGACCAAATTAATTTTAGTTAAAAAATAATGGATTTCCATCAACGCTCCATAGATCATTAGGCTTGGTTACCTGGATTGTCATGGAACTGCAGACAGGCAGACCAGGACGAAATGAGTTGGTTGGCCAGCACGGAGGGCATAGGGCTCACTGGATAGGCAGGAACAAGGAGAGGGCCAGTCAGCCCACAGACAACGCGATTCACTACCTTTGAGGTTGACAAACAGAGAATATTTATATGCACTTAAAGTAAATGCAAATAACAGCTAAACCTGTTCATGCTAGGGTTGTCCAGTGGATCAAGGAAGAAGTCGCTTAGCTAGCTCCGACTATCTTGTTGCAAACCTAACTTTGTCTAATCTCCTATGTTTAGGGGTGCCGTTGTACTCTGTTTCAAACCATGCATGCTTCCTTCTTAAATGATATACAAGTCCTCCTGCTTTATTTTTTTGAAAAAAACCAAACATTTCAATCATTGATGTCATTTTTCTGCTACCAATAAGATATGCGCCATCTGTACAGTCTATTCAAGATACAACCATCCTTAATTTCAATTCATGTCGAGCAAAATTTGCAACAGACACACACTAGGAAAATCAATGTAGTCACTGCATCTTCCAATGGCCATTTATTGAAACTAGGCACTTACTATAAAAGTATATAGTCCCAGCTTCGGTAGGCAGTACCTAGTAGCTCCATAGCAATTACTCCAAATGGCTACGTACATATTGTCATGGGAAAATGAACCAATACATACAAGCTAGAATTTTCCCCACACCAGAATCGATGGAGCTAGGGATCAAACCATGATGGGACGCATGGTGGAGGACACCATGTTGGATACATGTGGGGATGTGAGGTATCTGGAACTAGAGCGCTTGGGCATCAGTGCTGTGCATGTGGTGCTATTGCTGCTGACGAAGCAAGACAATACCGTGGGTGCGACGAAGCCTGGACAAACAAGCTGACACGCTGATTAAGGCTAGCGCAACGGAACGGAATAGCACTCGTTTGGGGTGATTTACGGACGTCCGTCAGCCCTATTTTTTTGGAGTTATAGTTAGTGGCGGAAGAAGGCCTAGGGCCAATAGGGCCAGGATCATAGGCATCATCTCATAGTTTCCATATACTGTAGCACACTGTTGTATAAAGGTCTGGTCCATCCAATGAAACCACCCAATGGAGTGGCCCTAATCGTTGGGCCGGCCCAGCTCTATATACTCATGACAGCGGACGACCAAAACATGATCGTTCAGACTCCTTTGAACACTTACTACCGTCAGGAATTAACAATTTTCACATGAGTCACGGGTGTTGCTTCCATATACACAATCAGACTCCATGGAAATTGTTACGCTGTTCGGCACATGACCCGCTGCCACATGTGATAGAAGCATACAGTTACAAATCTTCTTTGGATAAGACTTCTTGTATATATATTGTTGATGCATCCCGGACCATTCCCATGTTGGCAACTATGATGGACAAGTGAGATTCTAGGCAACATTAACTAATGGATGCATAAGTTTGTACTAATACTATATATGCGTACTATTACTTTTGTAAGCAATGAAAAAATTGTGGAGTCTAAGTGAATGTGTGTTGAGACCTTGTAATAAGCGCTAATTTTCCTCATTGGGTAGTAACAATATAATTTGTCACATTACTTATTTAATAGATACTTTGTTTCTAGCCTAACCCGCAATCTATAACAAAGATGGATTCACATGTCAAGAAATGCTGGTAACTGCAACCACAACTTTTTGAAGGAGAATAATTACAACTACATTACAATAGAAAGAAACAAATATTGCAAATTCATGCGTTTTCGAGGACCAAGACCAAAGTTTCTATCTGATGGTGTGCTACAGTCTTTGGAGTGGATGACCTATTTATTGCAGCTGGTGCAGGAGACTTAGCAGAACTACGGGCCTCGACGGATCAACTCAGTTTGCAGTTCATTGACGATTATTCAGTGGAAACTTCCTTTCTTTTCCATTCTCTGTGTGTGTACCCATTATTTATCAGAGAGACTTGATTGATATGGTTGACCATGTGAACATCATGGTGCGGTTAGGTTGATAGGGACTCATGAAAGCACTGCAGGGTTTTGGCGGTGCAGAGGCCCAGAAGATTGCGGGGAGGCAGGAGGTGCACTAAGAGTCCAAGTTTGGATCTGCAGTGACTCGTGATGCTGTTGATGAAAACTTCTGCAACCGACAGTGTTTAAGAACAAGTATCTGCCCTTGTTTATTGCAATAGCACCAAGAGGTCATTTGAGTAATCACACTCAACTCTCTGTGGAGTAAATCCATTATGCTGCACCTAACATCTTCTAGGTTTACTCACTGTATGTACCATGGAGGTCATGGACATCCAAGAATGGGATGAGGAGGCACAATTCTTCTTCTCACGGTGTATGCACATGCAGCAAGGTATTTCCTGTCATTTGGTGTGCCGCTATGGGAGCTAATGCACAACAAGATTGAAAATTGCATGTTGCACTACGGGAAACCCCATGTTTGCCGAGTGCCCCATGGCCGACACTCGGCAAAGGTCTGACACTCAGCGTACAGTGCCTTTGCCGAGTGCAGGCCATGAGACACTTGGCAAAGGCCTCCTTTGCCGAGTGCCGGCCACGAGGCACTCGGCAAAGGCTCATGTGACACCCACGCGGCATGCCCGAGGGACGACGGTTCGGCGGCCGTGAGCCTTTGCCGAGTGCCGGTCGTTAGCTAACTTTTTCTTGCCGAGTGCTGAACATTTTCGCCGAGTGCAAGTGGACACTCGGCAAAGAGTTTGCCGAGTGCCCGATAAAAGGCACTCGGCAAACAGGGCTTCGCCGTTACTTTGATCGCCGTGTGCGCTTTGCCGGTAGCGGCCCATGGCAACCTGTTTGTCGAGTGCCTTTGGGGCTTTGCCGAGTGCCCCAGGCACTCGGCAAACAGGCTATCTCCCATAGTGTTGGAATATGCAATGGAAATAACGGCAAATTGTTGCTTACTGTGTAAATTGGAGCTTTGAAATTAATGTGATTTGTGATAAACGTCTTGCATATGATGGCCAAGATAGCAAATTGCATGTCGCAATATGCAATGGAAAGAAGGGAAACCTTTTGCTTAATGCGAGCTTCATCTAATATAGATCCAGCACTACTACAGAATTGATTTTTGCAGTCACTATTTTCACAGCTGGTTTTCAAAAAGTGACACTAATACATTTTCACAGCCGGTTTATGGCTTGAACTGGCTGTGAAAATCAAATCCATTTTCACAGCCGGTTCTAGCCACGAACCGGCTGTGAAAATTCATTGATTTATAAGTGTTACAAACCAAATGTGAAAATCATTTCAAAAGAAGGCTGGGCAAATGGGCTGGAGTTCAATTTTATCTTTTTTCTGCAAGTACTCTGGAGTTCAATCTGGACTCTCCAGTTTGCATCAAGGAGTCCTTTTCATAGTGGAGCAACAAGTCTGTTAGTTTAGAGGAGCAAAAAATTATCATATACTCAAATCGATGACCTCACTCAGGCTGCCCTGCATCTCAACCTCATCTGCTTTGGGACCCCGAATCTCTCTTCAGGGATCCATCTTGCCCTCCCTCCCAGACCCGCTTGTTCCCCTCCAAGCATCAGTGCCTCCGTCACAGACACTGACTTGACCACAGAGGTATCATCTTTGGTGTGGCGAGGGTTGAGGGAGCTAGTCATGATGTACAGGTGAAAGCTACTTTCGTTCAGCGTCCAGGATGGTTACTGAGGCCATCGTGACGGGTAACACACAAGACCGTCACTGTCTAGCTACTAGCTCAGACATGGCGCGGCGACGCCGTACGCCAAGTTTTCAAGTGAATATGCAAGCACAACTCTCAAGTATTGATGGTACAGTCTATTAGGACATAACTTTTTTGTCATCTAAAACTTTAAGTGCAGATAGTGTCCATCTTTGGTCCACAAGAGTTATTAGCTAGACCGCTCGCACACATGTGGGAAGTGGTGGTCTGTATAACTGATGAGTAGCAAGTGCAGTGTGCCCGCGAACCTGTTCTGTATGAAATAAATCCTTTATTAAAAGAGATGTATTTTCTGGTGCTGAATTACAAATATAAATCATCCAGCTGTTGCAAATTATGTCGTTCCACCTCCTTTCCTCAATTCCCTATCTCAGTCTTAGCTATATCCTAATGCTACGCGTGGACCTTTAGTGCAAACAGACATGATCAGGCTGAGTCGGAAGGCATCCTGCCGTATCGTCGTAGTAGTGCAAGCATAAATAACCATACAAACCGAGTCCGGGAGAGAGTCCGAGAAAGTGCATGCAGTGGCATTCCTAGAGTGCAGCTGTTGGAGCAGAACTAGAACAAAGCAGTTATGCGAATTGACTTGATGATTGCTGGATGTATGTTTCTGAGTTTGTGTGTTCCAGCTTATATTCAGTCGACACAGGATATTCACCATGCATTGTTATAAAATTATTCTTGTTCCTGGAGCAGTCACCAAGTTAGTTTGTAGCTAGCTTCGACCCTGAGATGATAACACTAGTGAGAATATCAGGGAAAGAGGTGGAAAGCAGAAGGCTTACACTATAGTGCTGCCTGAGATCCAAAATGTTATTAATGACAAAAAAATGGACTTCTCCTTTTCCTTCTCCACAGAGAAAGAAACCCGCGTCAAAATTCACCGTTGAAGGGTCCACATCAAAGTTATTGGCTGAAGCTACTATTGATGGGAAATGTTATTTAATGACAAAAATAATTTGCTGCAGATGAAATAATGCTAGTGCTATATCCGATGAGGACATCGCCATGCTGGACACACACGCACCATGGTCTTTCCTAAGTTGCAATTTGTTCCGAACTCAGCCGCCACGTTCGGTTCGGATTTAGCCGACACCCTTGCACGGTTTCGGCGATATCTCCCTCATACAACATCGTAACCCCTGAATTTTTTGTTGCGTTGGAAAGGGGATGACGATGCCGTCATTTTACTCAGCTCGCTTCTATATATCCTATTCCTAGCTCCATGGTCAATACACAACTGTACTACCTGCCAGCAGATGCATAGCCCACTCTCTTGTCGCATTAACATGGTCATCTATAGGTTATAAAATGCATGTTGGCATGTTCCCGTCCTCCAAATCCCATCCTATTCTAGCTCGGCAATATAAACCCCCAAAACATGCCAAACATCAACAGAGGCAGGCAGAAAACGAAGAGGCTGCAACCGACTGTGCAGACCGCGAACTGTGGGGCGCATAGTATAATGTTCGGAAAAGGAGGCACCAGGAACTGTATTTCCTGAAACATCACTCACCCATGCACCAACTTTTGCAGTACCCAAGTGGACACACAAGCTTGATATGCTCCTACCACTCATTCCAGATCCAGCAATCGACCGCTGACCATGCAGTTTCTGTGTTGCAGGTGCTGCAGAACCAACATGGGCAAGAATAGCACTCACCTCAGTTGGTTGTGGAGCTCAAGGTCAGTGCGGCCATGGTTGCCAGGAGCCTCATGCGAACATGGACGCATCCACACACAAATTTGCACCTCGTCAACAGCGCATTGTTGGGACCCAGATTTGTCGGCAATCAAGAAGCGTTGTGGTTCGGCCAAGGTGCATGTTTGTACGGCCAGAGTGGAGGCCGTCTGATCTGATCTGTGCAGCGACCAATGAATAAAAGTTGGGTGCCGGTCCAAGAGATAATAACCAAGAAATTAGCTGGTGGGCAACATGGCCAAAGAGATAAAGATGTAAACTAAGATACGATAGGACCATGGGATTCTTTTTAGGCATTGCGTCAGAAGTTGTGTTAGTCACACAAGAAAGTAAGCGACTGAATTACTATTAAAGATTAAGATCTTTATGTGGTATTTGAAAAATGGGGTTATTCTAACTAATGATAACCTAGTCAGGAGAAATTAGAATGGGAACAAATACTGCAACTTCTATAGTTATGTTGAATCCTATAACCATCTTTTTCAATTGTTATTATGCTAAATTTCTTTGGAGGGCTCTACACATAATATTTGGAACTGGGCAAAACAGGGGGGACAAATAGGGATGGAAAAGGGTACCCGAGAACCCGACGGGTTTTACCTAGGTGGGTATAGAAAGATATCTCCACCTGCGAGTACGCTAATGGAAAAGAATCTCTACCCGTTGGGTAGGCGGGTGCGGGTACGGGTGCATGCTACCGATACCCACATACCTGTGGGTAAAATACCGATATTAGTGCGTGTGATGAACTCATAAACTTGAACTTCGCTAGTGAATGGTGACTTGGCATTGCTAAGAAGCTAATGATCTTATGATCTATTATACTATTAATTTGGTAACAGTTGTTACTTGCCTTGCTTTTATTTATTTATATTTTTTATATGTGTTGATATACTTTTTTATTATGTGCTACACATATAATTTTTATAGTCTATACCAAGTATGCATTGGGTGCGTGTTACCCGACGGGTAAAACTACCGGCACGGGTGCGGGTATGGGTAAGTTCTTGTACCCGTGTGTGGGTACGGGTATTTTGGCGGGTAGAACTATATCTCATAGGTGCGGGTATGGAGTGACCGTACCCAGCGGGTACGTACCCATTGCCATCCCCGGAACAAAAATAAAATCCATATTTATTGACGGGGGCTGCAGCTTTTTGTTGGGAAATTTGGAACACTAGGAATGAGATGGTTTTTGACAAATGCTGACTGAGAACTTTTTTGCAGGTACTATTCAGGACAACATACTGGCTCCAGTTCTTGGTGAAGTTGCAGGAAAGCGAGAGTGACTATGAGTTTTTGATTAAGGCATGTCAATCCTTGGAGATTGCTATGTTACGTTTCTTTACTTTGAAGGCATGTCAAGAACTATGTGTGCTTGTGTAGCATGTTGCTACTACTTGTAATAATGGTGGGCTGATCCCTCTTCCTGGGAGGAGGGTGAAGCCAGAACTCTTTTCCATTATCTAAAAAATGAATAGGAAAAGTTTGAGATATTGATTGGCAGCAGTACTATATTTTGTAAATAAGTGAAGTATAGTAGTATGTAGGTACCTTGCCATGACATATTGAAGGCAGCCCAAAAGAGTCCACATAGAAAGGATAGCATATCCATAGAATACCCACTAGAGCTGCATATGATTGCAATGTGATGTTTGGGATGGTAGGCATAGGGAAGAACATCTCCAGTCCTACCCACATGAAACTTGATGGCCGGCGAGAAATTAATAGGCACCCAGATGCCAGATCGGCGTACAACACAATGGCATGCTATTGTGCTGGAAATTGCATCATGAAGCCTTTCCATCACTGGAAATGCCATGGAGCCACACAGTTGGGTTGGCTAGCGCGGAGGCTCAATATGATAGTGAGAAACAAGGAGAGGTCTAGGGGCTGCTGCTACTACGTTCTAGAAAGCACACAGCCTATGTGACTTCATGCCTTTGCAGTTGACGAAAAGGGAACATTTGTATGTTCCACAAATGATTAAGCAAAATAGCAAAATGTGCTCATCCTTGGATTGTCGAGTGGATCAACGAATAAATCCCTCAATGCTGAACTTAATTAGTATGCCAAGCCTAACTTTGTCTAATCTGCCATGTTTGATGATGTTGAGTAACTCAGGTTCCTATGTAATCAATAAATCAAACAATGCATCAGAAAAAAAAACTAAAAACTTGATTGATTGATTCCATCACCAAAAGGTCATACATCATATCTGCAGTCTCAGTAGATATGATCATCATTGATTTTAACTCACATACGTCAAGATGCACTGGTAACAAACACACCACTACTAGAAAACTTGCTTCCCATCCACCACAGATATATCTATGGGAATTATACCCTTTACGCTGTACTAGCATTGCTAACTGGTCCAATTCCTATTGATATATTTTTTGTGGATGGAAGGTGATATGACTCTTTGTTACTGGTTGATAACAACAACCGGTACTAATTTATATGCATTAATACTAGTGTATAGGTATTAGTACTGACTAGTGTTACCAACCGGTGCTAAAAGGGTATCCACGCGTTAATTCAAATGAAGCATCTCTTATTGATGCCACATGTACTGCGTAGGCGAGATGGTAAGGTATGCACAAAGCGAGAGGTCCTGGGTTGAATCTTGTGCTCTGCACGCACATATTGTTCTCGCAAAAAACTGCGTTATTTGTGTAGGCGAAAAATTGGGCGATTTGTGTAGGCCTCCACTAGTACTGATGGTAGTTTGAGACCAGTACTGATGTCAAGTCTGATACTGATGGTAGTTTGAAAACGGTACTGATTTCGAGTTTTCTTGTAGTGCAGACACTTGGAATGAATGTCAATCACTGCATCTACCAACACCCACTTCTTGAAACTTGGCATTTTATAAAAGGATCATGTTGCCCCATACAATACCCTATTAGCTCCATAGCCACTACTCCGAACAATGCATACTGTGGTTGTAAAAAATGAACCAATATATACAAGCTAGAATTCATCCCAAAGCCAGCATCGATGGAGCTAGGGATTACAACATGACGGGACACATGATGAAGTGTGTTGTGTGCTGCATTGGGTAAGTGGGAGTCAGAGGCATCTGCGGAACTGCCACGCTAGGGGTGACTGCTGTGGGTACGTCCATGTCTGGAGTAAGGAATGCCGACGTGCTGATAAAAGCTAGAAAATAACTCCACCCTGCGAGGAGAGGTAGAACACTAGAGGGCGAGCAGCACGAAACAGAATGATGAACAACCACACATACACGTCCCTGTTGGGCAGCAGCAGAAATTGGGTGAAGAGGACGACAGCAATTCACCAGGATGACGTACGGACGACTGGTGGCCGCACGACTTGTTTTGAGTTATATATACTCAGGACAGCAGACAACTAAAACATGCTCAATCAGACTCCATTGGAAGGTTCCTACCCTCAAAAGTTAACAATTTACACGAGTCTGTGATGTCGCTGTGTGCGGTCCAAGAGGAAATTTTTAGGGTATTTAGCACATGAGCGAGTGTCCCCTGTGATAGAAACTTACAGTTACAGAGATCTGTGGAGCCTTCTTTGGATAACACATAACAGCTTCTTGTATGTTCAGTTGACGCATCCTGGCCCATTCCTATTGTTGACGGGAGCAAGAATATCATGTTTAATCACTACATGGTGCGACAGCTCCAGGTTGCTGGCGTACAATGTGACTATACGAGTGTGTAATGTTTTCAAACAAGGATATGAATTAAATGGAATTTTCTGTACACAAACAGGATTTTCCTACGAGTAGCCAGTTGCAAGTATGTTGTACATAAACAAGATATGAGAGAATTCCTTATTTGCCATCCAAATTTACAACGCTTCCTTATTTACCATTGTAAAAAATTTTGTTCCCTATTTGCCATTGAGTGAAAGTTGGATTCCCTATTTGCCATTGCCGTTTGTTTGAATGGGTAACAGAGTTATGTTAGATGTGAAAAGACGATTTTGCCCTTGAGACATAGAGACATTATGCTGTAAAACTTGGGTGCATTTCCTTCGCACAGTTCCACGCCACTGTGTTGTCTGTAACACAGATTGTTAATTGGCTAAAAAATAAGATGCCCGTCTGGAGTTTTAATATTGTAAATAATTATATTTTTTGACACGAATATTTCTTAATAACGATGTTAGACCTGAATAATCATTAATAATCTAACCAAATCCATCAGGTTGCAACGTCATATATGATTCAAATCATGTTATATCATATTAGCTCATGATTAAATTCATTTACTCCTGACTCCTGTTGGGCACGAGCGGCGCATGGCCCTGCGGACCTGCTCCCACACGGGGCGTCGACCGCCGCTCGATGCGGCTCCTTGGCCCGCTCGCCGCAGCCCGCACGGGTGCGCAGGCCGCTGGCCGCGACGCCCATGGGTGAAGCCCGCCGCAGGCGCACGAGCAGCGTGCCGCGACCCCCACGAGCGCGCCAGGGCAAGGCCCGCCGCGGCCGTGACCCCCATGGGCGCACGAAGGCGAGGCCTGCCGCGGTCGCGCGCCGCGGACCCCCCGCAGGTGCACAAGCCGCCACTCGCCGTGGCCCCTGCAGTCGACGCCCACCGGAGCTTCTTCTACTCTCGATCTAGGCTTGGGGGAAAGGACAAGGGAGCAGGTGGGGAGAACAGAGAGACACGGAGAGATAAGGGTAGTTTGGGAATTATGAAAAAGTAAAGATATCCTCACATGACGTTTCGTAACGGAACAGACGGTAATGGCAAATAAGGAATCCAAGTTTCACTCAATGGCAAATAGAGAACAAAAGTTTTTACAGTAGCAAATAAGGAAGCGTTGTAAATTTAGATGGCAAATAAGGAATTTTCTCACTATATGTACCACAAGTATAAACATGTAGCAACATTAGAACTCTTTAAACGCGCCGGACTCGCCGGCCGGCCAGGCCATCCACGTCGGCCGAATTTTTTTCGGCCGACGGATGGCCATCCGACGGTTAGGTATAGGTCGCCTTTTTTCTACGTTTAGACCCTCGTATTTCTAAAAAATCAAATCCCATCAATTATTTATTTACGCTTAGACCAGCGTATTTCCGATTTTTCTACATTTAGACCTTCCTATTTCTAAGAAATCAAATCCCACCGATTATTTACGTTAGACCCTCGAGTTTCAAGAAATCAAACCCACGGTCCTAGATACAGGTGCCGGTGTTTTGTATTTAGACCCTCATGTTTCCTCGAATTTTTCCCATCCATTGCCATAAGCAACTGGTTTTTTATATTTAAACCCTCATATTTCTCAGAAATCAAACTCATGGTCCTACATATAGGTGTTGATGTTTTGTATTTAGGCCTTCGTGTTTCCAAGAAATTAACCTTATCCTACATTGAGTGGCGTAATCATTTGACAATTGTTCCCTCGCATTTTTAAGAAATCTAATCGTGTTTCGAGATTGCGTGCGACGAACATGTTTTGTATTTAGACCCTCACGTTTCCTCGAATTTTTTTCATCCATTGCCGTAAGCCACTGATTTTTAATATTTAAACCCTCATATTTCTCATAAATCAAACTCATAGTCCTAGATAAAGGTGTCGCTGTTTTGTATTTAGTCCCTCGTGTTTCCAATAAATCAACCTGATCCTACATTGAGTGGCGTGGTCATTTTACAATTATTCCCTCGTATTTTTTAAAAATCTAATCGTGTTACGAGATTGCGCGTAATGAATATTTTCATTTAGACCCTCATGTTTCTAAAAAATCTACCCAACACCGTCCGACCGCGTACCGACGGCTAGCGATAAACCTCCGACTTTTTACGTCCAGACCATCCCGTTTCTAAAAAACCGAACCCACAGTCCTAGATATAGGTGCCGATGTTTTATATTTAGGCTCCCACATTTCCAAGTGAACAACATTGTTCTACATTGAGTGGCGTGCTCATTTTCTAATTATGCCCTCGCATTTTTTAACGAATCAAATCGTGTTCCTAGATTGAGTGTGGCAGACTTTTCCATTTAGACCCTCATATTTCTAAAAAGATCAACCCGGGTTGAGTTGAGTACCGGGACTTTTTTACAGTTACTTACTTGGGTCTTTAATGAACCAACCCGATGTTGAGTTGAGTTGGAAGCACATTTCCCAATTAGCCCTCATATTTTTTAGAAATCAATCCACGCTCCTAGATAGAATGGTGCAGATATTTTATGTTTAAGCCCTCACGCTTATACACATTTTATGTAAACAATTACTTATACCCACTTCATTTGTCATACTTCATCCACAACAAAATTTTAAAATCATGCAAAACATCACGTACTCCATCGCGCGCATAGGCGCGCGCCAATCACTAGTCTCCAAAGAGAGATGGCTCCACGCTCTGGTCACTTTTCAGTTTTTAATCGTATGTGTCCTCGAGCGTATCCCCCTCCCACGAACAACTTATATGCATCCATTTCAAGAGCTCTTTAGTCATAGAATGGCGAATTGCAAGAGTCATATTTTAATCATAGAATGGTAAATTCAAGGGCTCTTTTACTGTACTCCATACTACCAATAAGTGGTATATAGTATAAACCCAGTAAGTAAGGGTAGTTTAAAATTTTCAATTGGATGGAAATAAATTAGAGATGGGCATCCATTTCAAAAAGAATCTAAAGAGGAAAAAACAAATAGAATAATCCTTGCATTCAGAGGTGGTTAGGAAAAAAATCGTTCTGAATGTGGTAAAAATTATGAGTAACTGCCTTGACTAGAAATTTAAGAGTTTCCACCAACTGGCGTTCAATAGGTTACAGTTGGAGGAAACTCCTAGTGAGAGATGTCCCGCTGCTGCAGCTTCTACCTCTAGTGATGAAGTGGTCTGATGCTGACAAACAGCACGTACTTAAATTAAGTACAGATCCTACATGCTCCTATGATTCTTTGTAGGATTTGTCTTGTGTATGCTAGGGCCCATTTCTTTTCTCTGCACTAGTTTGGTCCAACCAAATGTGAAACAAAATTAGAAGCCATGATGAGTTTATCCAAATTTTTCTTGAATGAATGAAATAACTCTTATGCTTGCCAAATTGGGGGAGATTGTTGTGTGGGGGAGTATTGATATTGTTTGTCGTGTGACCTGTTCATATTTTAATCATAGAATGGTAAATTGCAAGTCATATTTTAATCATAGAATGGCAAATTCAAGAGCTCTTTTACTGTACTCCATACTACCAATAAGTGGTATATTGTATAAACCTAGTAAGTAAGGGTTGTTTAAAATTTTCAATTGGATGGAAATAAATTAGAGATGGGCTAGGTAAAAAAAAATACATTAAGGATCAAAGTATTTTATCAAATATAAATATTTCAATTACACCACTTACTTTTTTCAAAATTCTCATATACTATCATACTACTCACTGTATACTACCATACTAGTTAGAGTCTCTAGTAGTATACAATTAATTTCAAATGTACGATCTTTTTATTCTAGTCCTTTTTAGACACTAGTATGGCCGTAAAAGAACAACTCAATTGCAAAAGGTGATCACTGCATGTCCACAATTATATTAATTTACATTGGACATAAAAATCACAGTGCTTGCTATTGCTAAAGTTTTATATATAGAACTGTATAAAATCCACTAATATATGTGAAATCCATCTCGCCAGCTTTTAGGCTAAGGGTTGGAACATTTATTTAAAGGGCCGTAAGAAAGCCATTGTGCATGCTATTGATTTTACTGAAAGAAATTATTTTACCAGGAAATTTAGCATAGAAAAAATTGTTTTCAGAATTAAACAAAAGAATATAGGCTTTAACCGCTTTTATTGTGCTGTCTTTTAGTGTGTCTTGTGTTGTTTGGGTACTTCTACTTTTAAAAATGCGTGTAGACATAATAGGTTCCTCTAGATAATTTTACAATTTTTTTGAAAAATTATTCCTATTTTCCTATAATAAGTCCATTTTTGGAAGCTTCTAGAAATCTTTTCCTGAGCTCCATAATATTTTATTTAGATTAATCATGTCTACATCTATCTCTATGATTTTTCTTGGAATTTTGAACACTTCTAGATTTTCCTTTACCCTAAAAATGATGTCACAGATTAAGAAAAAGGATAACCCAGAACCAAATTGGATCAAGCTAGATCCAAACACGCTCACCCTACCCATTAATGTATCCTACCCTACCAAGACCTCCTCTCTCTCTATAAATGGACCCCACCTCCCCTTTGGGCCTCGCGTGATCGGACCGACCTGACCCCCTACAGTCCAACCTGTCATGTCCAAGCCGTGACTGTCCTGGGCCCCTCTAAAACATGCGCACCCGATGCCCCGCGTGCCCTTAGTTTCGCTACCTCATTCTCGCTATGCGCAGCATTGCTACCGCAGGAGCTCATCGGGCCAACAAAGGAGCTAGATGAGCCCCGTGCGCTGATTTGACGCCTATGGCCGATTACCGGACCAATATGACGCCACCACGGAGTTCCTTGCTTCATGCCGCAGCCGCTATGCCAATCCCTTTCGCTCAATAGCCACTGGAGGTCCGCCAGAGCCGAAGGTGTCGACCGCCGCCATTCCGATTCGCCACGCCGAGTGGCTACCCGGATAAAGCCGCAACTGTCAGGAGCTTCATGTTGCCAAGCCGTGTCTATTCCACTGGTATTCTTTGATGGTTCGTCACCAGAGGAGCAGTGCACTGAGAAGTCATGCAACCGCCCCCTCTTCGTGGTCTGCCGTTTGCTCATGGTGCAAAGCTCTACGTCATCCTCTTCATCCCCTGTTTCCAATAAGGAGCATCTCCGAGCTCTAGTTGTGCAAAATGTTGGCAAGCTGCACCGCTCAGTATAGTTCCTCCGCCATGACTCAATTTGGTTTATTTATAACTTTGCTTTTTATAGTTATTGTTACCATAATTAATGTTCTCTAGATAAAGTTTGCTTAGTCCAACATGATCTTAGATGTTTTATTTTGAATTAAATGTATAATTGGTATAATTTATCCATGAACATTTATGAATAAAACTTGATTAAGTTTTAACTCTTTCTTTACAAACCAAAGTATATTTATTATTAAATCTAACTAAATTAAACCAAGTATGTAGTTTTTTGTTTTTAGCATTTCTTGAGCCCATGTAACTATTGCATCGAGTCTTGTTCTCCGAGCCCTATCCTTTAGTGCATTCTTCTTAAACTTGCCAATTTTATTGGTGTATTGTTCTTAGTTGTGATTGTATATTTATTTGTTTGTGTATGCGCTTGTTCATTGCTACGAGTAGAAGGAACACATTTTGGGTGCTTTGAAGATCAAGTGATTTCAAGAAGGTGAAGACACTGAGCATTGGTATTTCTTTTGGAGAAAGGCAAGTGTAACCATACTCCTATCTATGCTTATTTCCAAGATAATTTCACATTAATTGGAACATGCATGTAGTGACCACCCAGGAAAATAGTATAACCACAAGAATGAGAATAGGTTAGACTTGGCTAAGTAATTAGAAGATATCTTTGTTGTGTGGAGCCATTCTATGTTTTGGATGGGACTGGTTGCTACCAGCAAGGTTCATGTGAGGAGGCGCAGGAGAGCAAGGTTTGCCTTCTCGATACATGTACAAAAAGGGAGCACATGTGCATTGATAAATTCTGTGGGAAGGCCTTCTACTGGATCCCTGATCTTATAGGATAGCAACCTTGAGTTTATGGGAAACACGACTTGTGCGGGAAGTGTAGAACCTCTGTGGAGTGTTAAAACTGTTATTACAGCCATGCTCATGGTAAAGAGCGACCTGGACCATCACAAAACTAATTTATTTGAAGGTGGTATAAGTCATACTCACTGTTGCTTATTGCTGCTCAGAAGAAGTTGTTGTGACATTGATGAAGATGGTGCAGAAGTCTAGGCGTATGCAACCCCTAGTCGATGCCTATGAAGTGTTGGAGACTTTGTTTCCAGGATAAGCTGCATCTCTGATTGAATGTAAGGTCTTTTGTAACTCTTTTATGTCATAATTATTCACTAATGAGGTCTCTATATGTATGAAACTTGATCCTAGCATTCATTTTTTTTTCTTAAAACCAGGTGTGATATCTCACATGGATCATGCATGTGTACAGTGGTGTGTATGTGTGCCTGTGTAGCATGGTACGCTGATCTCGTGTACTACAAGATAATCTAATATTTCCCGACAGTTTTATGTGAGTGGTGAACAATTTTACTACCATTTACTATTTTTCTTGAATGGCTGACAGTTTTTCTAGTAGAATTTACATGTTTCCCAACAGTTCTCTCAGATCTCCAACAACATAATCCCCGACAAACTCATTCCCTACAGTTGTGGTAGCTAGTTGTCCAAGTATAATAAAAACTGTTGGCACTTGTAAGAAAACAGTTGAGAAATACTAAAACATCTTGTGCAACATTATTGCGCACCAACTTTTCTTCTTCAGGCATGATTCCATTATAAAATTACACGCATACATCTATTGCAAGAATTTGATTTCATCCATTTCAGGAGTGATGGTACAAGCACTAGTGTTGCAAATCTAAGTGATTTAGAAGTAAATGATGAGTCATGATTCAGGAACAGGAGCCTAGGGTGGGTGTGAGCCTCAGAGCTCCAATTGTCTTGTGTGGATGTTGACGTTTTGCTGTGTGCACGACTTGTCGTGCAGAGGTAGGGACTGTTTGTTCCATTATCTAAAAAAAATGATTCAGGAACAGGAGGCATCAAGAACCATTTCTCCTTTAAGATTCAGGGATAGGAGCCGTCCAAATATGGACTCTTACTACACTGCGTATTTAATGATCTGAATGCACAGGCATGGCATCAGTTCAAAAAGACATTGGTGTGACATGGTAATTCGGCTGCGAGAAACAGAGCCCAGGGATGTCTAAGAACAGTCTTTCATTTGTAGTAGCTTAAAATCAATCAGAGATTGAAGGTGTTGACGCTTTTTATGGCCAACACACTGAGATATGCGCTAGAACGCGCTGATCCGCAACGGATCGAGCACCTGCAGCTTGCCCAGACAAAACCGGTTATACCGGTTTGGGAATCCGGTGAAACCGGTTCCTAGGGTTTCGCCGCGTAGACCTACGAACGCCGCCCGGGAGGGACCCCGTCAGGGCAAGCGCGCCTAGGGTTGTTCTGAGGTCGGCAGGCCACTCAGAACGTCGTCATACGCCGTAGAGACGAAGCACGAACAGCAGGAGGGGTTGGAAAAGTTAGGGTTTGAGAGGATAAAAGATAAAGGTACTTGTATTTGATCGATTGGATAACCCCTCAATCGGCCACGACCCTTTATATTTATAGGGTGGGGAGGTCTTGCCCCGCAAGGAAATCCTTTTACAAGTCGTAATCCACACGGATCTCCAAAAGAGTCCAAACCTACTAGGACTCGGGGAAAACCGGTTCCACCGGTTCCCTAAACCGGTTCCACCGGTTTGCCCTGTCATACGGGCAACAGTAGCCAAACCGGTTCCACCGGTTATTGAATCCGGTTCCACCGGTTTTTTCTGTCAAGCTGTCTTGTGCCAATTTTGATCGTCAACATATGCCCCCCTGTTTTCTGGTAAAGCTTGCGTAGCAGAAAACATAAAAGCACAAAGACAACACTGAGGACGATGTTTAACATATATCCATCGGCCTTTTCATTCTAAGGGCGATATTTAAAACTATCGGCCATCTCTTGCAAAATTTTCAATCGGCTTTATCATTACAAAGAATAAAACCACCTCGTGTAGCTCGTATGAATCTACAATGTGAAACATCTACACCTGTCAAGCACTTAAAGTCACCGTGCACACCTTTAATAAAACCATCAGCTGTAACATAAGCTGATGTATCACCATGCACAATCTCTAGCTTATCGCCTATCCATTGTATCAAAAGTTGATGCAAGCTAGAAGGTACACATTGGTTTGCATGTATCCAATCACGTCCCAAAATCAAACTAAATTTACCTTGGGTCTCAACAACGAAGAATGCAGCAACCAATGTCTTGCTTCCAATAGTGAGATCCATAGAAACGATTCCTTTAGCACTTATAGGATCATCTCCTCCCACACCACTTAAAGCCATGTCAGTTTGGATCAACTCATCATCTGAACATCCCAATTTCTTGAATAAAGCATAAGGCATTAAATTGACAACTGCTCCACTGTCAACTAACATACGAGAAATTGGTCTTCCCTTGATACAACCTTTCATGTATAGAGTTTTCAGATGATCATCACTATCTTTGGGCTTCTGAAAAGTAGCTTCTTGTGGCCCAAAATTAAAATAAGCCATCCCCTCCTCCGAAGACGAATCCATCCTATCAATATTAACATCCATATGCTCAGAGGATAGCTCATAATCCAAAATTGTTCATCGTCCTTATTCTGGGAATCCGATGACAACTTATTATCATAACAAATTGAATCAGGAGCAAAAATATTAGGAATTGAAGAAACCTGCATTGTATTAACCAAATCTGTCTCTGTTGTCATGGAAACCGGTTCCACCGGTTTTGAAACCGGTCCCACCGGTTTTGCTGCTGAGCAAACACCGGGCTTGATCTTCCACTCCCTTCGAGGAATCATTGGTCTATCCTTTTTCAAGTTTTCATTCTTCTGTTTCTCCAATTCCTTCTCCTTATTCTCCTGAAACCGAAGCCGCTGCAATTTCCTCTTTTGTGTGCGAGTTAAACCTGGAGGACACCATCTTGGCAAGAAACATTTAGAAGTATTATCAATTTCATTGTTCTTACCATGAACAGCAGCAACATCCTCTTGGACCGACGTTTCAACCTTATCGTCATTTACAATTGGTATTTTGTCATCGTCCTTTGAAATCACATCATTGCTCCTAACTTGTGTGGCATCATCATCAGTAACCTTTTCCAGATCATCATCTTTATTCTGCAGCTCTCCTTCCTTCTTCTTGACACGATAAACTTGTTTTGAAGGAGCTACCTGTTTTCCCTGGGAAAACCGGTTTAACCGGTTTGGCAATCCGGTTTCACCGGATTTGCTCTGGTGGTTTCGACCTGATTGACAAGATGTCAAACGGTCATGTTTAGAATGCAACATCTCGTCATAAACTGGTTTAGTAGATGCACCACATCCTGTATAAAAGGGTGAATACAACATAGGATGATATGGCCACCACATATTATTTAAATCACATGCCGGATATGAAAAATTAGAATAAGTTGGAGGAATCCATGACATGTCTTGATGTGAGTTATGAAGAGAATGCAATTTGACGAAATCACCCTGCTGCATAGCTCCCTTCCAGATGAAGCATGTCTCTCACGACGCATAGGTGAACACGTTCCCTTTTTTACCGGCCGATCACTAGTAACGGCCTTTTGATTTTTATACTTGGACAATAGCTGATCAAAGGTTAATTTTTTCTTTTCACATCCTTCCTGATCTTTTTCCAAATCCAACTTCGAAATTCCAGCTTCGGGGCGCCTTGGTTTAACCACTTTGGAATTGTGCTGCCCAAAACCGGTGGAACCGGTTTCTGAAACCGGTGGAACCGGTTTTGTCTGCACAGCAGACTCAAACGGCTTTTGCGAGGATTCTTGCCCCCCGAGTCCAGAAGTTCTTGCAGTGATCTTGAAGATTTTCTGC
>CM014271.1:65490700-65501360 GCA_004135705.1 Alloteropsis semialata | reverse complement strand
ATCAGATTGCTCTGTGGCTATACTTTGAGCTTGAACAACATGAGGCATGCAATAAGAATTTTGCCGTAAATATTGATCATACACATCAATAGAAATCTCTCTAGAATTAATGTTTTGATTAAGTACAGAGGGTGATGTATATGTCTCAATATAAGCAGAATGATTAGCCACCTCTATATTTCGGTTAGGGACTACCGAAAGAGGAGCCGTAACATATGATCCTGGCTGCTGTCCAGTTGTGGCAACAAAACCGGTTCCACCGGTTTCCAGAACCGGTAAAACCGGTTTCACCGTGGCTGGTGAAACATGCTGTAGCGGCGGTATTTGTTCTGAATAAAATTTAGTCGGCATACCATACAATGGATTTTCAGGTGTTTTTCCCAGTGTAGCCGACAAACTCGCATGCATATTCTCATGTTGCATAGTTGGTATATTATGTGAATAATAAGATGAATCTACCAACTTATCCTTTTCTATTCGATCTAATCTTTTTGATAATGTAGATAACAGATCTAATCTTTTTTGTACAGAATCAAAAGTAATCGCAGGTTGATCAATCGGAGTAGATGGTGAGTTGCTTACAATGGGTATTACCTCAACTTTCCGATTATCAATCTTGAACGCGGGCATCACAAAGTCTTGTGTTCTTGATATTATGCCCTGGCGATCTTTCTTCAGCCCCATCAGGAATTGCTTCTTGAAAAATTCTTGGGCTGCTTCAAACTTCTGACGCTCCTCTTCGTCGAGCTCCTCCATGGAGGACACAGCGATATTGTCCTTATCCAGATCTGAAATAGATTCCATCTGGCTAGGGTTAGGTAGACCGGTTATGTAAACCAAGATCTCTTTCCCCAGCGGAGTCGCCAAAAATGTGTTGACGCTTTTTATGGCCAACACACTGAGATATGCGCTAGAACGCGCTGATCCTCAACGGATCGAGCACCTGCAGCTTGCCCAGACAAAACCGGTTATACCGGTTTGGGAATCCGGTGAAACCGGTTCCTAGGGTTTCGCCGCGTAGACCTACAAACGCCGCCCGGGAGGGACCCCGTCAGGGCAAGCGCGCCTAGGGTTGTTCTGAGGTCGGCAGGCCACTCAGAACGTCATCATACGCCATAGAGACGAAGCACGAACAGCAGGAGGGGTTGGAAAAGTTAGGGTTTGAGAGGATAAAAGATAAAGGTACTTGTATTTGATCGATTGGATAATCCCTCAATCGGCCACGACCCTTTATATTTATAGGGTGGGGAGGTCTTGCCCCGCAAGGAAATCCTTTTACAAGTCGTAATCCACACGGATCTCCAAAAGAGTCCAAACCTACTAGGACTCGGGGAAAACCGGTTCCACCGGTTCTCTAAACCGGTTCCACCGGTTTGCCCTGTCATACGGGCAACAGTAGCCAAACCGGTTCCACCGGTTATTGAATCTGGTTCCACCGGTTTTTCCTGTCAAGCTGTCTTGTGCCAATTTTGATCGTCAACAGAAGGTCACTCCATTCACAGGCAAGTTGTGCACTGGATTCTACACAATGAGGATTAGCAATCTCAACTATCCTAGCTACCTCATTATAGAGATGAACTTCAACAAATATGTCAGGTGCACAAGTGACTAGAAAAATGTTAATCATCTAAAGTACCCATGGAATTCATTAGAAATCTACCTGCCACGTGACATCATTGAAAACTACATCTACATGATGTACGTGTGACTGTATATGTACATTTTTGACAAGTTCGCGTTTTTCCCATTTTGCTACTTGTTGGATCAAAGTGATACAACCATACAAGTTGTTATATGGTGGGTGTAATTTACTCTTTAATTTTTGTTTCTCGTCTGTAAATG
The DNA here is from genome assembly GCA_004135705.1 of Alloteropsis semialata. Taxonomy (NCBI): domain Eukaryota; kingdom Viridiplantae; phylum Streptophyta; class Magnoliopsida; order Poales; family Poaceae; genus Alloteropsis; species Alloteropsis semialata. The sequence goes on along the minus strand of CM014271.1, from coordinate 65,499,518 downwards.
GATCGCTGTTGGTTCATGTGTGGGTCAATTCTGTGGTCATTCACACTGTACAAAGGTTTTTGACAGTTCATGTTAAAGTAATTAGTGAAAGCTAGTGATCACTAATGTAATTTTATGACAAAATTAATTGCCAAAAAATGAAAAAGTAGTCTTTTACTGAACTGAGATTCAACAGATACGCTAGTGCTACATTGCCTAGCTTCCATCTACATATATCATATTATGAAATACTCAAACTACATTAATTATATGCCAGCAAATGCATAGCCATGTACTATATCACACCTAGATGACATTAATAACTTGGCCCTTCACAGCTTATAAAAGGCACATGTTGCCCATCCTCCTACACTAGCTCATGGATAGAAACCCTAAAACGTACCAACAGCAACACTTACGAAGAAAACAAAAAGGCCCAAAGCGAATTGCTACACGACATACTGCTGGATGAACAGTTCAGTCCTGGGAAATGGAGGCATCACGAACTGTATGTTAATTCTGAGCTTCCCCGTTCAATGAGCCATCCCGCTTGCTACACATGCTAACACAGAAGCAACAATTGACCCCTGACCAGTGTAGTTTCTGTATTGCAGCTGCTGTGGCACGGGAAAAAGTATCACCCACTCCAGATGGACGTGGCTCTCAGGAAGATCATTGACATGGTTGGCAGGAACCAGAGAAGACACTACCTCATCGCACAATCACCAGTCTGAACTCAAGATATTGTATCATCAGGAACTGGGTTCTTCGGCCATCGTGGTGGTTTGTGTGAGAAGCGCGTATGTTCATCCTTGTGCTGACAATGCAAAAGATGAGAAGATTGGTGTTGATCAGGGCAATGTCCATTCAACATTCACTACGGGAAACCCCGCATTTGCCGGGTGCCTAAGACTTCGCCGAGTGCAAAATTTCGGGCACTCGGCAAAGACGGGATATGCCGGGTGTGGGAATAAAAACACTCGGCGAACTTTTGACACTCCGCAAAACACGCCTTTGCCGAGTGTCAACCTTAAAACACACGGGAAAGAAGACTTTGGGGTCCCTGGGCCCACCGGGCAGGCCGCCGCCGTCACGCTGCCCGGATGGCAGCTAACGGTCTACCCCGTTGCCGAGTGCCCGGATCCGGCACTCGGCAAAGGCGTCCATGGGCCCACCGGGCAGGCCGACGCCGTCACGCTGCCCGGACGGCAGCTAACGGTCGAATCCTGTGCCGAGTGCCCTCCACCAGGCACTCGGCAAAGATCCCCTTTGCCGAGTGCAAATTTTGGCACTCGGCAAATGGTGCATCCATATTTCATGTAAATGGTTCCAAACTTTGTTTGTTGATTCAAATATGATACAATATTCTCTATGTTACAGTTTTGGATTTTTGTCGGCTCGTTTACTATATTCACTGATTTTGTCTCATTAAATTGAATTTTTTGTTTAAGTCCAAATTTGAACTACAGGTGTTTCAAATAAGGGACCAGAGTGATTGCAAAAATGATATTCATGTTACTAACTCATAATTGAGACAATACCAATGAGAAAGAAGTAAATTTGGCCAATGATATTTGCGAAACACGACGATGTCCGTGTCTTAGGATTGTTTTTTAATTATAAAAAATTCTAATGAACCCTGAAGATCCTGAGATTTGTCGAGAGCTCATGATATCTTATGTGGAGGCTGTGGTAAAAAAAATTAGAACCTTCTGCAAAAGTTTTCACATACGATGCTTGTAAACCGGAACATCTCCGAAGAAGTTTCGTTGAGTTGAAATGGATCGTTCATGATTTGGACACAGAGTGACATGGCAATTCGAGTTTGACTTCCAAACTTTTTTTATTGGCAACATACTACATAAAATGTTTCATGTTAACTTTTGGTAAATTTTCGGATCCATTTTAGATTTTATAATTTTTTTATTACGTATATTGAAATTGAAATGATATACATGAATTTTGTTGAATAATCACATAAAATAATGAAAGAAAAGTTGAAAAATGATGAGATACTAATTGTACAGTGGAGTTAACATGGTTTTTTCAAATTTCGATGCACAAAATTTCATTAAAAACATTGTTGACACCAGAATTTGGTAATTTTATGGCCAGAGGAGTCCCTAAAATAAAGCCGATAATTGGGTGAAAATTGAGTCGGAACCAGTACATTCTAGAAAGCCCTACACATGCATGGCAAGGTGATTAGAATAAAGAAAGCAATGTTGCCGCGTGAGAAGGAAGAGTCCGGCCTGATTAGTAAAGGAAATATATTATAATATCTTAACGTATCTTTGGATGGAGTCGAAGAGCTTCGTGCTTGGAGATGGGTCTACGTGCGAGGAAGAAATAAAGAAGAAAGCTACGCCAAGCATTCAAGATTAGGAATAGAATATTATATTGGAGAAAGATTCTGTACGTGGTTGCTAATATAGTATATTAAATAAGGTAGCCAGTCGTATTCAGTTTAGGATTAAGAGTTCTATTTCTGTACGCAAAGTCCAGCAGCCCTATAAATATAAAGGGTTATGGCAGCTTGTAATTATCTATCTCTCGATCAATACACAAACTGGCATCACGCCAAAACCTTAGGAACCATGTAGCTTATCGACGAGTTCTTCAGCAAGCTGGGCTGCATTAGTCTTCGATCTCCAGCCTGCCACGAGTTCCGTCACCCGGATCGATCCAAGCTTTGATCTGAGGCGCATCGCCCTCTTCTCGTTTGGATGGTTCAACTACCGAATTAGCGTAAGCTTTGAATTGAGGCGCATCGCCCTTTCTCGTTTATGCTGTTCAACGTAACATGTCGGCTTTACTTTGCTTATTCAATATAATGGCCGATCTGTTACTGACGGGCTGTTCTTCGAGTTTTCGGGTTTGGTCTAGATTCCCTACGTCGGAGCTAGATTTATCTTGATTATTAGAAGGCAGCTTATGCGGTTGTTTGGAGTTTCTAGATTGATTTAGATCTGCGCCATGTGAATTGATCTGACTCTTCAAACAGCTATGAGCATTGGTTTAGTCCGATTTGAGCTGACAATATCGTTCCAGGTCCGATTCATCTTTATAGACTTAATCTGGTTGTTCTTTGAATATCGGGTTTGATCTAGCTTATGCTGTTGCTTGGAGTTGCTAGATTGGTTTAGATCTACGCCATGTGAGTCAATCTATTTTTTCAACAACTGTGAATATTGGAACGATCTTGTTACTGTTCTATCAGGATGATTATCATTGCGAGCTTCCTGTCCAAGAGATTAGGCAGGAGAGACAACATATCGGCTCTCACAGCTTATTGAATATATTGCAACGGGCAAAGCCGATCTGTTATTATGATTGCATCAAGATTAGCTGCGGGAGAGCTGTCTTTATTATATCTGCGAGCAATTACATGAGGCAATGGTACCACCGATTTATCTTTGGATTGCCAAGATTGGTTTAGATTCCCTACATCGGAGCTGGGTTTCTCTTGGTTATTCAGTGATTAATCGTTTATTGGGTTGTTCTTCGAGCTTTCGGGTTTGATCTAGATTCTCTACGTCGGAGCTAGATTTATCTTGGTTATTTGAAGGCAGCTTATTCGGTTGTTTGAGGTTGCTAGATTGATTTAGATCTACGCCATGTGAATTAATCTGATTCTTCAACCGCTATGAGAGATCGGAAAGCTAGCAGATGTATTAGAGATGATGATCAAGCAGTTAAGATGATGAACAGTGTATCGGCCTTATTCTGTACTGATTATATTCTGCAAAGGCATGGCCGGTTCGCTATATGATATCGATCATGCTCCTTGTCAGTTGAATGGTCAAACTGACTGGCACGCTGCGAACCTGAACATAGTGCAGGCTGGCACTGGAGTGAAGCAGATCTCCCTGGTCTTATTGTGTTGATCGCTGAGGATACGACCGCCGATTTTCTGCGTCAACACATTTTTGGCACGCCCAGTGGGACCACAATCGTATGACCAAAGTCAGATATATCCACCATTGATTACATCAGTCGATTCTTGGTTAATGCGGGGAGACATCGGCTGGAGCTTTCAGATTCTATATTATTACTATACTGTAAGCTGATGGAATTTTTTGATTTTGCTGCTGCAATAAAGGACGGTCTAGATATTGGGAAGATATACAATTCTATCGGCTGCAGGATGAAAAAGATTGGCGAATTTATTTCGGTGGATCAGATTATATTGAAAGCATGACTAAAGAAATATTTGTTCTTGGTCCGATGGAGACAGGTCCGATAGGTCAAGACGTCAGGCCATCAAGCCGATGAGCCAATAGATTAAGGCTGCCAAGAGGATGGCCGATGGAATCATTTTTCAGCCGATGAGCCAATGTATGGTCATTTTTGCTTTGCTGATGGTATGAGTTGGGGGCCGATAGTCCAATGCTCGTATAGCTGATGGTTAACCAAAGGTCTGATTGATCTTCTCCAACCAAAGGTCCGATTGATCCGATTAATCTATGTTCGTTGTCGGCCAAAGTGAATCATCGGCCTGTATTATTGGTATGCTACTTTTCTGATGGCCGATAATGATAACCGAAGCGACCTTGGTTTGATGGAGTTATTTTATTTTAAAAGCTATCAGGATTGGGGGAGCATCGGCATTCCGATTAGAAGCAAAGGATTGATTGGTACTTCCTTCTTCCTCAGCCGATGCATGCTGGAAAACCTATGCAAGCAAGATTTATTTCCATCAGAAGAGAAAGTATGGTGCAATGGCCGATAGAAGGGATAGTTGGATAGCAAGTCTGATTTTGTGCTACGGACAATAAAATATGACTTGGATTTCACGTGCGTATGAAAGGGAGTAAAAAGAAACATCAAAAGCGGAGATTGGCCGGCAACATGTATTCACCCTATATCCAAGAGCCGATTAGATCTCTCAGCTTAGCATATCAGGAAATCGGCAATCGAGACGAATCAGTCAACTAATGGCCAGTATATCACTACGATGCATGTGTGGACCAATGGTTTTTCTGCGTATTTGTGTTGTCCACTATAGAACATATCGGCTTCCTGGAGAAACTATATAAGGAAAAATAAATGAATTGGTCGAATTAATGATCAACTATTCATAGTATCGTCGGCTTGTTGGTTTTCTGTTTCCGATATTGGGCTGGCCGATGATATGGTTGATCCTGCCCAGCATGCTCCACCTCGGCCGACGCATCATGCTCGGCATCTCGGCACCACATCATCTGTCCTGCTCGCGCTCATGATCGCCGAGACGCCGGAGGAGGCCGCGGACTGCCTGGCTGACATCAAGGCCGAAGCTGACATCTCCAAAGACACTGATGGTGAAAGAGGAACAGAGGGAGTCAAGGCTGATGCCAGTTCCATTATCTGTTGATTCTAATCGGACATCGCTGTTCTCTGTGGATGGTATGAAAAGAAGATGGTTGTTGGCTCGGCGCGTAATACTCTGATGGCTTTCACAGATTTTTATTGAACATTTTCATCAGTTTCACTATGTTTCGGCATGGACTAATCCAGAAAGTCGAAGTCAAAAATATTTCAATCGGCTATTGAGCATGGCAGAATTCATGTAGTTGATGGGGCACTGGCTTCTGACAACTGATGGTGGCCGATGGAGTCCGACGGAATATTTTAATATGTTACATATTTTGGCGACCACGATGGGATTTATCAATTCATCAGGTGGAAGAAGAAGAATCGGCTTTTGGATAATCTCAGAACTTATATTCCAATATCAAGAGCCGATGGAGATGATCCACAGTCCGATGAGTCTCCACGGAGCTATCGGACTCTTAGCTGATCAGTTTTCATTTTATGCCACTTCTTGATTGCATGGTTGATCAGATAAGTCGGTTAACTGAGCTAATTGTTATATAATCGATCTTTTGTCATTCACTCGGGGCCGATAGTTGGTTGGTCCGATCAGACCTGCGCTCGTCATCGGCCAAAGAGGCGCAGTAAAATGCGTCGGCTGATTCTGCTCGAAGCATTATTGCACGCATGTTTATTTGGATGACAGCCATCATATTTGGTATTAGCTGATATTAAAAAAATTGAAGAAGGTTGCACACAGACGGAAAGATGCAACTTGAAGGGTGCAAGGCCGATTGAGAAGCCGATGGCTCACCATCGGACCGTGTCAAGGAAGAAAGGCAGATACCGTACCCATCGGCTACTAAGTAAAGCAGATACGTGATGTCCGATAGGAATGTCCGATGGGCAGCCGAGATTAAGGTCCGATGCGTTAGTTTGGGCAGCCGATGGAGGTCCGATACGTTGGCTTGAGCAACCGATTGAGGTCCGATGCATTAGCTTGGGCAACTGATTGAAGTCTCTTATGGGAAGATGCAATTACGGACTCGAGGATCGAAATATGATAAATAAATTGATACAATGCATCAGTCAATGGGATATATTCATCGGCTTCTACTTCCTACATATGTTATATTGGATAGCCGATGAATCTCCAATCGATGCACTTGTTGGAAAAGAACTCGACTCAATGAATATTTAAAGGGAAGAAAACTAGCAGATGTATACATCGGCAGAAAGAAAATTTTATAGGCTCTCGAAAAAAATAATTCGAAGCATAAAGAATTCATACTTCGAACTGGGGGGAGGCCTGTGTTGACACCAGAATTTGGTAATTTTATGGCCAGAGGAGTCCCTAAAATAAAGCCGATAATTGGGTGAAAATCGAGTCGGAACCAGTACATTCTAGAAAGCCCTACACATGCATGGCAAGGTGATTAGAATAAAGAAAGCAATGTTGTCGCGTGAGAAGGAAGAGTCCGGCCTGATTAGTAAAGGAAATATATTATAATATCTTAACGTATCTTTGGATGGAGTCGAAGAGCTTCGTGCTTGGAGATGGGTCTACGTGCGAGGAAGAAATAAAGAAGAAAGCTACGCCAAGCATTCAAGATTAGGAATAGAATATTATATTGGAGAAAGATTCTGTACGTGGTTGCTAATATAGTATATTAAATAAGGTAGCCAGTCGTATTCAGTTTAGGATTAAGAGTTCTATTTCTGTACGCAAAGTCCAGCAGCCCTATAAATATAAAGGGTTATGGCAGCTTGTAATTTTCTATCTCTCGATCAATACACAAACTGGCATCACGCCAAAACCTTAGGAACCATGTAGCTTATCGATGAGTTCTTCAGCAAGCTGGGCTGTATCAGTCTTCGATCTCCAGCCTGCCGCGAGTTCCGTCACCCGGATCGATCCAAGCTTTGATCTGAGGCGCATCGCCCTCTTCTCGTTTGGATGGTTCAACTACCGAATTAGCGTAAGCTTTGAATTGAGGCGCATCGCCCTTTCTCGTTTATGCTGTTCAACGTAACATATCGGCTTTACTTTGCTTATTCAATATAATAGCCGATCTGTTACTGACGGGCTGTTCTTCGAGTTTTCGGGTTTGGTCTAGATTCCCTACGTCGGAGCTAGATTTATCTTGATTATTAGAAGGCAGCTTATGCGGTTGTTTGGAGTTTCTAGATTGATTTAGATCTGCGCCATGTGAATTGATCTGACTCTTCAAACAGCTATGAGCATTGGTTTAGTCCGATTTGAGCTGACAATATCGTTCCAGGTCCGATTCATCTTTATAGGCTTAATCTGGTTGTTCTTTGAATATCGGGTTTGATCTAGATTCCCTACGTCGGAGCTAGATCCTTCTTGATTATTAGAAGGCAGCTTATGCTGTTGCTTGGAGTTGCTAGATTGGTTTAGATCTACGCCATGTGAGTCAATCTGTTTCTTCAACAACTGTGAATATTGGAACGATCTTGTTACTGTTCTATCAGGATGATTATCATTGCGAGCTTCCTGTCCAAGAGATTAGGCAGGAGGGACAACATATCGGCTCTCACAGCTTATTGAATATATTGCAACGGGCAAAGCCGATCTGTTATTATGATTGCATCAAGATTAGCTGCGGGAGAGCTGTCTTTATTATATCTGCGAGCAATTACGTGAGGCAATGGTGCCACCGATTTATCTTTGGATTGCCAAGATTGGTTTAGATTCCCTACGTCGGAGCTGGGTTTCTCTTGGTTATTCAGTGATTAATCGTTTATTGGGTTGTTCTTCGAGCTTTCGGGTTTGATCTAGATTCCCTACGTCGGAGCTAGATTTATCTTGGTTATTTGAAGGCAGCTTATTCGGTTGTTTGAGGTTGCTAGATTGATTTAGATCTACGCCATGTGAATTAATCTGATTCTTCAACAGCTATGAGAGATCGGAAAGCTAGTAGATGTATTAGAGATGATGATCAAGCAGTTAAGACGATGAACAGCGTATCGGCCTTATTCTGTACTGATTATATTCTGCAAAGGCATGGCCGGTTCGCTATATGATATCGATCATGCTCCTTGTCAGTTGAATGGTCAAACTGACTGGCACGCTGCGAACCTGAACAAAGTGCAGGCTGGCACTGGAGTGAAGCAGATCTCCCTGGTCTTATTGTGTTGATCGCTGAGAATACGACCGCCGATTTTCTGCGTCAACAACATCATGTCTAGATATGCGATGAGCCCACAAAGCTTTAGATAAAACCTCATGCTACCTCCTAGGATTCTGCTCTATTTTCTTCTTAATGAGCTTAATCAAAATCTTATTATTAGACTTGGCTTTACCATTAGCCTGAGCATAGTATGGAGATGAATTGAGTAATTTGATGCCATGCATCTCAACAAACTCACAAATTTTTTTTGATATAAATAAAGTACCTTGATCAGTAGTCAAAGTTTGTGGAATGCCAAACCTATGAATAAACTCAATTACCTCCCGATGTGCCATATTTTTCAAAGGAATTGCCTCAGTCCACTTGGTAAAATAATCGATAGCCACTAA
>CM014271.1:65469639-65489700 GCA_004135705.1 Alloteropsis semialata | reverse complement strand
CCAGAAAGAGACTATTGGGTCGCCCTTTTGTTACGGGCAACCGATAATGCCTGTTACCTCCATCTGGCATTTGTAACGGGTAACCTATAATGCCCGTTACACCATTTGACCAGTGGGCCCACAAAAGCAGCCATTTTTGGTTATTGGTAACTGCTAGTGGTAACGGTTGCTGTTCTTGGCGGGTTACAAATATGTATTATTAGTAACGGGGATTTGCCCGTTACCTTTGTTCGATTATTAGTAACCCAAAAAGGGTAACAGTTGCATTCTCCATTACTAATGGTCATCTGTGCCCGTTACCAAAGTGGCTTTCTCACGTAGTGCAAGCGGCAAATGATAGGAGACACGTCATCACTATCGGCTTTTAAAAACACCTAACATTGATGATGAAATATCACTGTCGGTACTAATTACAAACTGGCAATGATTCCTGCACTAGTGAATTGTATGGCGGACCCGTGGTAAAAGTTAGTTCGAATTAGTCCAATTTAAATTTTAAGCGGAGAGCTCAAGTTCGCAATTTTATTTTGAGATAATTCCCTATTTGACACCACTAAAACTCGTTCCTTTTTTGGCCCTTAAATTTTTTTTGTTCCTTATTTGACCTCAATGTTAACTTTCATTCCCAATATGACATTCTGCCGTTACATGTCACAGTGGTCGTCGTCCGGTCCGTGGATAGGCGCATGCCATCGCCGCTGCATTCAGGGGCGTGCTGGCCATGGGCAACCCCACCACGGTCGCCATCGCGCCCTGGGCCCTTGGCACGCCGTCATGGGTGTGCACACATCCTCCTCTTCGTCTTCTGGTGGCTGCTTATTCTTTTGGCTTGAAGCTGAAGCGTTCGCCTAGCCTGCGGAAAGTCTTCCGTTGGGCGTTTTGTTCCTGGTGGTGCCACCGCTGTGGTATAAAAGCGGAAGCTCGATCCATCCTTTGAAGAAATCCAGGCGAAAGATTGATCCGTGGTTTTGAAGAAATCCTTTGAAGCTCGAGCCATCCTGTCGTTTGGCATTTCATTCCTGGTGGTGTGGATTGCTGTGGTGAGAAGAGCAGAGGAGCGGATCCAAGCGGCCTGGTGCACTCAAGGTGTTCATCAAAAGGCCCAAGCCAGCAAGCCATGAGGGACTTGTCATGAACAAGAGTACTGGAGCTGATCAAGCGTTTCCGGCTAACAAGGACCTTGGGCCGAAGCTTAAACGAGAGATGAAGCCGAGCGTCTTAGTTAATGGGCCGCAGTGGGTCAAGTAAATATTCTAGGCCCATGAATGGGCGAGGTAGCTGGAGTGCTACTGTGTAACGTTTATAACTCCTAGCGTGACAGACGGAACAACCCGATTTGGATCACAACGGCTCTGGCGGCGGCGAACATCTTGCTCAAGATTGCCGGCGTGATCCTCGTCCTGTATTAGTGAATCCTCGAGAATATATGAAACCATAGTCGAATCGTAACATTTGGTATCTAGAGCCTACAATTTCCACTCACTTCCACTCTGGATTCGCTCCATGATCACCACACGAGATTCCATGTGTGCATCGGAGCCATGGCACCGCCGACTGACCCCAAGGATCCCATGATGATGATGCTGGCGAAGCTTGAGAGCTGAGTCGGAAGGCGGACAAGTCCATCTCCAAGGCCAACAACACCAACCAGAAGATTGAGGAGATGCAACTCTCCATCAAGCACCTCACCGACGAACAATCTTCAGTCAAGAGTTGGAAACCTGAATTGGAGAGCAAGGTTAGTTCGCTAGAGAACTCGGTGTTTGATCTGAAGTAGAAATTGGATCTATTCATCCATGAGCTCCCTAGTTCGAAGAATCGAGATGAGGAGGTACCTGCCCCTGCCCATCTGGGGGCTACTGCTGAAGCAGTGGTACCTGGACAATTTCGCCACGGCGTCGACAACCATCACCGGGGTGTTGGTGCTGGGGTTGTCACAACCCTAGTGCCACCCCCGGTCATAGTGCGGGGCATTTCCAAGCCATTACCCTTGTTCCATTTCATGGCTATGATACTGCTGCTCCATCTATGGTCTCTATCACATCCAGCATGATGGATCTAATCCTAAAATTTGGATCAAACATTGTGAAAATTACTTTGATGTTTATGCTGTTCCTGAAGAACTTTGGGTGAAGCTTGCCACACTACAATTGACTGGCTCTGCCCAATTTTGGATGCAATCTATTGAAATGGACCTTAAGAGATGCTCTTGGTCTGTTCTGACTAGAACTGTGTTAGATAGTTTGAAAGAGATCAACATAATCAGGTCATTAGATAGTTTTTCCATATTAAGCAATCTGGCTCTGTAGCTCAATACATTGAAATGTTTGATGAGTTAGTACATCAGTTACTTGCTCATGATCCTACCTTCAATGCATCTATGATTACTAGTAGATTTGTTGATGTGTTAAAAAGGAAGATAAAGGCAGTAGTGCTTGTTCATAGGCCCAAAGATCTAGATACTGCTGGCTCTATTGCAATCAAAAAGCATGAATTTAATTCTGGTGCTCAGAAGCCAGTGAGTAGGACTGGAGGCTTTTCTGGTGATTCCAAGGGTCAAGAACCAAGTACCGAATAAAAGAGACAGTCAAGCTTTCACAGAAGTAAGCCACTACTGACAAGATTGCTGTATTAATGGCTTACATAAATACCAAGGGATTGTGCTTCAAATGTGGCATTAAGTGGGGGCCTCAACACCGTTGTCCTGAAAATGTGCCTCTGCATGTTGTGGAAGAGCTTGGGCAAATGGTGGCAGACACTGACTTATCTCCTGAATAGAGCAAGGATGTTTCTGATTCTGATTCTAGAGAGGATCTTATGTCTATATCAGTCCCTGCAGTGAATGGCACTTATACTGGCAAGACCATAAAGTTTCAGTGTCATATCCAACAACACAAAGCTATAGTACTGGTTGACTCTGGCAGTTCTCATAATTTCATTAGTGAGCAGTTTGCTGCTCTTCTACCAGACTGGAAGAAATTGCATAAACCAATCAATGTTAAGGTAGCTGATGGGGGAGTGTTGATTTGTACTTATGAGGTGCAAGATTGCAAATGGCTTTTGCAGGGTGAGCAGTTTCAAACCTCTTTCAAGATACTGCCACTGAAATGTTATGATGCAATTTTGGGTATGGACTAGCTAGAGGAATTTAGTCCAATGAAGGTTCAATTGCTGCACAAGTGGATCTCATTCAATCACTTGGGCAGAAAGGTTAAGCTTCAAGGCTTGAATCCTGATGAGAGTAGGTGTATGCAAACTACTGGTAATCAAGTCATGGCCATGCAAAACAAGGATGAATTACAGTATATTGTCCAAATTTATCAGCTGGAAGATAGGGCAGCTGCTGATCAGACACCATTGCCATCTCAAGTGCAGCAAATGATTGAACAGTACAAAGAGTTGTTCAAGGAACCTGCTGGTAATCCTCCAATGAGAAATATCAAACATACTATACCATAGATGCCTGGAACACAACCCTTCCGACTTCGTCCATATAGGTACACCCCTGCTCAAAAGGATGAGATTGAACAACAAGTAGCTCAGCTTCTAAAAAATCACATGATCTAAGAAAGTACCAGTCTCTATGCCTCTCCTGCCTTACTGGTGAAGAAAAAGACTGGAGAGTGGAGGTTATGTGTGGATTTTAGGAGGTTGAATGCCTATACTGTTAAGAACAAGTTTCCTTTGCCTATCATAGAGGAAATCTTTGAAGAATTGCAGGGAGCTAAGTGGTTCACCACACTAGACTTAAGATCTGGGTTTCATCAAATTCTGGTAGCACCTGAAGATCAATATAAAATAGCATTTCAAACCCATTTTAGATATTATTAGTATAAGGTGATGCCTTATGGTTTGACTGGAGCACCAGCCACTTTTCAGGCCATTATGAACTACATCTTAGCTCATCTGCTCAGAAAAAGTGTGGCGGTTTTCATTGATGACATCTTAATCTATAGTAAGACCTTTGAGGAACATCACAAACATCTACAAATGGTATTTGATATACTACAGCAACATCAGCTTAACGTCTGGCTTTCTAAGTCCTCTTTTGCTCAACCACAGCTGAAATATTTGGGTCATGTGGTTAGTGGTCAAGGGGTGGCAACCGATCCAGTCAAGATACAGGATGTTCAGAATTGGCCGACACCAACCTCTGTTAAGGAACTTCGGAGTTTCTTAGGTTTGCTTGGCTATTACAGGCAGTTTGTTCAAAATTTTAGAGTTCTTGCAAGGCCCCTCACAGATCTGCTCAGAAAGTCTCAAATGTTTGTTTGGACACCTGCTACTGAAGCTGCCTTCCTTACTCTGAAGCAAACACTTATTTCTGCACCTATGTTGAAGTTGCCAGACTTTACCAAAACTTTTATTGTGGAAACGGATGCTTCTGATAAAGGCATTGGAGCTGTGCTGCAGCAAGAAGGGCATCCAATTGCTTTTGTGAGTAGAGCCTTGGGTCCAAAGAATCAAGGTCTCTCTACCGATGAAAAGGAGAGTTTGGCAATCTTTATGACCATTGATCATTGGAGGCCTTACTTGCAACATGCTGAATTTGTTATTCAAACTGATCACCGAAGTCTAACTCACCTTGATGATCAGAGACTGAACTCATATTGGCAGCAAAAGGCCCTCACCAAACTGCTTGGTCTTCAGTATAAAATTTCCTATAAGAAGGGGTCCACTAATAGTGTTGCTGATGCTTTATCCAGAAAACCTATACTTAATTCATCTGAATTGATGGCAATTTCAGTTGCTCAGCCGGCTTGGCTTCAAGAATTGCAGAGCAGTTATTCTTCTAATGAGCAGATTAAGAAGCTATATGCAGAACTCCTACTTGCTCCAGTTCAAGGAAATTTTTGCTTAAGTCAGGGAATTATCAAATATAAGGGCAGAATCTAGCTGGGACACAATGAACACTTACAGCAACAAATCATGAGTGCTCTACATAGTAGCCTACTTGGGGGACATTCAGGGGTGGCTGTGACCTATGATCGGATCAAGAAAATTTTTGCTTGGCCTCATATGAAAACAAGAATTCAAGTTTTTGTAGCTGCTTGTACTATATGTCAGCAGGCCAAGGCAGAAAGAATTCCTTACCCTAGTCTTCTGCAACCACTACAAGTGCCGGAGTAGGCCTGGCAGGTGGTTACACTTGACTTTGTTGAAGGATTGCCTCAGTCTGCCGGTTACAATTGTATTGTAGTGGTGGTAGACAAATTCTCCAAGTATGCTCATTTCATCAAATTAAGTCATCCATTTACTGCCATCAAGATAGCACATCTCTATATGGAGCACATATACAAGCTTCATGGTATGCCTACAGCATTGGTGTCTGACAGAGACCGCATATTCACTACCATCCTATGGCAAGAGTTGTTCAAACTATCTGGCACAGAATTAGTGCCTATCATCCACAAAGTGATGGCCAAACTGAACGGGTTAACCAATGTGTTGAGGCTTACCTCAGGTGTTTTACTCAAGCTTGCCCTTCAAAATGGTCGACCTGGCTGCACCTTGCAGAATTCTGGTATAATACTAACATTCATTCAGCTCTACTGAAGTCACCATTTGAAGTACTGTATGGACATCCACCAAGGAATTTTGGTATTCAAGGAGTTGATTCTTGTACAATTCCTGATCTTGCAACATGGTTAAAGGAAAGGGAATTGATGACTGCCTTACTTCAACAATAGTTATTCAGAGCCCAGCAACGTATGAAATTCTAGGCTGATAAGAACAGATCCGAACGTCATTTTTCAGCAGGTGACAAGGTCTGGTTAAAACTGCAGCCATACATTCAAACTTCTATTAATCCCAGAGCCAACCACAAGTTGTCTTTCAAATACTTTGGTCCCTTTGAAATTGAAAGCAAGGTGGGAACGGTGGCTTACAAGCTGAAGTTGCCTGCTACGAGTTCGATTCGTCCGATCTTCCATGTCTCATTACTCATGAAGAAGGTGATCGGCTCTACTTCTCCCATAACTTCAATCTACTTGCCACCAGACTCCTCCTTGATGCAGGTCCCCGAATTGGTTCAGGATATTCGCCTCAAGAAGAAGAACAATCGTGTTGTCAATCAGCTGCTGGTCAAGTGGACCGACTGGCCTCCCAAAATGGTGACCTGGGAGGACGAAGATGACATACTTCCAAGGTTGAACTCAAGCACGGCTTCAGGACAAGCCATTTTTCAAGGAAGGGAGAATGTCATGAACAAGAGTACTGGAGATTATCAAGTGTTGCTGGCTGACAAAGACCTTGGGTCGAAGCTTAAACGGCAGAGGAAGCCGAGCGTCTTAGTTAATGGGCCGCAGTGGGTCAAGTAAATCTTCTAGGCCCATGAACGGGTGAGGTAGCTGGAGTGCTACTGTGTAATGTTTATAACTCCTGGCGTGAGAGAAGGAACAACCCGATGTGGATCACGGCGGCTCTGGTGGCGGCGGGCATCTTGCTCGAGATCGCCGGCGTGATCCTCGTCCTGTATCCGTGAATCCTCGAGGATATATATGAAACCATAGTTGAATCGTAACAGGACTTCCCATCCTGCTTCAGCGAGAGTGGCGTCCAGATCGCGGATGCGTCCATGTCTTCTTCCAGCGCCGCCAAGGGCGCTACGCAGAACCTGGTGACCTCCCTCTACCAGACACAATTCTCGAGGTGGCCCTGCGTGATCTTGGTCGTGTGGAGCTAGAGAGAGGGAGGAAGAACATTGTGATGGTGGGGCCAACTCCTCTCAAGGGGCAAAATGGTCTTTTCCTATGACATGTAACGGTAGTTGGATGGAAAAATGAATAGAATGTCATATTGGGAACAAAAGTTAAAATAGAGGTCAAATAAGGAACGAAAAATTTTGAGGGCCAAAAAAGGAACGACTAGTTTTAGTCAAATAAGGAATTATCTCTTTTTACTTTCCTCGTGCCGGTCCTATCTCTCGCAATTGGCCGTCCCTCTTCCTGCCTGTCTCTCTCTCTCTCTCTTTCTCTCTCCCTGCAATACCTCTATCAGATCTTGCCCGCGACCTCCCAAGATGCCCCTCCCCTCCCTCCGCGATGTGGTGGCGTCGGAGGAGTTGGCCGAGATCTTACTTGCCGCCCCAGAGTGGCTAAGTGCTACTAGACCCTGGCCTTACCCAGCACGCATGTGAACGGCTTGGACTCCATGCCAGCGAGCAAAGCTAGTTCGGTGATGGCAGTTTATTTTCTTTTGATGTTTTTGGAATGGGTATCACTGTCCAGTCAGAAACTGGCGGTGGTATGGACAGTTTTCATTGTCGATCCTTCCCAACGATACCAGGAACAAGCTATGATGTGGATTTGGGACCAGCAGTGAAAACATTTATGTAGTCTTCTCGATGATGTATCACTTGATCTCCATGATGATCATATCTTCAGTGCAAAAGACAGCTTCTTGTGTGCCCATTAGTTTTTTGTCATAAAATAGCATTTCTGAGTTTCTGAAACTAAATTGTTGCAACCTAATTGCACCTGGAAATATGGTGGTAAAATGTTCTACCGCTTCTGCTTTGCACTTCTCCCAGGATATTCTCACATGGGTCGGCTCCACTACTGCTGCAACACACAAACTCGGAAATGTAGATTGGACTGTGAGTGGTCAAACGTTTGGCTTAATACCCAGGCCGTATGGGCAACAGTGCAAGGGAGCACCTGGAGTGTTCGTAGTTACAACACCAACGCCAAAAGGCAAGCTGTTCCGGATGCCTCCATTTCCCAGCCCATCCACTACATGCTTTTTCAATCTCCAATTGTTGTTCATACTTCGTCTCTACAGCGATGACGGCGTTCTGAGTGGCCTGCCGATCTCAGAGCAACCCTAGGCGCGGCAGCCTTGACAAAGTCCCTCTCGAGCCAGCGTAAGTAGGTCTTCGTAGCAAGCTCTAGAAATACGGTGGCACCGGATTCCAAAACCGGTGGTACCGGTTTTGCCAGGGAGCGTTGCTGGTGATAGATCCATTGTAGATCCGTGTGAGCTAGCGCACGTTTCGTTGTGTTGACCAGAAAAAGTGTCAACAGTTATGGTCCAAACCTGGCGGCGATAAGGACGGTTTTCAGGGTCAATCCTTCCCAATGATGCCACAGACCAGCTGTGATGTGGGTTTGGGACTAGCTGTGATATGGACAGTTTTACAAAGTTTATTACAAGTAAATTCTGGAACTAAGGTGGCAAAATGTTCTATCATTTCTGCTTTGCACTCCTCCCAGGATATTCTCACATGGGTTGGCTCCACTACTGCTGCAACACATAAACTCAGAAATGTAGATTGGTCAGTGAGTGGTCAAGTCGATTGGCTCAATGCCCAAGTCGTATGGGCAGGGAAGCAACAGTGCGAGAGAGCACCTGGTGTTCGTAGCAACACCACCAACGCCAAAAGGCAAGCTGTTCCGGATGCCTCCATTTCCCAGCCCATGCACTACAAGGTGCATCCAGCCCTTTTTTTCACTTCACTTTGCTCTTGTTTGTTTTGAGGTGATCTGTGCCATGGAAGATGAGAATATATAGCAACATCTAGCCATCTAGGGTCAGTAATGGGTAGTTGGTTGATGGATGCCCTGTCTTTTTTTCTAATTCAAAAACCTTAATGTTTACCACATCACTATTCTGTGTAGTACGAGAGATCTCAGCATTCATGTAGTGATTCAATATAGGCACCAATGTTTTAATCTTGGGGTACAACGGCACTCCACTACAGACCATTTGCTCAGCCTTCTTTTGAAATGATAAATGATGTAGTGGCCCTATTGCGGGTATGATGCTATAGCGTCCATATCGTTTTGAGGAGTCCTCTGGTACAAGATTTATCCTGCGATTTAAAATAATGAAAGCACCATTACTAGACCATTAATCACTACATGTAGTTGGAAACACGCAGCAAAATAAAAGTTTTGCTCATATTGGGAACATTTGTTAATGTGGTATTTTTCAGTATGGACCTTTTCTATAACTATTTTTTTCAAATAGACCTTAAGCAAAACTATTTCTTACAGTGGAAAACTTTGTAGAAAGAGTTTTTCCATGGATCTATCAAAAAGAAATAGATAGGGAAAAGGTGTAAATTGAGAAGCGCACAATAAATCTATTAGCACGATGATAATCATGATTTTATTTGTGTATGGAACGGACCAGTATTTCTGCAGCCAGTATGATCATGATTTGTCAAATAATATGAACTGTGTTATAACCATCGCAGATGGCTCCTTACTCGTACGTTGATGAGAAATGTCCGGATCGTGATGACCTATAATGTGCACTGACAATCCTAGTAGTTGGCATTTGCTCGTAATATTAATCCAAGATTTATTCGGCTGCAGTGTTCTATCTAGAGCCCACAATATAATGCAAGCCGGGCCAGACCGCCTGGGATTGCCTTGTGATTTCAATTAGGTTGTTTCAAAATTCTTTGTTGTTATTTGTTTTTGAGGAATCATTGTATGTAATTGTACATTATTTCTTGGTTTTGGAAGGAAACAAATTGACTCCTCGAATGGACCATGTTGCCACACCTGCCGATTTGTCAGCTATCCTGTTCGGCTGCCACTTCGATTATATTTGACTAACATTGCTCAACTTATCTTCGCCTGCGTCCTCTGCACATATATCAAATCGAATTGCCTCCTGTCCCAACATCGATCTGTACTTGCATTCGCAGAAAAATCAACAAGAACACAGTTCACGATGATGTCGTGGCCGAGGTGCAGACAGGTAATTGGGCGTTGAGGTAGTATTTCCCCTTGAGGCACCTGGCAACCATCTCCACGCTCTTCGCGAGCCCCGCGATCACGTGGGTGGTGTGATATCTCACTATAGGAATGTACATATTTCCAAACAGTTTTTTGCAAGCCAACAGTGTTAGCATCATTAGTATTTTTTTTGTCAAGGTGACAACAGTGTTTGGTGTATATTTTTCATCTTTTCCCACAGTTTTTGCACTTGCAAGCAAGGTTATCCCCTACAAACTCAATACCACAGTTTTTTTAGCTAGTGAACCAAAAACTCTGTTGGCCACTTATCTATCCACGCCTCTTATCTGGTTCTGCAACACCTGCAACACGGATATTGCACTGGTCACACGGGTGGACTGTTGCTTCTATGTCATCGGGTGTATGCAACCAAGGAGGATGGCGTATGCAATGTTGACTCCACAGCACATATGGTTCCTGATGCCTCCTTTTCCCAGCAATGTACTGTACGTCCGGCAGGATGCATGTCGTCTATCCATAATCCATTCGGTTTCGGCCTCCTTGTTTTCTATTTGAGTCTGTTGCTGTTTGCAGGTTTTGGAGTTTATAAAGCTGAGCTGGTGTCGGAGGATTTGGCAACAAGCCCCTTAAGATTTTATATATGCTATATAAAGAGCCATGGTTTTAATGGCAATGAGGGAAGACAGTGGGCTATGCATTAGCTGGCAGGTACTGTTGTTTGTGAGGATACAATAATATATATAGAAGGCAGCGTGGCCATGTAGCACTGGTGTATTTGATGAATCTCAGTTCGACCAAAGTCTACTCCATCTTCGGCAATTAATTTCGTCATAAAAATACATTTCTGATCACTACTTTCAGTCACTCTTTACATAACTATAACATCAACTCAACCGCTGTACAATATCAATGGCCACAAAATTGATTTTCTGATGATTGCTTCTCTGCAATACTCTGTAGACTGTAGCATCCGACGCAATTAACCTGTGAGTGGAATGACCATCATTCTCTGCATAGGAGTGAAATAAACAGGTGCACACCTGTTAAGATAGTATCCCAACAGTTCGTTCGGCAATGGACGTTCTTGATGTCCGGTCGCTTGTAGTGGGATGTCGTGCCTCTTAACAGGAACCACTCTAGGTCACACCAGCCGGAGAGAGCCCAGCCTGATGTCTTTCTGTATTTGCTCCGTGGCTGTGTATTCACGTGATGACTTCCCAGTGTAGCCAGAATCCATAATAGTAATTTTTTCCAGAGGGGGCAAATTCAATTTTTATTACTAAAGAGCAACTGATTTCGATGTCTTTCGAGGATATTCTCACGGGTGTTGGCTCTGATCCGCAGCAGCTGCAGCTCACAAAAACTCAAAAAACATACATCATTCAGTGGTCAATTTGATATTCTTAATGCCCAAGTTGTAAGGGCTGGAAAGCTAGCATAGGCGCAAGGGAGCACCTGCAGTACTAGTCTACACCACCAACTCCACAAGTCATTGTCACACCCGGTTTCAAAGACAAAACCGAACGATAATAATATGTGCGCTAGGATCAAGTTTACATACATATGAGGCTTCATTAGTGATAAACAATAGCAGTATCACATAAAACAATACAAAAGACTTACAATTTATCAGAGTCACAGCTTATCCTGGAAACGAAGGCTCCAACACTTCACAGGCAATCGACTGGGGGTTGCGTACACCTAGCACCATCTTCAAAAACTTCACGTCACCTTCTGAGCAGCAGTAAGCAAGGATGAGTACACTTATGGTTGGTACTCAGCAAGGCCACAAGAAATAACCAGAACAGCGATTTAATTCCATCTTCAAGTTTATTAATCATGTGAGGGTCCAGGCCGCTCTTGACCATGAGCACGGCTGTTATAACAGTTTTTAACACTCTGCAGAGGTTGTACACTTTCACCACAAGACGCGTAAAAGTTCAGAAGAACTTTAAACCCAACCATGCAGTGCTGATCAGGCACATTCATCACACTACCTTTGGTGTGACTGCATATGGACGCTACGAGGCCTTTACAAAGACACACAGATAACTAGTGGCCCGCTAGAGTTTCAGCCGCGGTGAGGTCCACAGCCCTCCCAAAAGAGGACGTACCTTAGCAAAGACTACTCCTACAAGAGGACCGGACTATGACCCCTCACCGTCCCCCTCCTTGCCCTTTCGGTAAGGCCACCAGTCACCTATACATCTAATTAATTAGCCAAGACCAGAGCCACATAGTACTCGTGGTTGTACTGTTTTCCTGGGTGGTTCTCCATGTTCCAATTAACATCATCACAATGATATATTAAAAGCACAGATAGAAGGATGGTTAGGAACACTTGCCTTTCTCCAACATAAAGGTACTGTTATGCTTGTCAGGTTTTGCTCACTTGGAATTCTTAGTCTTGAACCAACAGCGATCCTTCTACTCGAAGCGATCATTGGCACAAGCATACAAAGGAAACAAACAAGTACAGCTAAGAACACTACACCAATCATAGAGAAGCTTTTAAAAGAACGCACTAAAGGACGGGCTTGAAGAACAGGATTCGTTGATATGGTTACGTGGGCTCAAGAGACGCTGAAAACAGAGGAACGGTTGAAAGGAGACAACTATCGTAAAACTTGCAGATTAATATATTATTACTTTAATATCTCGAACCTATGCTGAAATCTAATAGCATAGAATTAATAATTGTTACACCATTGAAATAGCATAAGAACAATTATTAAGTAATACAACTAATCTGTAGTGGTCAACATATTATTCCTAGTATAAGCTACTAAGAAGTAACAGATGATCAAAGGCTGAAGGAAAAGATAGAAGCATTAACATATGATCTTTACAAGTTTATACATTATTTAATAATGCAAACTTAAGTTGTAGTGCAATGAAATTGAAATGAGCCAGTAACTAAGATCCTGGGTTTCATTGCAACAACATAAATTTAATTACTAAATAGATGCTAATTTGTGAAGATATATTGTGTCAATGCTTTACTTGGTTTGGATCAGAAAGAATAGGCAGCATGTTAACTGAATGAAAGAAATGCAAAAAGATTAAACTAATGACTATGCATAGCTAATCACGGATTGATTGATTGAAAGGGTCTGTAGGATACATAGGTGTGATTTTGGGTGCGGCTGTTTGCGTATAGGTCTGGATAACTAGCTACTGGATAAAAGATATGACTAGCTGCTCATCACGTAAGCATGATGGCATTATCATGTCATCACCTCCTGGTTGATTTGTTTGATCTGTATGAGAGCTAGCAAGGTTATGTCTCGCAAACGAGAAGGCATAGACACTTGGCTAGGTAACTTGCTACGGCAAAGATAGGGCAGCGATCTCAGTTATGGTAGTGCTAGACGGTGACTGCAGAACGACAACGGCAGCACCAGATGCAGCATAGGCGACAGCGTCCGAGAATTTCGATATATACTTCGATTTGGGATTTGAGAGAGATGGCGGCGGGAGGTAGAATAGAGTGCCGACAGGTGGGGCCCATCGTCCGGTGAGAGGGAAACCAGAGAGGCGAGATGGAGACGAGTGGGCTGGGCCACTGAGCTAGGCCGAGAGAGGGGAGGGAGGCCGGTTGGGCTGGAATTTTGATAGAGGAAAAAGGAGAAAGGTTTTAGGATTTTTATTTGGAGATTATTTTGGGATTTGGTTTGGATTTTGAATTTGCAAACACAACAAAAAACTCATGATGAATTTTTGGGTGTTACAGTCATGAAGTTTAGGATGCCTTCTCTTCCCAGTACATGCTTATATATCTAAATCCTGTTTTCGTTCACCTCTCCAGGCACTTTTTTTCTTGACTTTTTTCATGTGGGTTTTGATTTTGGTGGATCTAAAGCAGCAGAGGAACAATTTTGGAAGAGAGAATATAAAGCAACATATATTGGGTAAGTGTAGAAGGGAGAGACCATGGAACACACAGATGCGTGCTGAAACTTATTAGTTACAAGATAGTAAGGTGTGCCCAAAGCTAATAGCGTGGCTAGACTCAATATGTAAAAGCATATGTAGCTAATAGCGTGGCTAGACTCAATATGTAAAAGCATATGTAGCTAATAGCGTGGCTAGACTCAATATGTAAAAGCATATGTAGCTAATAGCGTGGCTAGACTCAATATGTAAAAGCATATGTATTAGTGTTACGTGGGTATGGTTTCGCCACTGCATTCATGGTATGGTGCCAGCTTATATGGCTATGCTGAACAACTTTAATTTCTACCCTTACTTTTCTGTGGGCTTCAGTCTTTCGCAAAGGAAAAAAGAAAAAAATGGAAATGGCTGTTCTCAATAATGAAATTATAATTTTATGAGTCTCCTGGTATTATTTTTCACGTTTCTTTCGTTCAAAAGTAGTGTCTCTGGACATTTTTATTCCCTTTCATCTGAATACAGCTGCGCTACATTTGGACGCGTTTTGGACAGCAAATGCTTCCCTGATTCAACACTTTTCCCTGATACAACACTTTTCCCCGATCCTCCTATGAACCCTCATCTGTTAAGTTTGAACTGTATCAAATCAGCTGCTTAGATATATTTCAAGTTAGCTATGAGTTTTTTGTAGAATAAGCGTCAAATATATGAAGTTTTTTCTTAAAAAATTAGCTTGTATAGCAATTAATATGCTATCCAATTGCACAGTAATCACTACAGGGAACCGATCATTTGCCGAGTGTCCAAGACACTCGGCAAAGGCCGAAATACACTCGGCGAAGACTTTGCCGAGTGTAACACTCGGCAAAGAGCACACGGCACTGTTTGGGTCGGCAAAGGGGCTCTTTGCCGAGTGTCTTTCTACGGGCACTCGGCAAAGGCTTAGCCGAGTGTCTGGGCCCACACTCGGCGAAATAAAGGCCATGACGGCCCGAGACGGCGCGCGCGCGTTACATGACGTCACGCCGACGTGGCGGCGACGGCGACGGACGGCGGACGGGGACTTTGCCGAGTGTCCACAGGTGGCACTCAGCAAATATGGAGGCTTTGCCGAGTGCCACGTGCAGACACTTGGCAAACGGCCTGCCGTCACAGTGACGTGGTAGGGCACCTTTGCCGAGTGCCTAGACGTGGCACTCGGCAAAGCCTCCCTATTTGCCGAGTGTTGCCACGTGGCACTCGGCAAAGCCCGACCATAAGGTGCCACTGTGGTAACACTTTGCCGAGTGCCGGAGCAGTAAACACTCGGCAAAGCTCCAACACTCGGCAAAGGGTGACCATAAAGTAACAGAATTCACCCTTTTGCCGAGTGTATGGTAGAAAACACTCGGCAAAGGCCCTCTTTGCCGAGTGTACACTTGGCAAAGGTGCCAAACTGCCCCCTGTATTTATTTGCTCGGTCAGGTATAACGTGCCCCCACTCTACAAACATTACAGGCAGTTCATATAGATGACAATACACATTACAGACAGTTGATATAGATATAAATCCACAACCACAAATTCACAATCATAAATCCACAATAACCATAACAAATAGTATCGCAACCATAAATCCACAATCACACATAGTTCGACAACACAACTCACAAGCACAATAAGGTTTATTTGTTCACATCCCTAAGTCCGCGAGTTCACAAGCACAAATCGTTCACAAAGAGCATCACTGAGGAGGCTGTGGCGGTGGGTCGAACAGTCTGCGGCCAAGCCGTGTCGACAGATCTTCGTCCACAGGAGGCTCGTTCGACGCCGCCGCCGATCCAGCAAAATTCTGCACAAGTTTTAGGACAGAAACAAACTAGAGCTAAGTTTTCTAAGCTATGGTTGTGTAACAAAGTTTTCTAAGGTTGTCATTGGTCGAAATGAAATTATAAAGTTGCCAAGTGACTCACAGGAGAAGATGCTGGAGGTGCCAACGTTGGCGGGGCGAATTGCATCGGTGGCGGACTTTGCCCCATGTTCCTTGCCATGCCACTGAACCAGTTATACCAGTCCATCATCTGCTGCGCCCGGAGCGCTTGTTCTCCTCCGATCGCTGCCGCTCAGCGTCCAGCCGGGCCTCCAGGTCCTCCCTTCTCCTCTTCTCCTCTTCTAGCTGGGCCTGCAATATTCCATCAAAGTGTTAGAATCCAAAGGTATGGAAAAATGAACGAAAGTGTAATAAAGCAGAAATAACCTGGATTGTCTGCATATGAAACTGTGTAGCGGTCTGTGGTTGGCGTATGTCCGGGTTAGCGCTACCAGCTCGGATCTGGGAGAATATGGGGGTAGTGGCCGTGTCGAGCATGTTGTCGCCGAGGGCGTACTTCCCAT
The DNA here is from genome assembly GCA_004135705.1 of Alloteropsis semialata. Classification (NCBI taxonomy): domain Eukaryota; kingdom Viridiplantae; phylum Streptophyta; class Magnoliopsida; order Poales; family Poaceae; genus Alloteropsis; species Alloteropsis semialata. The sequence continues at coordinate 65,473,723 of CM014271.1, read as the reverse complement.
GCCTCTTGCCTCCTCCCATCCTCATGATGACTTCTCCATCAAGCGGCTGGACGGCCGGATCCCACTCAGGCCCATGCTTTTGCTTCCCCATCTCCGAGTACGTACTGAGGCGGTTGTAGACCATGGGATTGCTGTACGCCTCTGGCCCGGCTTCGGGGTTGTACCGGATGTCGGACGTCGCCTTGCCCATGTGGGACAAGGCAATAGCCTGAACTCAGTCAGCTGCTCGCCTTCATGTGACGCCGACTACAAAACACAAAAAAAACAATATGATTAGAATAAAAAAATGATTCGTCGTACCCATCTTTCACGATATTCGTCGATGGTAAGGCTGCCCTGATGGTGTGATGGACCTGGCATCAGCAAACGGCGCTCCCGGGCAGCCAAGTGTGTCTCCATCCACTCGGAGGAGCACCACTCGTTCACCATCCTCTCCCAAGCCTCGGGATGCGAGGCACACCACCACGGAATCGCCTACACGGGATCAAGTATAAGAAGATTAGATTATACGTACTTAATCACAGAAGGAATCATAATTAAAGTTTTTTATTTACCGAGATGTATTGTTCGTGGGTCAGGTAGATGGTTCTTGCTTCTTCTTTTGAGTGCTTAATTCCTCTATCCTTCCAGAAGTCAATGACGGCCTGGACGCGCGCCTCGTAGTGCATGTCCTTCACAAGTTTATGAGCCGCCAGCTTTGCCTGCTCACCCGCTTCCACCTCGCGTCCAGGCTCGCATCTGTAGAAATCCTGCATATATATGCCATGTAGTGGTGACAAATGTAGAAATACTGCATATATATGTGTTGAAAAATGTAGTGCGGGAAACACTTACCCACAGCTCGGCAAGCACCCGCTCCGCCTTGTTGGGGAAGCGCCTGTGCTCCCGATCCTCGAGGTCGTCCGTGCCGTCGTAGTAGTGGGCGAACGTCTCCGCCGGCCCCTCGACTCCGTGGTGCCTCACTATGCCAGGGTAGTTTGCCCTGCACAGAAGACCCAGGATGCCGTTGACCTTGCGGTTGTGAGAAGCACCCCGCTCTACCACTTGCCAACCCCTGCAAAGTGATTAAGATAGATTGTTAGTTTCTATAGTGAATTTCAACATATTAAATAAAAAATAGAATGATAACATATAAATTTTCTTACCTCGAACCGACCGGTCGGATCATCGGACGATGTGCTAAAGGTATCGGCCGCTTTGGGAGTTGTGAGGGACCGCACTGCCATAATTTGTTAGCGGAAGCGGAACCCTCCCCCGCCTCCCCCCTCCTCCTCGGACGACTCCACCTCGCCCTCCGCCACCTCCGCGGCAGGAACCTCGTCCTCAGACGAAGACGAGGACGAAGGTACAGGGGTCGGTGCCCTGGCCTTCCGTCGACCCCTGCGTCCACCTTTCCCTCGCCCCTTGCGTCCACCGCTCCCAGACCCCTCAGGTGCCTCGGAGTCACGTGACCGCCTCTGGTAAAGTGAGTTCACGTTCCTAAGTCCGCCCACCATCTTGTCTCAGTCACCTGCATTGAAAAAGACAAAATCAACATAATTAGAAAGAGACGCAAAATATAATGAGAAATAGACGCAAATTGAGCAAAATATATAAAGTAATTAACATGCATGGTATTATAAAATAATAAAATAGCTAGGATCATACATGTTTTAGAAATAATCATCGTGATCGAGATTTTCTTCTTCGATCTCATCATCACTATCACGCATTTCGAGATCCTCATGCCCGTGCTCCTCAGGTTCTTCCATCTCATCATCATCACTCTCAATGCCTAAACGCATTTTTTCAAGTAACTGCACGTCCTTCAAGTTAAGAACCACATCTCCATCATCCACTTGTTCATTCATTTGTTCTACATCCATTTCGTCCGCTTCGGTTAAGTCTATCACAAAACTCCCTTCTAGCCCATCTTCTTGGAAGAACTCTCCGGCATACGTGTTTGGATCGAAGTTGTAATCTTCATTGTTTGGGACAGGTAGTTTTCCGTGTGGCGATACCTTGTACACAACATCCCAACCCTGAAGACGCTTGTTGGTTGTGCACGGATACAAGAGGTAATAAACCTGTGTGGCCTGTTGAGCCACAATATATACATCTTCTCCGGCATAGATGGATGATTGTTGAATTTCGACTAGCCCAACGTTAGGGGTCCGTCTCACGGCTGAGGGATCAAACCAATGGCATTTGAATATGACAGGATTAAGAGGTTTGCATCCACCAAAATCGAGTTCGTATATTTCTTCAATTATTCCATAATACTCGACCCCATCAAGGCCTGGCGTACAAACTCCGGTATTTGTGGTCATGTAAAGCCGTTGGATCCTCGGTATGAAAGGAAGGTATCATAGGATCTTCTCGGGAATCGTGGTCTGCCTCTTAGTGCCATCACCAGAGTCTACCTCCACGAACCTGGACGACTTGCACTGTGGACAGTACTTCGCGTTCTCATATTCTTTCCTAAATAAGACGCATCCATTCGTACAAGCATGTATCTGCTCATACGGCATCTTAAGTGCGCGAAGTAGTTTCTGTGCCTCATACATGCTCTTCGGCAGAATGTGACCATCCGGAAGCAAGCTGCCAAATACTTTCAACATGACATCAAAGGCTTCTCGACTGTGGCTAAATTGCGACTTTATGGCCATCAGACGTGCAATGGCATCCAGTTGTGAGACCCAGGTATGCTCGTGAAGGGGTTTCTGTGCCGCTGACAACATTTTGAAATAAGCCTTTGCACTGGCCTCCGGCTCGTCCTCCGTAGATCCTTCATCGATCTGTGCCTCATCGTAGCCATTCAACATGTCTCCGACACCGGCATCATCATCAAATTCCTCGATGTGTTGTCTCACGACTTCGTCTCTCACACGCTGGGCCTCACCATGGCAGGTCCACCGAGTATAGTCCGACGTAAATCCATGCTTGATGAGATGTTTGCTCATGTCCGTCTTTGTTTGTCGTTTATGGTTTGCACATTTGACGCATGGACAGAAAGAACGTGTAGTCTTGGCAAATGCAAATGCTTGGTTCATGAAACCTTCAGTCTTGGTCAACCATTCAGCAGTCTTCTGAGCAAAGCCCGTGTACATCCACTCACGGTCGTCCATACTCTAACAGATCACCAAGGGATATCAAACTAACTTTTACATCTACCCGAATGTCTATCATTCTCTAATAGGTGATGATAGGTCCTAATCCCACCCGAGGACGTGTAGATGGGTTAGTTTTCAAGGTCTACTCTTATCTGAGACAGAATTTCGGCAGCACCTCCTCGCTGTTCTCCAAATACACGTCCTGGAAAGGAGATTGTGTATCCGGAGAACAACGGGGAGGTGATGCCGAAATTCTGTCTCAGATAAGAGTAGACCATGAAAACTAAACCCATCTACACATCCTCGGGCTGTCCAAAAAACGTGGACAATTCGAAACAGATATGATCACACATATGCAAAAATCTGCATATGTCCAACCGTATCTCTTTCGAACGGGAGACGCCTATGGTTACGTGAACAACGAACAAGAAAGGAAAAGTGGGGACTTATGTCTCACCGTGTGTCGTCGGGGTGTAGGCCGGCCTCGATGGAAGGGGAGACTCCTCTGCAAAAAAAAGAGAAAAAAGTGTTAATAATTGAAAATTTTGGGAGCACCTCCCCTACAAAGGGAGGTTTCCAACCCTGCAATAGAAGAACGGCACGATGCCAACAACATTCAACATCCAACATTTATTTCACATCAAACATTCAACAACCACGATTCTAAGAAATTGAAGATTCAACGTCATTAACTAAGAAATATTCTAAGAATTTCTAACTCCGGAAATTCTAACTCCACAAGGGCGAAATTTTTCTAACTCTAACATTTCTAACACTAACATTTGTAACTCTAACCATTCTAACTCTAACAATTGTAACTAAAAATCTTTCTAACTCTAACAATTCTAACTTTAGCAATTCTAACTCTAAATTTAACTCTAACAATTCTAACTACAATTATAAAACGGCAATCTTACCTTTGCAGGGACGGGAGCAGGGGCGGCAGAGGCGACGGGCGCCGGGGCGGAGAAGGAACGGCCGGCGACGGCGAC
>CM014271.1:65455359-65466575 GCA_004135705.1 Alloteropsis semialata | reverse complement strand
CACGAGTTGGAGTGAGAGCGAGTGAAGTGACATGAAAGCGCACCACGCAAGGCACAACACAAAAGGGTGCTCCGATCCTATCCCTAACGATCGTGTGCTGGACCCTCTGATTGGCTTCTTGATGATACCTATTTTGACCATATCGTTGCTTGATCCATCAGGTTAGTACACAGTCCGTATAATGTGTCGACGTCGTCTCCAATTCGTCTCCTTGAATCTGCTGTTCCATCCGTAAAATCAATGTCAATAGCCTACCTTCTCTGCCACCAACTAATAATAAGCATCTTTGCCATTGGCGCTTGCTTTTCAAACACCATCATTATCACCTACCTATCTTGGGAAAATAATCAATATGGTTTTAATAAATCCCCAAAAAGTATTCAACATTAGTGAGTCACTAGTTAACCTACTTAGTTAACATTGAAAGTTAAGTATGGTTTCAGAGCCCTGGCCTAATCATGTACCTAGCTTGTATTATGCGAACTGAGCATTCATCGTTAGATCTCTAGCTTGTGGTGAAACCTACCCACTTAGATTCGAATCCTCAACTCGGCTGCTTACATTTTTCTGTATTTATTCTAAAATTAATTTGCGCTATTATTTCAATGGTCATCGACGTGCCCGTCGATAGCAAGGCACGTGTAGTGATTTCGTCAATCATAAGATCGAAACAACAACCGGTAAGTCTTTTTTTTTTCAGATGTGCTCATAATATGGTCTGCATACATGTATTAATATGGGTGAGTGTGCATACGTGTGTGAGCGTCATCTGTGTGTGTGCGTACCGGTGTTTCGCAAGAAAAAAGTACCTAATAGTATTATGCTAATTATACTATGAAATTTGTATACATATACTACGCTCTAGCATATGGAAAAGAAAAACACGATCCACATAAAGATATGTTGAGCCTAAATTGTCACAGTAAAAAGAAAAGATGGTTGATCAAGTTGAACACCAAGCTCCGCAAGCAAAAGGATTCCAAGTTTCCAACGGTATTATCTCTACAGTTGCATCAGGCATAGATTTAAATTCTGCATCTACTATATTATTAGACCATGACTCTGTCGCATGCATGCTAGCTCTCTCACAAAGCTATCACGATCGAGTGAACACATAGCATCGACGATCTGAGATCTCATAAATGAAGCTAAGCGCGCTAGCTAGCACGAGTGACAGCACACCAGGCATTAGGCAAGAGTGCAACGACATCCTATTTTAATCAATCTGTTGTGTCAAATCAATATCGCGTATGTTTTGATAATATAACAAGCATTTCTGCTTTCAGCCCTGGCCTAATCAGCTAGCCACTACAAGAGTGGTTATCTTTCCCAACAGTGTCTTCTCACAAGTGGCCAACAGTTTTAGTATATTTGGTTATCTAATCATAAAATTGCAGGCAATGGTGTTGTCGGGGATTAGGTTGTTGGCAAATTGCAAAAATTATATGAAAAGCTAGTCACTACAGTTAGAAAAATGATGGCCATTTGCAAAAATTACTAGTGGATACCAACACTGCTGGCCACTTAAAAAATATTGTAGGGAAAGATGACAAGTCTTGTGGTGAGCTCTCTTGGAAAAAAATGAATATGGTTTTTACCCGCAAAAAAAAAAAACCAGCAACATTATTAGTGAGTCGCTAGCGCACTTATTCGTAACAAATAAGTATATGTGCTTTCAGTCCGGTACTGATCGTGTGCCTAGTATATATTATGGTAAATATACTGTGGAATTTCTATTTGCTTCGCTTTGGCATGGAAAAAGAGGATTTGCATAAAGATATATATGTCTCGCCTGAAAATTGTCCCCACAAAATAAGTTGGTTTTGATCCAGTTGAACACCATGCTCCACGAGCAAAGCATCTTGTTTGCCTCCGAAGTAAAGCTGAATGTCGTCCTTTTTTTCCCCAAGTAAAGCATCATAAGCTTTTTTTTCAGAAAAGAATTTTATAAAACACCATTGTCCTTCCGTCCCCAAGAGTTAAATATCATTTTTAAACGGCAAAATTCAACATTAGTGAGTCATTAACGCACTACTAATCCAGCCCTGGCTTCCACACATGGCAGATTATTATTAGAGGTTAGGCACTGATTGGATTATGACCAGCTAGCGATCGATATGATCTAATCTTATCTCCTCCAGATTTCAGCGGGCCCACTCGCCAGATCAATCAAAAAACCGCGAGAAATGCAGTGCATCTAGAGTAGCTCACCGTCGTAGTCGTAGCTAGGTGATGACGCGATGCACGTTTTTCCACAGGGGGTGGGCCCCTGCCACCTCAGCATCCGTTCCCCGTCTTCTTGGGTTGGGTTGGGATCTGTCAGTCTCGTCCTCCTGGGCCCGCGTGGCAGTGGGTGGTGCTCGTTGCCGGCGAGCTCACCGGGAGGTGGCGGCACCGCGCGCCTCGCCGCTATTTAACCAGCACAAATCAGTTTGGAGAGCAGCAAAAGATTCAGATTTCGGAGTGAGCAAGCCACACTCCACTCCTGCAGTCCACTTCACTTCACTCCCAGCTAGCCATGGATCCCACAAAGGTGAGCACAATCCAGGCATCTCCTCGCTCTCTTCTAATGAATTGATGATGATTTGTACATAGTCATATACTATATCAGTGGAGCTAAGCTGTAATTAATTAGCAAAGGGATTAGTTGAAAGAGTACACACTGAATCGAACATGCATAGATGATGAGTACATACATACATAAATATATATATACTCCTTATATAGGATAGCTGAGAGGAGCAGAGATAATAATTAATGAACAACGTAACGTGCGTGCAGTTCCGGCCGTCGAGCAGCCACGACACGACGGTGACGACGACGAACGCCGGCGCGCCGGTGTGGAACGACAACGAGGCGCTGACGGTGGGTCCGCGCGGCCCCATCCTGCTGGAGGACTACCACCTGATCGAGAAGGTGGCCCACTTCGCCCGCGAGCGCATCCCGGAGCGCGTGGTCCACGCCCGCGGCGCCTCCGCCAAGGGCTTCTTCGAGTGCACCCACGACGTGTCGTCGCTGACCTGCGCCGACTTCCTCCGCTCGCCGGGGACGCGGACCCCCGTGATCGTGCGGTTCTCGACGGTGATCCACGAGCGCGGCAGCCCGGAGACGATCCGGGACCCGCGCGGGTTCGCCGTCAAGTTCTACACGCGGGAGGGCAACTGGGACCTGCTGGGCAACAACTTCCCCGTCTTCTTCATCCGCGACGGCATCAAGTTCCCCGACGTCATCCACGCCTTCAAGCCCAACCCGAGGTCGCACGTCCAGGAGTACTGGCGCGTCTTCGACTTCCTCTCGCACCTCCCGGAGAGCCTCCACACCTTCTTCTTCCTCTTCGACGACGTCGGCGTGCCCACCGACTACCGCCACATGGAAGGTTTCGGCGTCAACACCTACACCTTCATCAACGCCGCCGGCAAGGCCCACTACGTCAAGTTCCACTGGAAGCCCACCTGCGGCGTGCGCTGCATCCTCACCGACGAGGAGGCGGCGCTCGTCGGCGGCCGCAACCACAGCCACGCCACGCAGGACCTCTACGACTCCATCGCCGCCGGCAACTACCCCGAGTGGAAGCTCTTCGTGCAGGTGATGGACCCTGACACGGAGGACCGGTACGACTTCGACCCTCTGGACGACACCAAGACATGGCCGGAGGATCTGCTGCCGCTGCAGCCGGTGGGGCGGCTGGTGCTGGACCGGAACATCGACAACTTCTTCAACGAGAACGAGCAGCTGGCGTTCGGCCCCGGGCTGGTGGTGCCCGGGATCTACTACTCCGACGACAAGATGCTGCAGTGCCGGGTGTTCGCCTACGCCGACACGCAGCGCTACAGGCTGGGGCCCAACTACCTGATGCTCCCCGTCAACGCGCCGCGCTGCGCGCACCACAACAACCACTACGACGGCGCCATGAACTTCATGCACCGCGACGAGGAGGTCGACTACTACCCGTCCAGGCACGCGCCGCTCCGCCAGGCGCCGCCGACGCCGCTGCCGCCGAGGCCGGTGGTGGGGAAGAGGGAGAAGGCCACCATCCGCAAGCCCAACGACTTCCAGCAGCCCGGGGAGAGGTACCGCTCATGGGACGCCGACAGGCAGGAGAGGTTCGTGCGCAGGTTCGCCGACTCGCTGGGACACCCGAAGGTCAGCCAGGAGCTCAGATCCATCTGGATCGACCTCCTCTCCAAGGTACCTTAGTAGTAACATTCTTCGATCAATTCCTTGTGATCGATTCACAGTATATATCTCTATCTGGTGGTGATATATGGAACGAATATGTATATATGCTAATCTTCTGATCATGTGCATAGTGCGATGCGTCGCTGGGGATGAAGATCGCCACACGCCTGAATGTGAAGCCAAGCATGTGAGTCAGTGTCATGGTCCTGCGGCCTGCCGGCCACCTGCACCACCGCGCCACCTCGACGTGGACAAGTTGTTGTTGAGTCCTTGCTTTCCTTGTCGAGCAATAAGACAAAGACGAGCCAGGCCAAATGGCTCTCTGTATGTCACATGCATGCATGTATCCTACTACATACATATATATGTATGTATACCTGAATGAATGTATCGACGAGTTACTTTCTTGTGGAATCTTCTTCAAATTAATGGGTGCAACGCTAGCTGCAATTAACTGATGTATGTAATATCAAGTTCAGAGATGCACACGCGCATCGTCCTTCCCAGCAGTACCTTTCAGCACAACTCAACCTTAGTGAGATCTACTTGTACTGATGGAGTCAACATGAACAGGAATTGACATGCATGGTTATCTTCTTCTCCTCTGCTCCCACTTCTGTTCATGAAACGCAAATCTGTATAAAAAGATGCACGCAATGGCTCATCAAATCCTTGTAACCTCATCTGTGTCCCTTTCATCCCCACAAAAAAGAATAGTAATCATTCTTCCGCAGTCAATAATATTTCAAAGAAATTTCCTTCAAAAAAGAAACATTTCAACAAAAACAAGAGGATTACTGGTACAGACACAACATATGCTTGCTAATCGTTTGTTTGACATAGAACCCCACCTACAGATTACTCTGATGACCGTGTGTATGAAGACTGTAATACTCTGCTCTTTGATGGACAAGCAGCTAACGCTATATATGATTGTTCTGATCTCGTCCTGTTGAACAGAAATCCGTCACAATCTTGACGGTAGAGGCACCTATACAACAATGCCGAAATGTCTACTTTTGCCGAAATCCAACACAACTCGTTGCAGTAGTGTGTACTATTAGCAGTACGTTGTTATCTGAAAGAATGTACTAAACCATCTTGATTGGCGGCTAATAACTGGTATCTGAATATTCCAATGTTGCCTGACGCTGCTACATCGTCAGCGCCTGTTGCTGTATCCGGAATACCTCTAACTGTCCACCTTTTGCTAACTTCAGTTAACTAAAATTTGAGTGAAACTCAGATGTAATTTTGAGACTCAAGTTAACCGATTGCGCCGAGACTCCAGCTGCTTGGATTCAGCAGGTCTGAAAAAGAAGGACAGCCAGGTTCTGCATGACTGCATCTCAAACATGGAAGTGAGCCACAATTAAGGAGTTGCCGGCATCAACTGCTTACCTCAGTTGCCGGCAAAAGCTCCAGGCCAGAACAATTGCTGAAACCTGAAAGTGAGCCACAATTAAGGAGTTGTCAGGGAAGCTGTCCAGAGGGAAGCGGAGGAAGGAGACGGTCGGGGCGGGGTCGCCGAACACGTCGCAGAAGAGCATGCCTCGGTAGTAGTCGACCCAGCACAGCCAGCGGCGGTCGACGGGGACGACGGCGTCGGTCTGCCACAGGCAGAGCTGCCAGGTGTCGTCGTCATCGGGGTCGCCGTCGCTGTGGAGGACGATGGGTACACGCATGGAGCTCCATTGGCCGCCAAGCTGATCTCCCGGGGGTGCAGCCGATGTGGAGGAGCGCAGCAAGCAGATGTCAGCATAGACCTTAGAGCGGCTGGGCTTGAAGAGCAACAGCTCTGCCACGGCGAACTCGTCTTCTTGTTCGCCAGCTCGGCACAGGATGCCCATGGATCTGACCGTCAGCAGGCGCCGCTTGGCTGGGGCGCCCTTCTCCTGGGGAGGAGGAGGAGGAAGACGACGTCGACGAGGTAGGCGGCTGTCGCGGCGGCTGTAATCCATGTTCAAGTCCGGCTCGGTGCAAGGGGGGGAGAGCTTTGAGCAGCGAGCAAGGGTCGCCGTCGGCGGCGGCGCTGTAGATGAAGAAGTCCTGCACTGTGACTCGCGCGGCCGTCTCGGTAGCGACGCGAAGCAGGGCGAGATGGCGGTGGGTCGCCAGGATGGCCAGGGGCGTCTGTTTCCTGGGGTCTGGGAAGCCCGGCAGCTGCGCGTAGAGGCGGGACACGAGCGGGGGCTCCGCGAGGGAGAAGGCCACGCGGAAGGGGGCTCCCCAGGATGTGGTGGCGGATGCCCTGATGGGCGCCTTGGTGGCGTCGGGGAAGGACTCATCGTCGTCCCTGCGGAAGACGAAGGGCTCCAGAATTACCCAGCTGGGGAAGGCGGCGGCGGCGGCGACGGACGACATGGCCACAGAGCTTAGTCTCGAGACAGATTGGGAACGAAGGGGAATCTCAGCTGCATATATGGATGGATGGATGGATGATGGATATGCAGGTGCAGCGCAGAGCAGGCCGAGACGTGTACGCGAGTCGTGCGCTTTGTTGCATGCAAATGATCCATCCCGCGGCGCGCGACTCGTACCGTCGATCGTGCTGCATGCAACGCGGGTTGGAATTGGAACCACCGAAGAAACCGCCCAGCTAGCAGGCGCGCCCCCTTCCACGCTGTTCTTTTTTCTCGTGCTTTGTTGCATCGTGGATTTCTAAAATTTAACTTTTAAATGTTATAAATCAATAGCGATCCACTTTAGTTTGATTTTGCATCGTACGATTATTGATTTAAAAAAGTGTTGACGCGGAAAATCGGCGGACGTATCTCCCGCGTGCAGCACACGATGACCGGGGAGATCAGCTTCGCTCCAGTGCCAGTCTACACTCCAGTTCAGGTTCGCGGCGTGCCAGTCAATTTGACCTGAAATTGACAAGGGGATAAAACAGTTAAATTGCTCTATGATTGTGCCGGCTCTATTTCAGACGATGGAGTAGCGTCGAATTTTAGCCAAGACCCAATCAGACACGCATCGGCCGATACTGATCGGACCTCAGAATCGGACCTCAATGATGATGTCAATCGGACCGAGTAATCGGACCTCGATCAGACACCAAATCGGACCTCAGGATCGGACCTTGATTGATATAACAGACTAGCCTTTGAATAATGAAATAAAGCATAAAACAAGGCCAATATGTAAAATAATGGATCAGCTGTGTCTTGAAACAAGATATTAAATAATCACAGTGTAAGCCGATACATTGTCCATCTTGTCTAATTGCCAGTTTGACTCATCTTATCGGACCATCTAACCAGCCGATCGGACTATAGCCTTTTCAGAGAAATCTAGCTCCGACGTAGGGAATCTAGATTTCTCCAGCTATGATCAGATCAGATAGCTAGATAACCAGATTCAATTCATCAACCTGTCAATTAAACAAGATGCTCGCACAGGTGTTGATCAGATTAAGCAAAATAAGCAGATAAAACATTAACAGATACGTTCTGATTCTAAGATATGCTACTGAACAATTAAGCAAGATCCAGCTCCGACGTAGGGAATCTACACCACACTTAACATTCAAATAGCAATAAGGCATAACCAAAGCTTCCTTCAACTAATCAAGATGAACCTAGCTCCGACGTAGGGAATCTAGACCAAGCATGACAGTCAAAGATTAATCTAAGCATATTACAAAGATCCAGCTCCGACGTAGGGAATCTACACCAGTGTAATACTCAAAGAACAACCAGATTAAACCACAAAGCAAGATCGGACATAGAACGATGCTGTAAGATAAATATTGCTTAAATCGGACCAAGACCTGTGCTCAAAGCCGTTGAAGAAGTAGAATTGATTCACATGGCGTAGATCTAAACCAATCTAGCAACTCCAACAAACCGCAAAGACTATCTTTAGTAACCAAGATTACTCTAGCTCCGACGTAGGGAATCTAGACTAATCTTGATACCTAGCTCCGACGTAGGGAATCTAGGCTTAAAGTATAGTCCGATAACGATAATCTGTTGAATAATCAATATTGATCTAGCTCCGACGTAGGGAATCTATATCAATCTTGATTATCCAGAGATAAATCGGTTGAACAGTATAAACGAGAAAGGGCGATGCGCCTCAATTCAAAGCCTATACTAGTTCGATAATTGACTAACTTACTGGTAAGCCGGAGATCAGAACTGATGCAGCCCGTCCACCAATGAGCTTCGTCAGGTAACTACTACTAGGGTTTTGGCGTGAAGCCGGGTTGTATTGAATTGTGAGAATTGTTCTTTACAATGGACGAGGGTTCATATTTATACCCTGGTCATGGAGAGTCCTGATCGGACCAGACTTAACTAAATAAGGTAAACTAAACTTAAGATACAATGGGACTCTTAAACACCTTCTGAAAAGGAAATAGTCCCCGAATCTGACACGTTTCTTCCTCAGCCGACGCGCCTTCCTTCTTGCACTCGTCATCGGGTTGGATTTCTACCTCATCGGACCCCTTTTCGGTAACGGCTTCCTTCTTTGTCGCCTTCGGCCTTGACCAGTCAACAGGTCCACCGTGCAGCCTCATCCTCACCACGTCATCATCTGACCCACCACGTCAGGTGCGAAAATCCGGTGTCAACAAAAAGAATTTTTGACGAAAAAATAGATTTTCAAATATTTTGAAACTTTATAAATATATGCGATAAAGCAAAAGTGCTTGATTTTATTTTAATATATGGACTCACAGAAAATATAGATTTTAAATAAAGATCCTTCCAAAAAACTCTATTTAAACATTTAAATGAGTTGTTTACATTGAGATGCTTTAAAAAAATTAAAACTTTTATAGACACATGTTATAAATCAATAGCTGACCTTTTTTACTTTTATATGGCATTATAGCAAATTTATATCTCTATTGCTAATAAATGCGTGCGATTCGCGGCGCCCCCTCCCACACGTTCTTTTCCTCCTGTGTTTCTTCACATCATGGGTTCCTTTTCCTGGTGCTTCTTCCCATCGTGGGTTCGAAACCACGTGCCCACAAAGTACCAATCAAAACTAAATAAAACACATGCAGAATTCTGTTTTTTTTAATAAATGATATAACACTAGCCATTTTGTTTTGATTTGGCATCGTAACTATCGATGCATTAAAATGATTTTTTAATAAAACACTATATTTAAATTGTCATATGAGCTGCTTACACTCATGAGCTATAAACATATCTATAAATCAAAAGTGATCATTTCACTTTGGCATCACAAAATATTTAGACCTAGTTTGTAAATATATGTTATAAATCAATAATTGACATATTTTACTTTCATCTTGCATCATAGCAAATTTATCTTTTAAATAAAAAATTTTGGCAGAAAGCTTACTTTGATCTAGCACCATACATATTGTAGTTTTCTAATTGAAATTATTCCCAGAAAGTTGTATTCATTTACGATGCAAGTTATTTATATACAAATAAATAGATATCCATTTTGTATTGATGTAGCACCATAGCGATTGTAGAGTTTAAGTATATTGTTTTTAAGTAGAAAGCTATATTTAAATTGTCACGTGAGTTATTTACACCAGCGGTGGTTTTTCAAATTCTTGAAGCTTTTTAAATATATTCTATGAATATATAGCAAGTTAGCGACCCATTCTGTTTTGATTTGACATCATAGCTATTGTAGCTTTTAAATAAAAACTATTCTAAAAAGCTATATTTTAATTGTCAAGTGCATTGTTTACACTAAGATGGTTTTAAAAAACCTTAAAACTTTGTAAACAGATGTTATAAATCAAATATGATAAAAAATGTTGCTCTGACAAAAATAATGTTGCCACGACAGTAGAGCAAAGATTAGTGTTAACAAAAAAAAACAAATCAAAACAAGACGTGTAAAGGAACCACACGTAGTGCAGTCGGTCGAGGCTCGAAATGGAGAGTCGTCTGGACGGGGCTCGAACCCCAGCTCCTGCATTGCATGGCCTCCTGTGAAAGGCTGGGGTCAAAGACCCTATGTCGAAAAAAAAAAGAAAAACAAGACGTGCAAATGATAGGGCACGATTTGTTGCACTTGCAAGCTGCAAGATATTTTGCATACATGAGACTTCTAATGAGATCCAATTATTTTGTAATTGTAAGAAGAGTGTATATGAGATACCTTGAATGCTTTGTGAAATATTAGATGTGTTGCATATACTTTGGTCTGCCATACGTAATCAAGTGCAACTTACATTGTCTATTGAATTGATTGATTGCTGGTAAGATTATTATGCTATCTATTTATAATTTGTATTGCCCGTAGCAACGTACGGTACCAACCTAGTCATCTGAAACAACATAAAAGCTCAACAGAACAAGCTCGATTGCCGGTAAAACATGTTTGCACATGAGAGTTTGTGTGCTTCTCCTGTGGCCTGCGTCACTTGTTTCGTTGCTTTAAATTTTACCCAACTCTTTGCAGTTGCAGATATCAGAAACTTAATCTTTGCAGCCCAATTAATCAGAATTGCAGGTACATATCGCCAACACAAAATGGAGCACAAAAAAACAAGCCAACGGATTCAAATACTAGTCACACATGCATGAATATCACAGGATAATATGGAAGGTTGAGACATCCTCAAAGTTTAAAACACTATAGCTTAGACACAAGCAACAGACGACTCGAAGCAATAGGCGATACATCCTATACCCCACCAAATCCAAAACAAAATGGCCTTCAATTTGGTTGACAAGCAATAAGCAGGACAGAAGCCTTTCTTGTGGAACCATCGGATATTTAGAAGAAAGCAAAATGGTTGGGCGGGAAGTTATGTATATAATTAAGATGTAGGAAGAAGTTGGCAGACATGACTCATTCCATGTCCTTCCTCTTCCTGCAGTGACAAAATAAAAATTATCTAGATGGCTGATGTTCAAAGTAGACTTGCGTCTGTACTGTTACCAAGAGAAGGCTAGTATGCAAAGGCTGTGTGCTTCGTAAAGTAGTTGTTTACTTAGGAAAGAATTGCAAAAAAAAAAGCAGACGACATTATTGACTGACGGTAGTAGTTGTTTCGAGCCGTGCATTATGTGTTGCTTCCGCAT
>CM014271.1:65419151-65448444 GCA_004135705.1 Alloteropsis semialata | reverse complement strand
GATCTCAAATGTTTTTATGTGAATGTTCGAAAAAAATGCAATTAAAGTCGGGTCAAAATCAATTGACAATTGCGACGATTTCAATCTTATTGCGTGAAAGATCGTGTACGACATTGACATATGACGAGCAGACACGTAGACGCGTATATTTGTATATAACTAACCCAAATATCAAACATTTAAAAAAAAATAACCAAAAGAGCCTTTGGTACCGGTTGGTAACACCAACCGGTACCAAAGGCCCTCCCCCGCATGCCTACGCGGGGGGGTCCTTTGGTACCGGTTGGTGTTACCAACCGGTACCAAAGGCTCCCTTTGGTACCAGTTCTGGACCCGGTACCAAAGGCCGCCCCCCTTTAGTCACGGTGTCGCGGTACCGGTTCCAGAACCGGTACCTATGAGGGTTACGAACCGTTACCGATGAGCATCTCTCCAGTAGTGTAAAGACTAATCCCGATTACATTGTTAATAATGATCTGTATTAAGAAAAACTCATCGAACTCAAATTCACTAAGCATGATTAAGGCTTACCAATAAATTATTAAGAAACATAAAATCATGGATTCCGAATAATAAAACTTTTAAGCGTTTGTGCACCTGCTTAGTTTGGTACACTAATTTCATGGAGAGCAAGTGCAGTATTAGGGGCCGTTCGGCTGGTAGAATGAATAGTGCTCGGCTGGTAGAATGAATAGTATTGTGTGAGAGAAAATAAGCCGAGTTGGGCCAGCCGAGCACTGTTTATCAGGTCAGCCGAACAGGCTTTCTACGCACGCAACCAACCTCCTGTTGATCAGGCCTGATTCCCTTATAAAATGACACGCACACAAGTATTGCAAGTATTTCAGGAGTGACCGTACACGTACCAGTGTTGAAAACACAGAACTTGCAATTAAAAGAAGGGTCGAGGTTCGGAAATAGGAGGCTTCGAGAACCGCTTCTCCTCTAACATTCGAACAGCTGTACAACCAGAGTGGATGTAGCCACAACAACAAAATCAATAGGGTAGCAGCTATGAGGTGCTGCAGGTGAGACACAACCAGCGCAGATCGGTAAGTATCGAGACTGAAATGGCACAATCCAGTACTAGCTGCACGAAGTGCATGTAAAAATTGTCCGGGTGGGTTTGTGATGCAAGAGTGTCCGCTGTGACTCTAGGGACATTTGAAGTTCATGCCATCACAATGCATTTGCTAACTAAGTGATGACTCATGGCCAGCGCCGAAGCAGGGCAACTCCTGCACGAATTGAGCACATGGTCTAGGGTTACATCGGCTGCTTGTCATCTAGGAAGGAATGCTCCAGCGTGGAGGCATACTCTATGCGTTTTGATTTGTGGGAACCCGGTGCCTCAACCCATCCAGCGACAGCGAGAGCAGAGGGTTTTCAAAATAGTAGGTATTTCTAGTGTCCTTGTTGGAAAAAGGGACAATTGCAAAACTGCCCTCCTTTTTAACTCGAACTGCATGTTTGCTCCTCTTTTTCAAACTTTGCACGTTTACCCCTGTTTTTGGAATCTGAATCGTCCGTCTGCCCTTGTTTCTGGACGCCGTGATTTGAAGTCCCTTTTGACCGATTGAACTGAGAAAAAAATGATTGGTAAAGAGAAAAGAATGGGAATAGATGTTTTTGCCCCTGCCTTATCCAGAAGGACCTCCTCCTGAACGAGCCCTCATATCCCTATCAATTCTCTTCCTCGTGGCGGCGGTTGGGCGGAGTGGTGGCCAAGTCATCGCGCGGGGGAGGCGCAGGTGGAGTGGACAGCACGCGATTCGCGAGGAGGCGCAGGGTGCACGGGTCGCAGCCCGCCAACGCTGCCGCAGTCCTGCATCGGGGCCGCCGAGGCCGGCGTGGAGGGCGCAGGTCGAGGGCCGTCGAGGCCGGCGTGGAGGGCGTGGGGTCGGGGGCTACAGAGGCCGGTGCGGAGGGCGCCGAGTGCACGGAGGTCGCGCGGGTCGGTGGCCGCGGAAGGCACGTGGGAAGAGGCCGCCAGCTCACGTTCGTGAAGGGCAAGGAGGGCGTGCATCTGGGCTCGCCTCCCCGTTGGGCACGCGGCCTAAGGCCGCCAGTGCGCAGCCTTCCTCCACATCCAGAGGAGCGTAGGGGCCAAGTGCAGCCATGGATTCAACTGGGTAAGCTCTTGAACATCCATTTGTATTGGATCGATTCGGTTTTTAGAGCGATTTATTTATATGCCAAGGATGGTAGCCAGATTTGGGAGCCCATTAAATTTTGCTTGCTGTAAATCAAATCATGTGATATGTGATCTGTAGGCTGAATCAAAGTGAACTAAAACTCATTATTAAGATTCGATCACATTGGAGTTTACCAGATGGGGGGCCAAAGACTTATATAAGGATACAAAATCAAGAAGCCAATTTGAAGAAGAAAGCCTGGGAGGCCAAGGAATTCTAGGATCAAAGCATCAGATGAATCTGGCAGTACAAAAAAAGGATGTGCCCTGAATGCCATGAACTAGGCCACACAGCAAAAAAGTGCCATGCTGCTGCACAGAAAAGGAGCTTCTTGTCTTCTGAGAATGCATCAGAGGGGGGAAGCTATGACCCTAGTAATGCTGACACATGGTCAGCAAGGGGAAGGGGTAGATGTTGAGGTACAAGAAGGTCATCACCTACTGAATCATCTAAGTAAGTGTTGCATGTTTATTTTTCTTCAATATTGTACTAATCTGATATCTATATTATGATTTGCATAGTCATTGATACATTCTTTTACTCCATTGTTCTGCAGTGCCAGTACAAGTCGCATTGGAGGAGAAAGACCACCACCTGGGAGGGGTAGAGGAAGAGGAAGAGGTGTTTCAAGGCTTGCGCTGCATACTTCAATGCTTAGAAAAGACATTATTTTGGTGCTCAAATGTAATCTGGCCATTGTTTTGGAGTTCTAGAAGTGATGTGGACATGTGATGTCTTTTTATGATGTGAAATATTATGCTTAAATGTGATGATGATATTTGATCTCTCTGTGTTGGTGATAATTGCAAAATATGATGCTTGTGATCTGTACATGTGTGTGATCTTTACGTGTCAGTGCTATGTACTGGTTTGTACCATGTGATGCTTGTATAATTTTATGTTTTATATTCTGTTGTTAAAATGAGACACATGATGCAATTTGCTTGATATATTTCCAAAATGAGTCTGCATGTGCAAATTCCTTTCAATTAAATGGTCATTCATGTCAAGGGCATATATGTATTTTTACCATTTAGTTAACTCTGTTAGCTGCCCTTCACAAAATAGGGGCCGAGTGATGGCTCCAATTCAAAAAACAGGGGCAAACATGCAAAGCCTTAGAAAAAAGGGGCAGACATGCAGTTCGAGTTGGAAACGAGGGCAGTTTTGCAATTGGCCCTAGGAAAAATTGAGCAGAACTAGGAGTTTGTTTTCGAGATGACAAAAAGAGAGTTTTGGAAAATCAAGAGTTGGCTGAGTATTTTTTTAAAATGTTATTACTTCTAGGGATACTGTTGTAACTGCAGCACAAAACAATACTACATAACAATTCTGCGTCCAGCTAGTAAGAGGAAGATGCGTGAAGATGCATGCCACTACCCGAGAATGCGCCTTTGCCACCGGGATGGAACCAGCCATCAATACCAGCTAATCTAACCGGTACATGCTCTCTTGTGTTGGATCGACCCCACAACATTTGGCCCCATGCGAACGCTTTCTTCCATCTCACCTACTTAGCACATGTGACCAGATGATTGATGCTTCCATTTAAAGTAACCCGTAAAGGACCCTTAAGTAATGGGTGATAACTCCATATGTTACTAAAAGGCCATTTTGTATTGGGTGGTGGTAACACCACCCGAACGGTAATAATGAGTCACATTTTAGTACCGGATGGTGTTTGTATCCGGTACTAATGCCACGGATCCTTTACTATCGGGTGGTGTTACTACTGGTACTAATGGCACGGACCCTTAAGTACTAAGTACTAATACCATCTGGTACTAATGGCATGGACCCAATAGTACCAAGTGGTAACACCACCCGGTATTATAACATGCAGCTTTAAGCACCGGATCTTTTTGTAGCCGGTACTACTATGTTTTTGGGGTTGGACCAATTGTTAACGGTCCATAGTCACGCCAATTGTGAACCGCAAGCGCACGGATCATCGTAGCTTTTCCTTTAGAGTATTCCGTCCAAGGTTTATCAATTTGTGGATCGACAATGAACTACCTAGGGTTTTCCATCTAGTCTAACGGATCTAATCCTAGCATGAAGCATTGATTACATATAAAGGGGTAAAACCTACTATAAGATATGAGTGGTATGCAGATTGATCGCACCCAAGAACATAGGCAAAGATTAAGCACAACCAAAGGGGTAAACAAGCCTATCGCCATCTAGTTGTAGTTCTAGCCAATAAGAGCAAGCACATCATGCATCTCATTCAAAGCCGTCTTCAAACTACTATCCTACAGTCAAACCCCCGAAAGCCCCACCGTACACGGGATCACACCCTGTCACGATGCTCCCTATCGGCGTGGGTAACTTAAGAGCACGTTCACGAAGAACGTGTTGAACCACTTGGTAGATCCGGTATGAACATCTAGCCACCATGGCTATAAGATCACCCCAATCAATCTATATCGATAATAGATTGAAAGAAAAGCAAACCCAAGAAAAACACAAGATCATAGAAGAAGGAATCGAGTCACTAAAAGATCGGATGACATGAAGAACATTACTCACATAATAGATGTATTAGATCATCACCTCCGAGTACATACCATATATGATCCACTACTAGCTCCTGAACTCTGCCATGGCACAACCACGCAGGGAGGCCATGGCGGCTAGGGTTGGCCTAACACTACAAGGTTTTGGCCCTAATGCCGCGGACGTTTTGGCGCAACGCCCTATTTTCGTTGCAATACATAGGGCTATTGCGACAATTTCGGATTTTCATTGTGCTAGAAGGGCTTATTGCAACGAAATGTGTAGTGTTGCGAGTAAACTGTCATGCGTTGCGATAAATAGGATATATCGCAACGCATAATGTTTTGTTGCAATTTCGCTGTAGTTAATGCAATGCTATTTTGTCACGGTTGCAATAGGTAGCCATATTGCAAATTTGCAATGATTATATCTCGTTGGTATTAGTGCTATCGTCTGTTGCAATAGAGTCGTAGATATAGCAACGTAAACGCGTGCGTTGCGACTGAGATGTTGGATATTGCAACGGAAAGCTATGGTGTTGCAAATGTGTCTTAGATATTGCAATGCTAACACGAAAGCGTTGCGAGTAGGTCTTGATATAGCAACGAATATAGAAGATGTTGCGAATTGGTCTTAGATATTGCAACGCTTGAATTAATCGTTGCAAAGTGTGGGTGCGTGCACCAGGCCGGGTTTAGTCCGTGGGCCACAGAAATATACACGGCTGGCCTTTGTTATCAGGACCAAACCCTAATCAATCCCTTCACGCAACGACTCGTCTCCTTCCCTCCGACATGCATGAAGAATCCATCTTGCATCCTCTAGGTATAATATCGATCCGATCTTGCACATGAAACTGTTGAGTTCTTTAATTAGTATATAAATTCATGTTTGAATGTTGATTTTATGAGAACCCATTTTTTCCTGTGGCTTAGGATAGATCTAAACCTGCTGTGCTTTATTTGCGGTTGATTGATTTTCCAATGGCAAGTGAGGATCGTAGTTGGATGCTACTGCCTCAAACAGATGATGCGTGGCAAGAATGATATGAGAAATTCATTGAAAAAACCTTTGAATGCACCTTTGAAGGAGAGACTATGTCCTGTCCATGTAGTAGATGCCGTGCCATGGCATTTAGAGAAAAAGAGGAGATCCAAGTACACTTGCTTGCAAACGGGTTTGACAAGGCTTTCATCATGAAAGGACAACCTAGTACTTCTACATCTATCCCTGTGGATGATGATCGTAACTTTGGTGATGTTGAAGGTACTGATTATTATGATGATGGGCCATCCAGCAATAATCTGCTTTCGTCGCTAATCAGTGGTGCCATACATGGTAATATTGAGGAGCCAAATAATGAGGAATCAAAGAAATTTTTCAAATTAATGGAAGAAGCCCGGATTGAATTGTACCCGGGTTGCAAGGAGGCTTCCAAAGTATCTTTCATTGTCAAGCTTTTCCAGATTACGTGCATGTTCGATATTACGAACAATGCAATGGAGCACATAATTCACTTATTCGCTCTTGTGCTCCCCGAAGGACATTGTATCCTAGATACCATGGATAAAGTTTTGAAGGGTAATTCGAGACCTTGGGTTGGACTACCAAAAGATTCATGCTTGTGTCAATGATTGTGTGATATTCTGTGGAGAAGAGTACGAGAACCTGGACTCATGTCCAACATGTGGGGAGAGTAGGTGGAAAAATACTGATTCAGAGGGCCTTGGGGATCATGCTGATGATACTGATGTAGTAAAGAAGAAGCGCTTTCCTCGAAAAATTCTGAGGTATTTTCCACTGATTCCTCGACTGCAAAGATTATACATGAACGAGACCACATCATCGTATATGCGTTGGCACAAGGAGGAATTGGTTGAAGATGGGAAAATGCGTCATCCAGCTAACTCACTGGCATGGAAGCACGTGGATGTGAAGTATAAGGACACATTTGCATTGGATCCAGGTAATGTCAGGCTGGGACTTGCATCAGATGGCTTCAATCCATTTGGGATGTTGAATGTGACTTACACTACATGGCCAGTGATCCTAATTCCTTATACCTGCCTCCTTGGTTGTGCTTGAAACAATCATATTGGATGATGTTGATGCTAATTCCTGGGCCTAAATCACCAGGAATTAACATTGATGTATATTTGCAGCCTTTGATCGATGAGCTTAAAGAGCTATGGGAGAATGGAGTTGATACTTGGGATGCAAAGGTGAAGAAAAATTTTACTCTACATGCAATGCTACTCTGGACAATTAATGATTTTCCTGCATATGCGATGTTGTCTGGTTGGAGCACAAAAGGGAGGTTTGCTTGTCCTTATTGTCACAAGGATACTGATTACTTGTGGCTAAGATTCGGTTCCAAGCATTGCTACATGGGGCATCGTCGTTTTTTGCCTACAAACCACAGGTGGCGAAGGAACAAGGTCAGCTTCAATAACAAGGTTGAAATGAGGGATGCTCCAGAGCCGCTCAGTGGCGCACAAGTACTGGAGCAGTACCAGAGTTTCGAGCAGGTCACTTTTGGAGCGACTACTTCTCGGAAGAGGAAGCAGCGTGACGAAGATAATAGATGGCACAACTGGAGGAAGAAGAGTATTTTCTTTGATCTTCCGTACTGGGAATCCTTGCTTATACGCCATAATCTAGATGTCATGCATATTGAGAAGAATATATGTGAGAGCTTGCTAGGGACTTTGCTTCGTTTGGTAGGTAAATGTAAGGACAGCGAGAAGGCTAGACTTGATATGCAAGAACTGGGTATAAGGAAGGATCAGCATCCGTTCATTGAGAAAGAAAAATACACTTTGCCACCAGCGTTGTACACGTTAGGTGATCTTGAGATGAAAATTTTGTGCGAATTTCTTCAAGGTGTTAAGATGCCAGATGGTTATGCCTCAAATTTAAGAAGATGTGTTGATGTCAGTGGTTGCAAGGTTGCAGGACTGAAAAGTCATGACTATCATGTTATATTACAAAAACTTTTACCCTTGGTGGTGCGCCACATATTGCCTGATGATGTTGTGATCCCATTGATCCAGCTCAGCAGGTTTTTTAACTCCATTTGTTCAAAGGAGCTTGATGAAACTGAGATGGAACAACTTAACAATTCGATTGGAGAGACCCTTTGTCGGCTTGAGATGGTATTCCCTCCAGCATTTTTTGATATTATGGTGCACTTGCCAGTTCATATTGCTCGGGAGGCTAAACTCGGAGGCCCTGTTAACTATAGATGGATGTATCCAGTTGAGAGGTACCTACGTACCCTCAAGGGCTATGTGAGGAACAAAGCTTCCCCGGAGGGTTCAATAGCTGAGGGATACATCTCGGAGGAGTGCCTTACGTTCTGTTCTCAAATTTGGGAACGTACTAAGTGCATGTATTAAATCTTTTTGCAGCGGCTTATAGTAGAGCTCGAGGTCAGTGTACAGAATCACTCGATGAGAGCAATGGTAGTAGCACGACACCGCCAGCAGAACCGTCATCACAATGGCCATGTCATGCAAGGTGTTGACGGCCCTTAGACGCGTCAATCGTGAACCGCAAGTGCACGGATCAGTTGTAGCTTTTCCCTTAGAGTACTCCCCCAAGGTTTATCAATCCATGAAACTAAAGATACAAGAAACAGTCTAAGTAGCATAGAAATCCTTTGGTTCTTGAAAGAGGTTGCAAAACGAATCTAATCTACTAAACCAAACACCGGAGGTAGCAAGAGAAAGTTAGAGATAACCAATCTAGGTCGCCTAGATCATGCATATGTTGTAGCTCCAAGCCAAATAGAGTGAAGTAAGATAGATGTAAATCTCAATAAAAAGCATCTTTAAATCATGACCTCCGATCAAACTCCCGAAAGCCCCACCTTACACGGGATCACACCCTGTCACGATGCTCCCTTTCGGCGTGGGTAACTTAAGGGCACGTTCACAAGTGAACGTGTCGAACCACTTGGTAGATCCGGTATGAACCCCTAGCCACCATGGCTACAAGAACACCCCGAGCAATCTATCTCGAGAATAGATTGAAGAAGAAGCAAACCCAAGCAAGAACGAAATCATAGAAGAGGCACTTGATCGCTAAAGATTCAAAAACACATATAACTTCACCATGAATGTAAGTACATCACAAGATCACCACCGGGATCTACCTTGATCTTGATGATCCTAGCTCCAGAACTCCGACGTGGTCTTCCTCGCAGGGTTTCCACGTCGGCTAGGGAAGAACCCTAGACAACTAGCATGACCCTCAGCTCTCCGAAAGGTGTCCCTCTAGCTCCTCTGCTCCTCGGCGGCGAATGACGAATTGATTGATGCGTGGCATGAAGGCACAGGGGCTATTTATACCCTGAGGAAACCCTAGGTCGAAGGGGAGGGCGAACCACCACAGGAAAGGCCTGGGCCGGCCGGCCTAGGGCTTTCCTTGGCCGTCTCGTCTTCATCTTTCTCCCCAAGTCTTCTGGAATTTTCAGTAGATGTTCCACCTATGCATGTGGGCCTTTGGACGTCATTTGCTTCGAGATATCTTCGAGATAAGAATGGGAAGCGATAAACTTCCAAATTCTCCAATTGAGTTGCCTTGACCTCGAAGTCTCTTGACCTTATCTTGAAGCACTTGCTTTTCAAATACTCTTGGAGGTCGGTTCACCAAAGTTGAGCATGAACAGGGCTTGAAATCACCTAGGCCGGCTGGCCTAGGCCATGTGGGGCCAGCCAGCCTGGCCTATTCTTCGGGCCTCTGGCCTTCATCTTTCACCGTGTTGTCCTTGGTTCCAAGCCTTGTCCATTTGTGCTCCATTTAAGCCCAAAAACCTGCGTAAACAGAATTCCTCCAAAAACACATGCATATGCGAAAATGTCCCATTATAGAGTATGATTGTTAGTTTAGATATCAAATTCATGCCACTATTGAAGATAAACAAGGGTAAAAGTGTGTCACTAAGGAGCTTCAATGCAAGGAAAGTACAGAAGGAGAGAAAAGGTTGTAAAAGCTATCACTTAATTTGAATGTTCACTCTTTATTATTCAGCAGTTAAGCTAAGCTTGTATTTTGTGAATGTATGTAGATGGCAAGAAATCTGGCCGTGGATCCTTGAAAGGGATAGCTGCACTTGCCAGGAGAAGGAAGTCTGGATCCGACAAATTAAAAGTCCAGTTTTCTCATCCGGGTGGTCCCTGTGGTGATAATCGACGTTCCTTTGTGGACGAAATTATTATGATCACAAGGCAAATAGCTCCACTAATTGGAGTTAAAACTTGGAGCGATATAAAGGACGAAGTCAAGGAGGATATCGCTACAGCTGTAAAGGTATATATGTTAATTGCCGCCTCATATATATGCTTCATCATAATGTTAGATACATGTAGTCAGTACATTTGGTCAAAAATATTATGAATGTACTATACTACACAACATGTTTTATTTTGCACCAGAATCTATGGGAGCTTGAGACCACTGAGGATCACGACAAAAAGATATTGGGGATTGCGAGAGAACGCTACAAAGGTTGGCGATCCACCTTGAGTGCTACATTCAGGGCATACAACTACTATGAGGACAGAATGAAAAATAAGCCTGAAGACTTAGACATTGTGGAGTGGCACTATTTGAACCAGTACTTTGGACAAAAAACTTTCCAAGGTCACACTATTTGCTAAATTTAAGAACGCAAGCTTGAGTTGAATTTTTCTTTGCTGAACGTATATTACTTGTTTACTGCATGCAGGAGTGGAGCATCAGGAACTCTTCGAATCGCTCAGAAATGAAGACCAACCATACGATGGGTTCCAAACCTTTCTCTTAGTGTAGTTGGGAAAATGTAAAGAATCGATCCTCAATTCTCGACTTGCACTACAGTAAAGAATGATATATTGATGACATGTAATTTTGCTAGAGAGATCCAGTAACTGGTGTCGAGCCACGCAAGTTGGCACTTTGGAAGGCTACCCACACGAAGCGAGGAAAATGGACAGCGCCGGTGGCTGAGAGTGTTTATGTGAGTGCTACTTTGAACATAAGCATTCTTCCGCAATGGCATTAATTTTTTACGTATCACTATGTGACCAAATTTGATATCATACAATCGTTTATTGCCCTCAATATTATGCATCCAACAAATTATTGTCTCTATCGCAACCAGATGGGTTCGACGAAGACGAACCAGCAAGTATCACTTCAGCTGCTGCTAAGGAAGACCAGGTTTTCCAGGAGACGTACAAGGAGACAACTGGAGCAAAAGCGAGGAGGTCACGTGGCGAAGGATACATGTCCAATCGCAAAAGAAACCAATTGCTTCAGGAACAACTTATTCAGGAAAGACTGGAGAAGCTCGAAGAAAAAGAGCGTCAATTAAAAGAAAAGATTGAAAAGCATGAGGCTGATAAGGAAGCAGAAAAGGAAGCACTTAAAGCCTCATTTAGACAAGAATTGATGGGGGAGTTGCAAACAATAATCACACAACAGAATTGACCTGCATTGCCAAATGAGTGAACCTGCTTGCTCATCTGGATCATACTCACAATCTTAGAATTACATGTAACTACTGCTTATTTGTTGGTTCTGATTCGTTGCGTTTGACAATGGATATTTGTCGCTGATCTTTTACCTACCACATCTGTAAATTCATAGACCCCCATCGAATCGACAACAGTACACAAGAAGTGGCAGCTAGGACCACTACGGAGAATATTGCTGCAACAGCAGTAGTGTAGATTCAACAAACAACGAACCAGGTAACGAGTGTAAATGCTTTGAGATTGACAATAGATTCATGTGGCTAATGTCTTACCTGCCTTCTTGTAAATTGCATAGACTACCACTGCAACCAGCAATGAATCTTTGGGAGTTGAATCTATGACCATCACTACGCATAACATCGCTCCTACACCAGCAGCGCATAGTACTCAAGAAACAACTCGCCAGGTAGTGACATCGAACAATCATTCCCGTAATAAGTATGCCTTTGTGTATTTAATCACTCCTTATTAACATTGTTCCAACACCTTTACATTCCAGGTTGAGCTAGCAAGCATTGTCACAACTCAGAAAATAAATGAAAAACCTGCTGGCAATTTCAACCAAGTGGCATTTCAAGGAAACTGTTCACTGGGAGTCGTGCGAATGGTGCAGGAGCAGATGCAAATGCAAAGTCACATTACTACACAACAGTTGCAGGCAGCTAAGACGCGAGCAGGCGTAAGACGGCGGCAACAGGTACCTGCATGTGTGCTTTAGTAGTGCCATTACAATTTTCCAAGTCCAATTTTATTCTGCTGCTGAATCAGTAAAAGACAAATCAGCTTTAAAAATCTGTACAATCTCTAATTCTCTCATTGGTTTCTGTTCAGAAGGGCACTGAAGCAACCACGGGACAACAAGACTGAAGATTGCCACTAACCTTGCACTTCAAGAAGACATCCAACCTTTGAGCTCAAACAAAGTTGATGACCATCATGAAAGGTTAGACTGGTGGTCAAGATTATATATGCGTATGCGTACACTTTTATACAAACTTTATTACTGATTGATGGTCTGATGGATGAATGGACAAGAGTTGTTACATTGATGTGTTGAATATTGTGTTACAACAATTCTATCATGAATTGTGGAATTTGTTTCTATTATAAAAATCATGTTGCATTTAAAAATCAGCATGTGGCGATCACCCAGCTCTACGGCAACGCAATATCTTCCGTAGCGATATCGTATGAGCATATAGGGACGACCCAAATTGAGTTGCGTTACTGTACAACCATATTGCCAAGTGCCACATTTCGTTGCGTTGCGATATCCTCTATGAATATAGCAACACCATAATCCGTTGCGCCACCCTCGACGCATATAGCAACGCACAGTTCCGTTGTTGTAACCTCTATTCATATAGCAATGACATATTCCTGTTGCAACAGGATTTAAGGATATAGCAACGAGTAGCACTTCTTCCGTTGCAACAGGGCTTAAGCGTATAGCAACGAGTACCAATTTTACCGTTGCGACAGGGCTTAAGCGTATAGCAACAGGGTACCAAACTGGTCATTGCAACAGGGCTTAAGCATATAGCAACGAGTACCAAATGGACCGTTGCAATAGGGTTTAAGGATATAGCAACAACTAGCACTTTGTTGTCATATGTTCTTATAGATAGCAACGCCTAAATGATCGTTGCGCTACCCAATAAGCATATAGCAACGACAAAGATGGCGTATTGCTACCAATCTATTGCGTTGCAATAACGTTTTCTTGCAACACGCCCTCATCGTTGCAATATCTCCCGTCGCAACGACGCACCCCGTTGCGATTAGATGGCAATGATCATTGCGACTTGAGGCAATTGCCGCGCCACACGTCGTTGCGACACGGCAGAAGTAGCGCAACGCCTTGCTACACTGTTGCGATAACTTATCGCAACGGACTTTTATGCAACGGCACAAAACGTATCGCAACGGCCAGAAAACGTCGCGAATTGTCTCTATTGCAACGAAAATAGTCCTATCGCAACGGTTACGGGGCGTTGCGTCATGACCAAAACGTTGTAGTGTAAGCCATCCCCTAGACAACTTCGAGGACTTGCGGCGGCCGTCATCTCCCTTTGATGTATGCCCTAGGTTTCATCGAGTTCTGGTGGATGGATGGCCGTGCCTTTGGGTATCGGGGCTACAATTAGTTCGAGAAAACCCTAGCTCGAAGGGGAGGTTGAGGCGGCGCAGAAAAGGCCTAGGCCGACCAGCACGAGCCCCTCTGGGCTGGCCCGTCTCGGTGCCATCTTTTGCGTGCAAGCTCCTTGATCCTCCAGGAATTGATTTGCCAATGCATGTGGGTATTTGACGTCGGTTGCTTCGGGATAAGATTCGGTCTTGATAACTTTCCATATGTCTGCCTGATTCGCCTTTATCCCGAAGTCATCCGACCTTATCTTCAAGTCTTTTCCCTTCTACATTCTTGTAGGTTTGTTCACCATAGATGAGAGCGAACGAAATCCGAGTCGTATTAGGTTTTTGGCCTTCATATTCCTCCATGCTACGCATGACCTTGGTCTTTCGTCCAAAAGTGCTCATTTATAGCTCAAAAACCTGCGTAAACCAAAATCCTCCAAAAATACATGCATATGCAAAACGGGGTTATTTCAAGTGCCAAGTGGCTGGTATATGAATTGGTCCCAAAACACCACTTAATTAGCACTAAAAAGGTGTCGCTAATGAGCGTCAACACCAATGCAACTTTCTCTACTAGTGCGCCTATGGACTACTGACATCTAAAACTTGATTATGCTCGCTCATAGAGCCAAAAAAATCATAGTGTCAAGCAACAAAAGAGTGATACATGAGGCAAAAGCATTATCTAGCAAGACAATCGAACATAGTGTTTTTGACAAATTAAAGAGCGAGCAAATAAAGTTTTTGCCCATTATAGTTTGCCACTGCTCTACGGTTATATAAGCTGCCAGCCCTTGCACCTCACACATGGATTGCCAAAGCTTTGCTAGTTCTTCTTTTGTTAATCTTCTTATTGTCATCTTATTCCTGCACTGGGCTATCTCGGGCCATGGTCTAGTGTATAGCTAAAAGCTAGAACTGTACTTATTGATGGTTAAGTTTATAGCTAATACAGGAGCTTGAAAAAAACACTATGGTTCCCTTTCTTAGAAAGATTAAGAGCTAAGCACATGACTACACCATCAACTTGTGTGTTATATTACTACATGAACCCGGCCTTTACCACTCATAGTTGTTATATATATCCACTGTCGGCATTGTCTGTCGTCTCGTCTGGCTTCCTGAAGCAGTTGAGAGAGTTGGCAACCATAGGCATGCGATGGGAATTAGGGTTGAAAACGGTCGAAAATGATCAGGAAAACCCCAAAACCATTTTCACTTTCACATTTGAATACGAAAATGGAATCGAAAACGATAAGCTCGGGAACGGAAACGAAAACGGAATCACGGGATAGCGAAAACGAACAAATTCGAACCATTGGGAATACAAGGCATCACAGAAACCGCCTTTCCTCACTTCCTGCACATCATCCTGATAAAACAAATGGATCAAACACGTCGTAATGAATCTTAAAGCAGGAATTAGTGCAGGAACCAGTGCTGGTATACACACCTCGCTACTATCTAGCGTCGTCCAATGAATAATGACTGTATCTGAATAGCTGTGTATTGCGGAATGGAGATAGCTTGTCTCGTTTAAGAACTACATGGTGCGACGGTTCCTTCTTTCCTGGCATATCTTGAGACTGAGTGACCTTTTTCAGGCAATGATATGAATTATATGGCCTTTTATGTACAAAAGCATGATTCTCATACGGTAGCCAGTTGCAAGGATGTTTGGAACATGAGTTTGTTGTAATAACAGCATTTTCCATGTTCAATTATGAACAGGAAGAGACGTTTTTCGGTATATGATGGTCCAGTCATATTAGTACGTACGAATAACTCTATCAGCTAAAAATTTGAATTCGGATGTGCCCATCTTTTGCCCAAAGGAGTTATATAGGAGCTCCCACACACATGTGTGAAGTGGTGTGTTGCATAACTATGTATTATATAACTCTGGACACACTCATATGAATTTAATGGAGAACAAATAAATGTTGGGTAATGGAGGGCAGGGGCATCAGTGTACTGTATTTTACCCACCAACCTGCTGATGTTGTAGGAAATTTCCTCTATAAAATATGGGTCGTCTTTCTTATTAATCTATCTTATAAATATATGCCATCCTATTGTTGCAGATGTCGTTCCACTTCCTTCTCCATTTCCTATCTGAGTCTTAGCTATATGTCCTTATGCTATCACCAGAATGAACCATGCACAACAGAATATGATAACGCATATGGAGCTAGGAGCTAGAAGCTGAGACAATATTTGGGAATACGAGGCACAAGGAACCACTTCTCCTCATTCACATGACATATATTAGAACAAGAGATGATGTAGTTAGGAAATTATTTATAACCTTGCGGAGATCAGATGCTGCAGATGCACTAAAACTGAGGCTTACAAGGTGAATTACACCGTTGGTCCGTAAACTTTTCCCAAAGTCTCATCTAGGTCCATCAACTAAAAAAGTGGTCATCTAGGTCCATGATCTATTAAAGGGTGAAGGTGGAGGTCCACGGGGCGTCCATGGAGGCACATTTTGCCTACGTTACGATGCCAGTGTGGCAACAAATTGCAAGCCCCCTCTATCTCTCATTTTTTTACTCTCTCATTCTTGCCATGTCCCTTCTCTCCATCATTTGCTCTGGAGGGCCAAGACGGTGCGGCATGGCCTGACCGGCGGGACAGCACCGCTGCGGGAGGCTTGGGCGCGCGGCCTGGGGGAGCACGGGCAGCACGCTGTTCGAGGTGCTCTCTGCGCTCACGGCCATGCTCACCGCCGCCTACTTCGAACGCTGCTTTCTTGCTGGTGGCGCGCTTCGGCTAGGGGACCGACCATGGATGGTGCATCTCACCGCCATCGCCTGTGTCACACTCACCACCAAGGTCGAGGAGACCCGGGTGCTGCTGCTCCTCGACCTCCAGCTCTACGCCGCCACTGGCGCCGATGCCTAGGTGTTCGAGGACAAGACGGCGCGTCGGATGGAGCTCCTCATGTTGTCCGTGCTTTGCTGGCAGATGCATCCCATCGCACCCTTCTCCTATCTCCAGCCACTCTTTGTCACCCCTGCTACGTGCCTACACAACTGCGAGGGTGTCCTCCTTGCCGTCATGGCCAGTGCGTTGCTTCCTCTCTAGCGTGCTCCAAGCAACAACGGCGAGGGAATGAGGGGCAACAGTGGAGTCCGACAAGTAACGGCGGTGCAGCCCGAAAGCCATGGACGGCGGCGACAGTGCAGTAGCTTAGTTGGCAACGGCTTGGACGCATGTGTGGGAGACGATGGGGAGAGGGTTGGATACAAAGATGGGGTTTTTTTTGCAATTTGTTGCCCTGCGGGCATCGCCACGTAGGCGAAATGTTAATCCGTAGACGCTCATGGACCTCCGTAACTACTCTTTAATAGATCGTGGACCTATATGACCGGTTTTTTAGTTCATGGACCTAGATGGGATTTCGAGAAATGTTTATGGACGCACAATGAAATTTACTCTTTTTCCTTTTTTATCACTAGGGCGATTTAAGATCTATCTGCCTAACAGCTGATACTTGATGTGTACTCACGTGCCACAAGCTCATACATTCCCTCCTCTAGTTGTATTACGTGAATGCTACTGGACCTATGGATTTATGTTCACCATAAATTAACATGATTATCACGCTTTTAAGATGTGGTTTGTACCATTGAAGGGCATGAATGCTGTGCCTAATATAATTTCTTTTTGACACAAGGCATGCAAGGACCTTCGTGATAACAGAGGTGATCAGCTTCACTGTCACTAGTGAGAGCAGTGACATAATAACCCACCAACCGTTGCTGAAAATTGAAATATTACCATCAAACCTTCTAGTCAGTCGGTAGGAATCCTCCCATGTCGTCATAAATAACCAAACAAATGGAGTCCGGGAAACAGGCCCGTACCTAAGTTTTGGAGGCCCTGGTGCAAAACACAAAATAGGGGCCTATATCGATGAAATTCAAATAATCATGAACCAAATTGTATCTGGAATTCATTATAAGCATAAAGCATTCGTGGTAAAGGAATAAATGAAAAAGGTTCCTTACATATCTTCTTAATTTCTATTAAAAAGCATCATTCTTTCTAGTATTTTTTGAAATGAAATCTTCAATAATATCTTCATATTTGATCTTCCCCAGAAGATCATTTTCTAATGCAATTGTCGCCAATCACGAAGAATAGAACATAAAGTTCGTGGCACCCAGTAAAAGGAAATTTTTTTGCTTGCCTTGATGCGATTAGTAGAATTAAAATCAAAGCTGAGAAAGATCAAACTAGATCTCCAGGACTCAAGCACAAGCCGCACACCCTTTGAATCTCTTATTTCTGATCGGCCAAGCAAATAGAAAATACGAACTATAGATTAGTTTTGCAAATAAATCTATAGTAGAGAAAACAAAAAGGCATCAGGCATCAGCCATACAGCTATACGTGATTACCTGAACTGCACTTTTCTGATGGTCTGATGGATGGCTGGAGCCTGCAGTGCTGCTCGCGGCCTCGCGCGCTCAGCGTCGGGCTTCTCCCGGGAGTGCGGCGGTGCGGGCGTGCGGCCGTCGCGGCGGCGGCGAGGTCGCAGCAGGTTTGTTCGACTTCGACCAACGTCCAGCGACGCAAATCACGCACGCGAGAAGCGAGTAAGCGACGTTTCAGAACCTTCCCTCGCGAGATAGGCCAGACGGCCGGCTGGTCAGAGGACGGATCCTATTCTGAGTTGCATCATTTGGGGGCCCTTAATTTTGGGGGCCTGGTGCCGTCGGCCCACTTGCGCTGGGCCTTATACGGGCCTGACTGGTAGTTAACAACAAATCTTCACAAATTAGCATCTATTTAGTAATTAAATTTATGTTGTTGCAATGAAACCCAGGATCTTCATTACTGGTTCATTTCAATTTCATTGCAATACAACTTAAGTTTGCATTATTAAATAATGTATAAGCTTGTAAAGATCATATGTTACTGCTTCCATCTTTTCCTTTAGCCTTTGATCATTGGTTACTTCTTAGTAGCCTATATGAGAAACAATATGTTGACCACTACAGATTAGTTGTATTGCTTAATGGTTAACATTATGTTGTATCAATGGTGTAGCATTTAATTATTCTATACCGTTGCATTATTACATAAGTGAGAGCCACTAAAGTAATATATTAGTCTGCAAGTAGCATGTTAATATTTCTTGTGCTCCTATTCCATCACTTTCATGCGTAATTCCTGAAAATGACCTTGCAGCTCAAATATCCTATTCCTTGTCTCTCTCGAGAACATTACCAGTTAGCCACCTTTAAGTTGTAGTTGCAACCTTTAGACCCTTACCATCATTCGTTTTAGCTTCGTTTCGAGTCGTCTTTGTTGCGTTAGTTTCATATCGATCAAGTTATGCGTTAGCAACAACGATAATCTTCTTTTGTTGTTTTTAGTTTCTACTAAAATGTTAATATGATTAAATACTTATTCACTAGTTTTCTAATTAAAAGTTAATTAGGTTATATCTCGGCAAGTTAATTTGATTAATTGGTATGTAACTAATTAAAAGCTATTTAGAGTTAACTATCAGTTTTCTATAATTGTTGTTAATATGATTAATCTCAACGTTAATGTCTTTCCAATAATAATATGGTTAGTTCAACACGAATCATGAAGTTATACGTTTAGATGTTCACACATGTTTTTATTTCTATTTAAGTGTTTAATTGGTCTAATTCATACATGAACATTTAGATGTATAAAAATTGACTTAGTCTTATCTCGGTTTTGTAAAATAAACTCTAATATGACATAATTCCAATTTAGGGTATTTTCTGAGATATCCTTTATATTGTTTTTATTGAACTAAAATAAACCAAGCGTATAGTCTCTTGTGCTCTCATAACATAAATGTTACGATAGTTGTCTTTTCGTCCTTAGCGTCGATCTCGTCGTTTCTTGAGCCCTCGTGACCTTAGCATCAAGCCCCGCCTTATTGTGCGTTCTTTTGTTGTTTTCTGTTCGTTTGGTGTATTGTTCTTAGTTGTGCTTGTTGTCTCTCTGTTAGTGTGTGCTTGTGCCGATGTTGCTGCGAGTAGAAGGAACGCAATTCAGGTGCTTTGAAGAAAAGAGTTTCAACAAGAAGAGTTTGAAGACTCTGAGCAGTATGTGGTATTTTTATTGCGGAAAGGCAAGTGTCCCTAACCATCCTTCTATCTATGCTTTATTAAATATAATGATGATTCTAATTGGAACATGGAGTGACCACCCAGGAAAACAGTGCAACCACAAGCGCTAATGGGCTCTGGTCTTGGCTAATTAATTAGAAACCTTAATTTATAGTGGCCTTACCGAAAGGGCAAGAGGGGAAGCATGGATGGGGTATAGCCGGATCTCTTGGGAGTATGCTTTGGTAAGAAACTCGGCGATTAGAAAAGGTTATGCTCTGCTATGGCTTGAAACCTTAGCGGGTTGCTATGAATTGAGGGATCTTTGTAAAGGCCTCGTAGCGTCCCTATGCAGTCACACCAAAGGAAGTGTGATACGTGCCTGATCAGCACAGCGTGGTTGGGTCTACGCTTCTTGTGGGGAAAGTGTACAAACTCTGCAGAGTGTTAAAAACTGTTATAACAGCCGTGCTCACGGTCAAGAGCGGCCTGGACCCTCTCATGATTAATTTATTTGAAGTTGATAATAAATCATATTCTGGTTATTTCTTGTGGCCTTGCTGAGTACCAACCATAAGTGTACTCATCCTTGCTTACTGCTGCTCAAAAAGGTAATGTGAAGATGTTGAAGATGATGCTAGGCCTACGCAACCCCCAGTCGATTGCCTGTGAAGTTTTGGAGCCTTGGTTTCCAGGATCTGCTGTGTCTCTGATAGATTGTAAGTCTCTTGTATTCTTTTACGTGATACTGTTACTGTTACTCACTTATGATGTCACTATATGTATGAAACTTGATCCTGGCATACATATAGGTAGCACTTGGTTTTGTTTTAAAACCGGGTGTGACATGATTACATTCAAATGCAACTTGCAGAGGATTATCTATATTACCATATTGTAGCGAAGTTGCTGAGGTGTGGGAATTGGGACATGATCAACTTGTTGTGTTGTCGACCATCCAGGCTCGTGAACCTCTCGAATCGGGATGGTAGGTGGCATATTAGTAACATAGCCACCATGTCTAGCTGCCTGACGCTGTCTCGGCATGATACTAACCAAAATAAACAGCAATATATTACAAGTCAATTTAACAAAACTAGTACAACATTAGAATTACATAGCATCATCATGCTTTAACATAAGTACAACATTATGCTTGAACAGCAATAAATGTTTTCTTTACAAGAGTGCCTTCGTTATGACCGTTGCGAGCGTAAGGAGCATCTTCATTGGCCAACAGGATGCTTGTGTCAACCTCCACACTGAACGGAGACACCTCGTCACACCTATTATAATCATCTTCATCAGTGACGTCCTCGACACCCACGATTTTTCTTTTTCCCATGAGAACTATGTGCCGTTTTGGATAAAGTTCGGAGTTGTTTGTTTGCAGAGTCCCCGTCTTGGGTTTGGTAGACATGTCCTTCACATAAAACACTTGATGCACATCCTTCGCGAGCACGAATGGTTCGTCTACATAACTAATTTTGTTGAGATCCACAGTTGTCATGCCGTAGCGGTCTATAGTAACACCTCCACTTGTAAGTTTCACCCATTTGCACCAAAAAAATGGTATTTTCAAAGGTCCATAATCTAGTTCCCAGATCTCCTCTACCTAGCCATAATATGAGTCCCTGTTCCCTTTGTTGTCATAGGCATCTATACAGACACCACTATTTTGGTTGGTGCTTTTGTCATCTTGGGCTCTCGTGTAAAATGTATACCCATTTATGTCATAGCCTTGGAACGTCAAGAATGAGGATGATGGTCCCCTTGCCAAATATGCCAGCTGTGTATGTATTGTCTCGTTACCCATGAGCTTTTGTTGCAACCAACCAGCGAAAGTTTCTATGTGATGGCGTGTAATCCACTTGTCAGACTTTCTTGGATTTTGGTAGCATATTGTAGTCTTGTGCTCCTCGATGTAAGGAGCCACCATGGTTGATGACTGCAATACAGTGTAATGGGCTTTCATGAATAAATCGTAGTCGCTACACCTTGTTTGTTTCCTTCCTAACGTGCCCTTTCCAAGTAGTCTCCCCTCATGGTGTGACTCAGGTAGCCCAATTGGTTTCAGTTCGGGGATATAGTCAACACAGAACTCAATGACCTCCTCTGTTCTGTATCCTTTGGCGATGCATCCTTCTGGAAGAGAACGGTTACGAACATATTTCTTTAGAATAGCCATGAGCCTCTCAAAAGGATACATATTGTGTAGGAATACAGGACCAAGAATACCAATCTCTTTGACAACATGGACCAGGAGATGCATCATAATATTAAAGAAAGATGGAGGAAATATCATCTCAAGACTGACAAGGCTTTGGGCCACATCATCCTGCAGCTTTGCTAGATTATTGGGATCGATTGCCTTCTGGTCGATTGCATTGAGGAAGGCACATAGCTTCACAATAGTTGTTCGGACATTAACGGGTAGAATTCCCCTCAGCGCCACCAGAAGCAATTGTGTGAGCAGCACATGGCAGTCATGGGACTTCAGGAGTATGAATTTCTTCTCTTTCATATTTATCAGACTCTTTACATTCGATGAGTAGCCGGACGGGACCTTAATACTGTTCAAGCAATCAAACATGCTGGTCTTCTCCTCCTTGCTTAGAGTGTAGCTAGCAGGACGCAAGTTCCAACGCCCTTTCTCTCTTTTCTCAGGATGTAGGGGATCTCATTGTTTCATACGTTTCAGGTCCTGTCGTACTTCAAGCGTATCTTTTGACTTTTTGTAAGTACCAAGGAACCCTAGCACGTTTACACAAAGATTTTTGGTCAGGTGCATCACATAAATTGCATGGCGGACATCTAAGACCTCCCAATATGGTAGGTCCCAGAATATTGACTTTTTCTTCCACATGGGTGCCTTTCCATTTTCACTTGCCGCTGGCTGGCTGCCAGGTCCCTTCCCAAAGACCACTTTCACATCTTTTACCATAGCAAATACATATTTTCCATCCCGATGCCTTGGTTTGCTACGACCTTCCGCCTCAAAATGCTTTCCTTTCTTTCTTAGTGGATGTTTCTCAAAAAGGAATCGACGATGGCCCATATACACACACTTTCTACAATGTTTCAGGTAAATGCAGTCGGTGTGTTCTAGGCAATGTGTGCATGCTTTGTATCCCTTGTTTGACTGTCCCGACAGGTTACCAAGTGCAGGCCAATCATTGATGGTCACGAACAGTAATGCTCGTAGGTTAAATTCCTCTTGCTTGTGCTCACCCCAAGCCTTTACACCATCTTTGCCCCACAACAACAAAAGGTCCTCAATCAGTGGCCTTAGATACACATCAATGTCGTTGCTAGGCTGCTTTGGCCCTTGGATTAGCACTGGCATCATAATGAACTTCCGCTTCATGCACATCCACGGAGGAAGGTTGTACATACAAAGAGTCACGGGCCAAGTGCTGTGGCTACTGCTCATATCACCGAAAGGATTCATGCCATCCGTACTCAAACCAAATCTTATGTTCCTTGCATCTTCTGCGAAATCTGGGAATGCTCTGTCGATTTTTCTCCATTGGGACAGCGGGGTGTCTCAACATATTGTCTTCCCTCCGATCCTCTTTGTGCCACCGCATCAATTTAGCATGCTCTTTGTTTCTGAACAAACGCTTCAGACGTTGTATTATAGGGAAATACCACATCACCTTGGTAGGGACTCTCTTCTTGGGGGGCTCTCCCTCAACATCACCAGGGTCGTCTCGCCTGATTTTATACCGTGAACAACTACAAACCGGACAGGCGTCCAAAGATTCGTACGCCTTGCCCCGATAAAGGATATAATCATTGGGACATGTGTGTATCTTTTGTACTTCCAGTCCTAGAGGGCAAACGATTTTTCTTGCTTCGTATGTTGTTTCGGGCAATGTGTTGCCCTCTGGAAGCATCTTCTTTATCATTTTCAATATCTCTCCAAAATCTTTGTCAGACAAGCCATTAGTTGCCTTCCATTGCAACAGTTTCAGAGTGGTACCCAACTTTTTCTGGTTCTCTTTGCAATCTGGGTACAGCAATGTTTTGTGGTCCTCCAACAAACGCTTCATCTTCTCCCGCTCTTTCGCACTTTCGCAGTCCTTCTCTTCATCACGGATCATGCCACCTAAGGCATCATCATCCTCATCTTCTGCAACTGCTTCACCCTCGCCCATTGTTGTATCATCTACAAAGGCACCGTATTGTGCAAAGTCCGGGATGTTGTCCTCACCTTCTTCATCACCTTCTTCAAAGAATATCCCCGCTTCACCGTGTTTGGTCCAACAGATATAGTTAGGCATGAAACCACTCCTAAGCAAGTGTGTGTGAATCACCTTCTTCGAGATGTGATAATCCTTCTTATTCTCACAGACCTTGCATGGACAGCATATAAAACCCGAGGTCGAGTTAGCCTCTGCCGCATCGAGGAATTGATGAACGCCATTAATGAAGTCAGATGAGCATCTATCCGCATTGTACATCCATTGCCGATTCATCTATGTAAATATCATTTCAAATATGTAAATATCATTTCATGTATGTAAATATCATTCACAAAATACAACAAAAAATATGTAAATATCATTTGAAATATGAACATCATTTGATGTCTCTAAAAAGATGTAATTCTAAAGAGATGGTTTTGTTGCTTGGAGCAGGTCAGGGCCCTCAGGGGCAGCTATTTGTAGCCCTTGTAGGCCGGTGAGGCGGAGAGTATCCGATGGAGCCGGTTGCTTCGCCAGGAAGAGAGTGCAGAAGAGTTGATTTGAGTGGTCACTGTAGCAATGGTGGACATGGACGTAACAGGCTCTCGCTCAGAGCTAGCAGGATGGTGCTACAGTAACTATTTGCTAATGATTGATTAATTAGGCTTAATAGATGGCAGGATGGTGCTACAGTAGCCAAGGGCACGATGGCCGACAACCACATTCCAAAATCATCAACGTCTTACTTTTGCTCATCTCAAAAAAAAATTAAAGGAGTGATTTGCCTCAGATATGTTGTCTTTCATTTGATCTTGAACTTGGAGCATAAGAAACATTATGGGTGGTAAAAAAATTTGGTTCATGGTAGGCATGGAACCATGAGACACACCCAGCCCAACCATCACAACCAATCCGTTGCTTGGGCATGGATGTGTCTCATAGTTTGATGACAACCATGAGAAGCATAACTATACAATACAAGCTCAAGCTCAAGGTCATCATATGTTACCCAGCTAGAAAACTAGGTAAAATTTGATATCATCATAGGCATGCCTAGAGTTGAATTGTTTTAGTTTAAGATATTGACAACCATGAGAAGTAAAATTGAATTTAAAATCTAACTAAATAAGAATATCATTTATAATCTCAAAAAAATCCTAATAACCCTAAATATCAACGTCATTTGAAGCCTCTAAAAAGATGTAATTCTAAAGTTCGTAATAAGCCTAAATATGAATATCATTTATAATCTCTAAAAATCCTAATAACCCTAAATATGAATATCATTTATACTATCTAAAAATCATAATAAGCATAAATATGAAAATCATTTATAGTTTCTACAAATAATCCAAAAATCTAAACAATGTCTAAAAATTTGTGCATCATCTCTACACATGCAACAACTAACTATATAGTGATTCTCTATTACAAATTCATAATAAAAATGAAGATTAAATCTAAAATCTCTTATTTCAATCCATTCCACAAAACACAAATTACTCAAAACATAGAGCATGAAATAGACCATACTAACCGTCAAAAGAGAGAGGATGATGTTGCTAACCTTCTAGCAGACTTGGTTCGCAAAATCTCCAAAAGTTACGGAAATTTTGGGGATGAACTCTCCCAACCCGAGCTCAATGGAAGATGAAGAAATGAGCCATGGCTCAGGCTGGGGGAGGAAGAAGGGGATTTATACGCAGAGCCCTTTGGTACCGGTTGGTGGCACCACCCGGTACCAAAGGGGTCACATTGGTACTGGTTGGTGCCACCAACCGGTACCTATGAGCTCACAGAATTATTGGTCGTTGGACCCGGTACCAATGCAAGCATTGGTACCGGGTCCGAGCCATCCGTGACTTATGAGGGGTGGCGGATGGAGGGTTCTCCGGTAGTGGGCGCTGCCATGCTCCCCTCCCCCCACCCCTCACCTGTCCTCTCGCCCTGTGCGACCGCCACCCTTCTTCCTTATCCTTCCCACGAAGCAAGTCCACATCCACACGCTTCTTCTCCATGGGCCACCTCCTCTTCCTTGTCCTTCACATTTTAACCTAAACCCGCATGAATCGGTTGGGTCAGAACTAGGAGTAGGGCAGGCAGACATGGAGGAATCTGCCCTATCCTTCCAAATCTGGCTTGAACCTCCATGAATCAGAGGGGTGGAACCAGGGGCAGGCCACGATAGGCGTGGAAGCAGCTGATCATGACTGACAAAGTAAAGGACGACGACACAAATGGTCCACTCTTTAGAAATACTACAGATAGAGAGAGATTTATTGTTCTTTGTTATGTGAATGTTTCCCCCCATTTGTCTCCTGCAATGTTTCCCGGCAGGCCCGTATAAGGCCCAGCGCAAGTGGGCCGACGGCACCAGGCCCCCAAAATTAAGGGCCCCCAAATGATGCAACTCAGAATAGGATCCGTCCTCTGACCAGCCGGCCGTCTGGCCTATCTCGCGAGGGAAGGTTCTGAAACGTCGCTTACTCGCTTCTCGCGTGCGTGATTTGCGTCGCTGGACGTTGGTCGAAGTCGAACAAACCTGCTGCGACCTCGCCGCCGCCGCGACGGCCGCACGCCCGCACCGCCGCACTCCCGGGAGAAGCCCGACGCTGAGCGCGCGAGGCCGCGAGCAGCACTGCAGGCTTCAGCCATCCATCAGACCATCAGAAAAGTGCAGTTCAGGTAATCACGTATAGCTGTATGGCTGATGCCTGATGCCTTTTTGTTTTCTCTACTATAGATTTATTTGCAAAACTAATCTATAGTTCGTATTTTCTATTTGCTTGGCCGATCAGAAATAAGAGATTCAAAGGGTGTGCGGCTTGTGCTTGAGTCCTGGAGATCTAGTTTGATCTTTCTCAGCTTTGATTTTAATTCTACTAATCGCATCAAGGCAAGCAAAAAAATTTCCTTTTACTGGGTGCCACGAACTTTATGTTCTATTCTTCGTGATTGGCGACAATTGCATTAGAAAATGATCTTCTGGGGAAGATCAAATATGAAGATATTATTGAAGATTTCATTTCAAAAAATACTAGAAAGAATGATGCTTTTTAATAGAAATTAAGAAGATATGTAAGGAACCTTTTTCATTTATTCCTTTACCACGAATGCTTTATGCTTATAATGAATTCCAGATACAATTTGGTTCATGATTATTTGAATTTCATCGATATAGGCCCCTATTTTGTGTTTTGCACCAGGGCCTCCAAAACTTAGGTACGGGCCTGGCAGCAGGCAACATCACGTACGCACGCGCAGAGCAGAGCATGGCCAGATTAACGTTAGAGAACTACACGAGGTAGGAGTCCGGGAGGATGTAGTGATGGAAGTGCTCACCGTCATGGGAGATGCTCGGCAAACGGCCAGATGTTGGCCAGAGTCAGCTTGCAAGAGAACAGCGTCAATGGCGGACAGAGATCAGGACGATGCGGAGTTCCCTTGGTGCGCTTGCCACTTTTGCCGGTGATCACCATATGGACATGCACAAAGCGTACAGACATCCCGGTGGCACTGCAACGCATCACGCACGCGCATGAATGAGTGGTAAGACGGAAGCAAGAAGGAAGATGTTGACGATAATGGCCTGCTCACCTTAGGTGAATAGAAATCGACGACAACGGAAACGGCGACGTACGCCGGCGGACGTTGCTCTACTCCGGCGACTGGACAGAGATGGTGACCGGCGTCGGGGGTGCAGCTAGGCACGAGGGAGCTGGTGGCAGGGTTGGCTTCATCCAGCGGTTGGAGGAGTCGGCGAACCGAGCGACGAAGGTCGGCGGCGCTCAGCTCTGACGGTGAAGGGGTGGCGACGCACAGCACAGCGCTGCGGTGGGAAACGGCGCTCGCGCGGGAGAGGGCGGAGCGAGGCGGCAGGGACGGCGCAGGCTTGGGGGGCTCGGCGCTCTTTATAGGGGCGCGACGCGTACCTTGGCGTGGCGCGCACGCCGAGGATGGAAGGTGTCGGATGTTTGGACCCGGCAGTCCACACAGGGTAGCCTACGTGGTTGATTTGTTGAGGGACAGATCGAGGATCAGAAGTCGATGGTAACACAAGACGCAAGGATTGAACAGGTTCGGGCCGTCGAGATGACGTAACACCCTACGTCCTGTGTTGGCGGCGATTGTATTTGCTGTGTATGAAGTTCCTGAAGGATCTCCGTAGTTGGGTTCTGTCCTAGGGTTGTGTGATTGTGGGTTGTAGCGTAGATGTTTATGCTCAGGGCGCCTTATATAGTCCGGCTGCCTTGAGTTACAAGTCGGCCAGAGATCGCAACCTACCCGAATTACAAGGATTTGATCCTATAACGATTACAGATATCTTTCCCTATAATTCCGGCTAGTTTATCTTGATCTCCGATCTTCTTGCAGGATACGCCGTGTGCTTTCCTTGCTGCGCGCGTCGTCGCGCCCATTCGGTTCGCCCGACTGGTGGGCCCCCGACTGGTGGGCCAGCCAGTCCGACAAACCGATCCAGATGTACTCGGATTGGGCCGCCCCTTGCTGGTTGGGCCAATCCGCCTTCTGGGTACCCCTGGGGGTCTACCCCCGACAAGCCCCCGAGTAGTACGTGGTTGAGGGACAAGTCGGCGAGGTCGCGCTGTCCGATGAGCGTCGAGCCTGCTGCAGTTGGAAGCGAAAACGCGTGATACTGGAGAGAAAAAAGCCGTTTACCCAACGGATGCGCCGCGAGGTGCGTCCGTTGGACGTAGCCCCCGAGCCTTGAAGCGATTCCGAAGGAATCGGTCCAAGGGTTAGTAGCCTTGTTCTGAAGTCGTCAGACAATCAACGGATGCGCCGCGAGGTGCGTCCGTTGGCCGTAGCCCCCGAGCCTTGAAGCGATTCCGAAGGAATCGGTCCAAGGGTTAGTCAAGGAGCATCTGGCTAAATCATCCGACGTTAATTTCGGCGTCCAGCCCCCGAGCGTGAGGGCCAGCGGAGTCCTGCGAGACACGCCGAGTGGTCGTCCCAGCGCCAGCCCCCGAGCGTGAGGGCTGAGCACGCCGAGTAGTCGTCCCGGCGCCAGCCCCCGAGCGTGAGGGCTGAGCACGCCGAGTAGTCGTCCCGGCGCCAGCCCCCGAGCGTGAGGGCTGAGCACGCCGAGTGGTCGTCCCGGCGCCAGCCCCCGAGCGTGAGGGCTGAGCACGCCGAGTGGTCGTCCCGGCGCCAGCCCCCGAGCATGAGGGCTGAGCACGCCGAGTGGTCGTCCCGGCGCCAGCCCCCGAGCGTGAGGGCTGAGCACGCCGAGTG
The DNA here is from genome assembly GCA_004135705.1 of Alloteropsis semialata. Lineage (NCBI taxonomy): Eukaryota > Viridiplantae > Streptophyta > Magnoliopsida > Poales > Poaceae > Alloteropsis > Alloteropsis semialata. Next base: position 65,419,546 of record CM014271.1, on the reverse strand, counting down.
GTCGTCCCGGCGCCAGCCCCCGAGCGTGAGGGCTGAGCACGCCGAGTGGTCGTCCCGGCGCCAGCCCCCGAGCGTGAGGGCTGAGCACGCCGAGTAGTCGTCCCGGCGCCAGCCCCCGAGCGTGAGGGCTGAGCACGCCGAGTGGTCGTCCCGGCGCCAGCCCCCGAGCGTGAGGGCTGAGCACGCCGAGTGGTCGTCCGGCGCCAGCCCCCGAGCGTGAGGGCTGAGCACGCCGAGTGGTCGTCCCGGCGCCAGCCCCCGAGCGTGAGGGCTGAGCACGCCGAGTGGTCGTCCCGGCGCCAGCCCCCGAGCGTGAGGGCTGAGCACGCCGAGTAGTCGTCCCGGCGCCAGCCCCCGAGCGTGAGGGCTGAGCACGCCGAGTAGTCGTCCCGGCG
>CM014271.1:65405504-65418151 GCA_004135705.1 Alloteropsis semialata | reverse complement strand
CAAAGGCACCCATTGGTACCGGTTCTGGACCCGGTACCAAAGACCGACCCCTTTAGTCTTGGTTGCGCGGTACCGGTTCCAGAACCGGTACTTATGAGGGTTATGACCCGGTACTGATGAGCATCTCTCTGGTAGTGGCCTAACCCTAATGCATGTGTTTCATACACACATGCCTTTCTTGGGCTGGCTTGTGAGGTCTCTGTGGGCCAAGCCCAGGTTGTCCGCTATTTTTGGTACCCAGCAGAACCAAAGATGTTGTCCAGCAATAATGGTGATGTGGATAAAATAACTATGTCACTATTATCTCTTTTAAGTTGTTGCGGGTAAAGAAAAGCATGCCACTATTATATAGTCTAGGCATAGTATCCCGCTAACCAGTTCATTGAATTTCTATCTAGCTAGTTCATCTCTATATTGAGCTGTAGTTTTTTGATAGATGAAGGTCTCAATGGTGATTAATTTATGTTGCATTTCTTATATTTAGAGGAATTTATTTTTTATGTTACTTTTATTACGAAGGAATTCATATTTATTTTTATGAAGGAATATATATTTATTTTTTTGAAGGAATGTATATTTACTTTTTTGCATAACTGTATGGATCTCAAAACTAGATATTTATATTTGCCCCAATTAATAAATTTATTTATTATATGGCATACACGTGATTATAGAGTTTATTTATGATGTTAAAATTCATTCTTTTATGATCTAAAAATTATGGAAACATTTATTGAATGAAATAATTTATTATATATGAAAGTGGATGTTATTTTTCTATTATGTAGCAAATTATGTATTCATTTATAGAAGGTTGTACATTTGACTGATTTAATATGTTTTTAATGTAAGATTTTATGAAGGAAAACCATGGAAGTGGATGTTATTTGTCATAAATGTTTTACATGCATTTTTCAATTATGTATTGATTTAAATAAGGTTAACTATTTTTATTGAATGTATTGATTTAGCAAGTGAGTTTTACGTGATATTATGCAAATAGAATGGCAATGGATGTGCGGCCATAAATGCTCCAAGAAATTCATTAATGGTCTTCATGGTTTTCTCGATGTACGGTGACAGACGCACCAAGGAATTCTTTAGTTATATCCGGTTACCAATATTGTTGGTGTCCACATGGATAACGTCTGTGGTCCGGCTGCGGCCAAGAGAACTTATTGGTAACGTCCTTTAGTGAAGGAGATGTTACCTGTAATTTCTCATAAAATGGTCTTCATGCACTCATTGCCTACGCCACATTACTTATCTTGTGTTTTCACTTAGTGTTAGAGATATTGGTGTCTTTATTGTATCTCTTGAATGCTGATCTCTCTCATATTATTTGGAATAGTATTGCGGTAGTCATTTAGGTTTATTGACATAGACAAAAGACACAGCACCCACCAACCAACCACACGTTGCTGATCATTTTGTGGATGTTGCTATAAATTCTTATCTTGCATGGCTTCTCCTCTGATGCCTAAGATGCACGAACCTGAAAACAAACAAAAACAAAGTAACCCCAAAAAAAAAAAGCTTAACGATGCACCATGTAGTGGATGGGCTGGGAAAAGGACGCATCAGGAACTGATTGCCTTGAGTTGTTTCTGGTGTAGCTACGAACATTTCAGGTGCTCCCTAGCACTGTTGCTAGATGACCTCTCCATTCGACTTGACCACATACTGATCTATGTATGTTTCCGAATTTGTGTGTTGCAGTCTTAGTGGAGCCGACTGAAGTGAGAATATCCTGTGGGAGGTGCAAAAGCAGAAGGTATGGAATATTTTGCCCTTTCAGATCAATTCGTGGTTAGAAGGGAACAAAATTGTCATAATAGACATTTTAAATTGGTTCCACCTTGGATGTATTCTGGATCTGCCGCGGAATTAGTCATAGCACCTGTGCACATAGATTGGTCGGCTCATATGAGGCGTGTCTAAAAAGTTTAACAATGTCCATCATGGAACGAATGGGCAGTATCATTGTCTTACACTACTGGAAAAACCCCCATAGGTACCGGTTGGTAACCCCATAGGTACCGGTTCTGCAACCGGTACCGCGCAACCGAGACTAAAGGCCTCGGTCTTTCGTACCGGGTGCAGAACCGGTACCAATGTGAGCCATTGGTACCGGTTGGTAACGCCAACCGGTACCAAAGGGTGTTTTCTTCTTCTTTTTAAAATTTTTGATTCTTTTGTTTATTAGATGCAGTTCATCTACGTGTGTACCTACGTGTAATATGTAAGTACGTGTGTAGTACGCGTCATATGTCTTACACAATCTTTCACGCAATTGAAATTATCACAGCTATATATATATATATATATATATATATATATATTACAGAAGTTACATATGCACAAGTTGTTTACAATTGACGAGCAGAATTGGAATAAGATGGAGGTGTATTACTAGTGTGCACCTCATTGACACTGCATCTTTGGGGCCGGATTGCGTTGACCACGTGTGCCCTGGTGGTTGGGCCGTTTAGCACGGACGATCGCTATTGGAACGGCGCGTGGTTGTGGATGGGCCTCTGTAAGGGATATGTGCGCAGGCGACTTAAGAAACTTTTAGCACCAAACTTGAGAAACTTTTTAGTACCAATGACCTAGAGGGTCATTTTCCTTACAAGGCAATGTGGTGGCGGCAAAGACGAACAGAATATTTCCCATGAACATTCATGGATTTTTCTCTGGATCCCACGAAACATTAATTCAAGGTAAAAACATTATTTTACTTATATCTTGTCTGGACAACTTGACGATTGATATATCTTTGTGAAATGGGTAATGTCGTGATTAGTAGATAGTGACTATCTGAAATTGACCCTGCATCTGGGAACATACATGAATCATGGTCGCCTCCTACAACCACGTTGGCCGGCATCTTAAGGCCACAAGAATTGCCACATTCATAACTCACCATTTTCATGTGTTGTTGTCCAATGAATGACTATATCTGAGTAACTGTATAGCATTCATAGAAGAGCCACATAGGACTTACAGGTTCAATTTATGGGAGCAAGCCAGACCGGAGTTAATTAGCGTACCACCTTTAAGAACTAGAATGTGAAAGAGTAACCTTTTCATGAAAGGATATGAATTAGATTGTTTTTTGTACGTAAACATGATTTTCCTAGGTTAGCCAGTTGTAACATGTTTGGCAATAGCAAGATTTTTCCTTGTTACGAGTATGAACAGGAAGCAGTATTTATTGGTGTGCTAATACAGTCATAGTAGTGCATACGATTCCATGAGCAAAAAATTAAAATTATGTTTCCTTTATAAAGGATAGTAATATCTTGCCTGGTAGCCTATCTTATAAACATATGTCATCCAACGGTTGCAAATGTCATTCTACTTCCTATTCCTCCATTTCCTTTCCCCTGTCTTAGCTATCTTTATCCTATCGCGAGAGAGCGGGAGTGGTGATAGTAAAAACAAGTTATTTGGAGCTACAGGCTGAGACAGGATTACGGAGTACGAGGCATCAGGAATCGTGTTAGCTCATCCGCCTGACTATATATGTTCGAACCAGAGAGGATGTAGTTACATAAAAATTTAAGAAGTTGGAGGAGATCAGATTCTTCAGCTGGACTTCAACAGAAGCAGACAAGGTTGAAGCTCAATTTCCTGCGGAGATAACTACATTTGAAGACCAAACGTGAATGCATATCTAGAAGCGCATGTGTGTAACAGCAGACATAAAGATGTTCATTTTTCATGCATATCTAGAAGTGATCAGGTGCTTCTAATCGGCACAGCTAGCACACTTGAGAGTAGACGGTCATTTTTCATGCTCCAAGACCATACATGTTATTATGACTTCTATCATGTGTCGTGTGGCATGTTTGATTTTTCGCCCCTGTATTAGTCTAGTGCAACTATATATGCGCAAAAAATAAAAAAAACATGATTAATTTATCAAAAATTTATAAGATCAACCAAAGACTAAAGAAATAATTATGGTTTTATGTATTTCCATGAAGAAACAAAATTAATTATTCATTTCCTAAATGCTACATCATGCACGTCTGGTATTGTATTCATGAAGTAATAAAGATGATTCTCACGCTTTAAGAAAGGGATTCGACCATCGAAGCGGATGAATATCTTTTGTACTAACAGACGATACTCCAATATCAGATAGTAGTAGCGCATCAGTAGTGAAGTAATAACCCGCCAACTATTTCTGATAAAGCTCGCAGTCACTGCCAAAGAAGGCTTTAGATGGAAAGTAGGAGATGGGCGAAAAGTTAATTTTTTTCCTATGCTTGTAATGTGAGTAGCAGTAGCAATTGCCACAATCAAATAGAGTAGCAGTTTGTTCAGTAATACTAAACATGTTTTGCACTTCCCCCTAATTATCCGGCAGCTGAACCTGTTTCGGAAGCTCCTTCGGTCCTTCAATTCAATTACAACTTTACAAGTGCATGAAGAGTGCGCCCTTCTATCACGGTATCGCCCATGTTCCAGAGGCCTGCCATCGGAACTGAGAGTTCAAAATCGCAAAAGGTAGATGCCAAGGCTGCCGTGCCTTGGGAACTCAACGTCAGTCTATTTGCTCAAGCTGAGCCAGATCACAGAATGCTAGCATATGCTAGCACGTGGATGAATAGACTGATGAAGGAAAGTAATAAATTCTTCTTGTCTAGGTGCTATCTGTGAGCAATGGCCACAGGGCGAAGACAAGCATCCGATGATTGGCAAAGATAGAATTCTACAAAAATAAATAAAACTGTAAATTAATTGTTTGTAAATATTTTTTCCTATGCTTGCACTCTTTCCTTTTTAATGGGTAGTGGCCAAAAAATGTTTTGTCTTATACACTTGTTATAGGATGGAAGCGAATTTTTATTAGAAAAAAAGGTCAAAATCACTCCTCTCAATGTATCACCAGAGTCTACATAACGACCCTCTAAACTATTTTTTGTTCAATATACTCCCCCAACTATGTGGTCTATTTGATGCTATTGATTAGAAGTGCTACTGATTAGAAATGCTATTGCCTAAAAATTAATTGTCTCACAAGAAGTTGTCTTTTGCCTAGAAATATATGCTCACCATGAAGTGTTACTAGATAGCTGATCATATCCATCAAATGCAATACTGGTACATCACCCAGCTGCATTATTCTATGCATATCCTTTTTATCCTAACATGCATCTTACCTTTCCATAAAAAAAAACATGCATCTTACCTTATAAAAGGCGGATATTGTCCAACCTCCTATATATCCTAGGCAAGAGGTATAAACCCAAAAAATATACCAACAGCAACAGAGATAGGGAGAAACACAAAGAGGCTGAAACCAAATGATGTGCAGACTACGAACTGATGATGCACAGTATTGAGCTGGGATAAGGAGGCACCAGGAACCGTATTTGTCGAAACATCATTGGCGCATGTGCTTCCTGCAAGGGCGGAGCTACATGTATCTTTGATCCTCTAGTGGAGAGAGAGCATCATTTGTGTTGGCTCATATGAGATGGTGCACAATACACCGGTACATTTAGAGAATTTGCACTTGTGCTTCTGTCTACACGGTGACTATAGCAGAAGCGCTGGTTCAAATGATATATAAACGTATCAGTGCAAATCCATGCTGGTATATTTTACTAACGAACTGGTCCCATTTTTGCACAAATTCATTGATGATAATGTTCTAAGCGGTGTGAAATTTCATCAATTTGGAAGAGATTTGAAACTGAGGGGTTTTATTCTAGTCCCATTCGTATCAGTATGAACTTGTGTGCATCTTGTCGTGCATTCAATAATGGGTGTGGAAGCTGAAGCACTTTGTATTATTCTTCCTTTTCAAGTAAGTTGGATCATCTCGATAGGCGTTTAAAATATAACTTAGCTTTGATCGGAATTGGGTGTACAATATTTATAGATCATCAAGCATTAGTACTCTACACTGCACATCTCAATCGCTCTGTTCTCCATCTCGATCTCACACTTCTCTCACGCTCTTGATGGCAAAAAAGCTTCTCATCACGATCTCGATATCACAGTTTCATGTTTGAGTATAAACTTGACAGTAGATTTTGAGTTGTTAACTATACCTTTTGTGCTTTTGCAGAGGGATGGCGGCCCAACAGGCGAAGCCAATTGAGGAGCTGACTTGCTCATGCCGCATCCTCTAGTAGCTTAATGTGTGGGATGTTGATCGCAAGCCCATATATCCTGGCGGCGTACATGGCGCAAAAGCGTAAGGATCCCTTCCAGATCGCCAGCATCTGCATCCACAAGAAACTAAGGAACTAATACCACTTCAAACTCGTCCATGATCATGGTGGTGCCACATCCTCTCTGCTTGCATGCCTATAGAGAGGATGTTGTCAAGAAGTTCCATGGCCATTCCTAGCACTGGCAGGACGAGTGCGTCATCTTCCGGCAAGTGAAGAAGCTTGTTTTTTTACTTTGTTTTCATTTAAGTATCGTCTGGATGATGGACCTGAATTGGTGATGAACTATTAATTTTTGTGTATATACTTATGCTTTCATAATTTCACTGATGTTTTATTATTTTTAATTAAGCTAACAGATGGAATTCTACACCGGTTAGAATAAAGGGCTCAAACAAACCAGTGCCAAAATCGCACCAGTTAGTTTCAGAGGGACGTATATAAAATAGAGGCGCCCCAAGTTTTTCCCTAACCCTGGCTAGCCGCGCCTCCCCACGTTCTTGCTTTTGCTGGTGCTACGGCATCCTCCTCCTCCGGCTCCTTCTCTGCAGCTCCTCATCTGCCTCCTCCATCTCTACATCTATCATGAACTCGGCCCAGCCCCAAATCTAGGCTGAGGCGGCCGCCTGGTCCTCGGCAATGGAGGAAGTCACCGTGGACGCACTCTACGCGGTCATGTGTTTTGCAGCCACGGAGGCCACCCTCTGCATGGCTGCCTGCTCCTCGGCAGACTATGCGACCCCCACGGCCATGATTTCATAGCCTTTATTTGTGCCGTGAAATCCAGAGAGATTCGAACCCCCACATCATCTGCCATCCGCCCATCCTGACCTTCAGTACTTGTGATTCGAGAAAAAGATCCTCCAAGGTAAAGCTTCTCTCTAAAGGTCACACACTCGTTGTCTTTAGAAAACCATCTGGTTACGTGATATATCTCTTCTCATCGATTTGCCACTGCTCTTGTGCACCTTCATTGTTCTGCTCTCTTATTTGTATGTACAGAGAAATTAAATACCGAAAACAATGCCCCAACGTAAGCGGAAGGTCATTTTCATAATGGCCTAGATCGACAAGTTTTCTAATACTGAACATTTTGTTCTGGACTAATTTCTGCGTAGGTTGGCATTTTCCTGATCAGTACCAATTAATATTGTCATGTAGAGCTTAACAAGGCACATGTCGTCCATCCTCCTATTCTAGCTGAGCGATATAAACCAAAATAGATACCAACAGCTAGTCCGGAAGGAAAAAAAGAGAGGCTAAAATTGAATGGGCTGACCACGAACTGATGGATTTAAAGTATTATGCTGGGAAAAGGAGGCACCAGGAACCGTATTCTCTGTAAAATAACTGGTTCACATGCGCCATCTGTCGTGGTATACTAGTGGACACAGATGGTTCACCCACTCCAACCACTTGTGCTAGATCCAGCAATCGACCTTTGATAGTGATGCCTTGTTCTAATCCAGTTTTACTAAAACTCCATTATTAGCATTAATAAAAACGATAAAATGCCTACGATTCCCATGAAAATTTGCAGAAAGTTGCTGTCAGTGCCTCTCGGTAATCACTCTCCACAAGGCAATATGTTCGTCATTTTTTTTAGAGAACGTGCTTAGCACGTATTTCTTTAAGAGAAAAGAGAGTTTTACAGGTACAACTAACAAGAAAAAAGAGACAATGACAACAAAGGCCAGGAAAAGGGGAACAACAACAAGGCAACAACAATATAGGACAGCAACACACACGACCGACAAACAAATAAGAAGAAAGAGAAATTAAAACTAAAACTACACTCCAGCGTTCCGCAGAGTAAAGAGGATGAACCGCAGATCCGGAAAGCCAGCTAGCGACCAAACACGCGCGACCTCCAAGATGCATTGCGTGAAAGCGGCAGGCTGAAGAGCCGATTTGTCGAAGACTCGGCGGTTCCTTTCCTTCTAAAGGCTTCAAGCGACCAAAACGACTAGAGTTTCAAAACCTTTCCGAGCGACCATAGGGACCCTCTTACGCATGAGCGACCACCAATCCGCAAGTGACAGTTCCCTAGAAGGGCATAGGTTTGACAGGTTCACTCTCCCCAAGACCCTGAACCACGTTTCGCGGCTGTGCACACAACCAATTAGAAGATGATCAATAGTTTTTGGCACTTGTGCACAAAGCACACAGGCATCATCCTCTCTAAGGCCGTGACGACGAAGCTGTTGGATGTCCACGGGCGACCAAGCAATGCCAACCAGATAAAGAGTCTGCACTTGTTAGGTGCCTTAACCTTCCACAAAAGCTTGCAGCCCGGGATGGAGGACTGCCCCGGGAAGAAAGCCCTGTAAGCACTCGCCGAGGTGAAGACACCGTCCGGGCCGGGGTCCACTTCTAGACGAAGCGATCATCCTGCGAGGGGTCTAGGGTGCGACCTACAATGATTCTCCAGAGGTTCATGTACTTTAGGATAGCGGCAGGAGAGAGTGCCCCTGTAATGTGCTTAACCCATCTCTTTGCGACCAAGGCTTGCACGACCATTCTATTTTTAATAGCCCTCGGTGAGACTGCCAAGACCAGATTAGGTGTGGTGGCAGCTACTGAAGCACCTCCAGCCACTTATCAGTCCAAAACTGAGCAAGTAGTCCATTACCCACCTCAACGGTAATGGTGAAATCGAACAAAGCAGGAGCATGGGGGTCAGTCTTGAGGGGGATAGCTGTTTAGGATCATGTTGGGTCTGTTCTCTGGAACCAATTCCATCTCAAACGAAGCGACCATCCTAGAACAGTTAGATTTAAGAAGCCCAGCCCGTCCATCTCCAAAGGCCTGCACACTCGAACCTAAGCGACTGCACAATGACCCCCCGACACCACCTCAGTACCCTTCCAAAAGAAGGCCTTCCAAATACGGTCGATGAAGTCAACCATCCATTGTGACAAGTTCATAGCAATGGACATGTAGATGGTAGTCAAGGTCAGGGTGATCTTGGCTAAAATCATGCGACCACTTCGGTTAAGCAGTTTACCTTACCTTGCAGGTAACCGATCCACGACCTTGTCGACCAGAGGCTACAAGTCAGCCTTAGTGAGCCTCGTAATGGAGAGCAGCAGGCCAAGATAGCCGCAAGGGAAGGTCCCGATTTCACAGGGCAGCAAGGCTTGAATAGACTCAAGCACATCCATCATACAACGAATTGGGAATAGCTGGCTTTTACTGAAGTTGGTACGCAAACCAGAGGCCTCCTCGAAGACCCATCAGATCTCTTTGACTACAGGAAAATCAGAAGCGACCGGTGACACAAAGAGAATTACATCATCCGCGTAAAAGGAAGCACGATAGGGTAGCGCAATATCGCTCAACGGTGTGAGCAACCCACGACCATCGTCCAAGGAGAGCAGGCCGTTGAGACACTCATGACCAGGATAAAAGCATAGGTGACGAGGGGTCCCCTTGGCTGAGACCCCTATGATGACAGATGTGACGACCAGGAGTACTATTGATCAAAATTCGAGTGCTGGCCGTGGAAAACAAAAGGGAGATCTAGTCCCTCCAAGTAGACAGGAAACCGAGGAATCTCAGCAGCTCGAGCAACAGAACCCAAGAGATGAGACAAACTCTTTAGCAATTTCCACCTTGAGAAGAGCACATGACCAACTCTTCCTAGCTAGATGCCTTGCAGCTCCATGAACATACTGAAAGTTGTCATGAATGTGTCACTTCTTGATGAAGGCACTCTGGTTTTTGCGGATGAGGCAGTTGAGCTTAGGCGCCAGCCTATTAGCGAGTGCCTTGGTGAAAGCATCTAGGCCCCTAATTTGTGTTTTGGTAATTAATGACAACACTTGTGGACTAACGATTTCATTTGAGATATGAAAATAGGGTTAGTCCCAGAGATGTGACATATGGGATTCAATAACTTGGAAATGTTGGAATCATGATGTGAAGTGGAATCTCAAGGCAAAGGTATAAAATAGGGTTTTCTATTTTACCGGTCAAAGATGAGATTAGAGAAGAAACATTGACCAGGTTGATAGGCTAGATAGCCATACTATCAAGAGGGGTCAATGTCTTTTGCATGACGATTATATAGTGTCACCCTGCTCAATTGTTGGTTTGCATGCATATGGATTAGTGGCATACATCATGTGTGTTGGAACGATGTGGTCTTCTTGTTTTCGGCTAACTGGTTTGACAGGCGGACGGTCTCTCTTTGATGGGGCGGACCGTTTCTTATCTTAGCCGTTTTCAGAATCGTTCTGGGAATTTTTCTGTGCTGGGGCGGACGGTCTCCGCAGGGGTCGCGAACGGTCCGCCCCTGGATTAATTTCGTGGGCAGATTCTTTGCACTTTGGATGGTCCGAAGTGTTTGTTCGGCGGAAGGTCCGCGCAGGGGAAGCGGACGGTCCGCCGGCCATTCATCCCACGCCACCAGAACCGTGAGCGGTTCTGGTGGAATCTAACTTTGCAGGGCGGACGGTCCGCGCAGGACAGGCGGACGGTCCGCCTCATCTCCCCGGGCGTCACCAGAACCTTTCCGGTTCTGTGTAGATTTCTGATTCTCTACGGTGGATGGTCCGGCACCTGGGTGTGGACGGTCCGCCGTCTAAAGTTCGTGGGCGGATAGGGAGCTTGTCGGTTCTGACCAAGGTTCAATGTGAACGGCAGACGGTCCGCCCCCATGGGGCGGACGGTCCGCACCCTATGTAACGGTCGGTTCTGACAGCAGTTATTGCTGTTCTAGCCGTTGGTTTTGAACGGCGGACCGTCCGGGCTTTGTGAGGCGGACGGTCCGCGAAAACTCGTATTTCACGGATTACAGAGGGTAACGGCTAGATTTTGAAGGGGGCTCTATATATACTCAATGCCCGGCCTTGGGAGGTCTCTCTTGGCACTTTGGAAAGCTAACTTGACATTCTTGAGCCCTCTTCTTCACTCTCTCACTCACTTTGCTTTGAGATTGCATTCTTGTGAGATTGAGAGCATCCTAGTGCATTGCATCAAGAGTTTGAGCATTGTGGCACTAGGGAGTCTTCAAGCAAGCGTCATCGACTTGTTTCTCTTGGAGGTTGCCGCCTCCTAGACGGCTTGGAGGAGTGGAAACCGTCGAGCCCTTCAAAGAAGATTGTGAAGGTGCCCCGGTTGTTCTTGTGAGAGGTTTTGTGCTCACCTTGCCAGAGTGGTGAAGAGCAACTCTAGTGGAATCGAGGTGTGGAGTGGTTCTTGGTCCAAGCCGGCTCAAAAATCAAGCGGTGCCTTGATAGAGGAGTGGTTGGAACAAAGGATCCACCTCAACGTGGATTAGGGGTGACCGGCAAGTCATCGACACCATGGGAAAAATTCTTCTCTTGTCATCAGTTATTTCTATTGCTCTCATACATTCTTGCAATTTACTTTGAGCAATTTACTTTCATAGAGATTGAATTGTTGCTTATCTCCCTAGGTTGCAAACACTCACATAGGTTAGAAAGAGTAGAAATAGTTTTACCCCCTTGTGTTACTAATTATATTTTAAGTGCTTGTGTTGTTAGTTCAAACCGCCTATTCACCCCCCCTCTAGTCGGTATCCTAGATCCTACAGGTGGTATCAAGAGCAAGGGACTCCATTTCTTTAAGGATTTAATCATCTCGGAGTAAGGATATGGCTAATGATAATCATAATCATGTGGGAAAGCCACCATTCTTTGATGGGGAAAACTATGACTATTGGAAAACTAGAATGATGGTTCATCTTAAGGCTATGAATAGGCAATTATGGAGAATAGTTCATGATGGGTTTGTTATTCTTGATGACAAGCAATTGACCCCCAAAGATGATGAGAATATTGCTTTGAATGATCAAGCCATGAATGTGCTCTATAGTGCTCTAAGTGTCACTGAATTCAACCGCATCAAGAATCTTGACACCGCAAATGAGATATGGTTGAAGCTAGTTGAGATATATGAAGGGACATCTACCGTAAGAGAAGCAAAATTGTATGTCTCAAAAGGAAAGTTTAGTGAGTTCACAATGAAGAAGGATAAAAGTGTGCCCGATATGTTCAACCGGTTGAATGATATTGTGAATGAGCTCAAGGGTCTTGGTTTTGATGTGCCGGATGAGGACTTCTCCCACAAGTTTCTTAGATCCCTTCCGGAGAGATATGACACAATTGTTACTTTGCTAGTAAGGTCAAATTTGAAGACCATGACTCCTACTCAAATTCTTGGTGAAGTAACAACCCATGACATTTTCAAGAAGTCACAAGAAGAGGCTCATGGCACATCTTTTGATGAGAAGAAGAAAAGTGTGGCTTTAAAAGCTCAAGTGACAAATGAAGATGAAAATGAAGATTGTGGGAATGATGGTGACACCGATGAAGAGATGGCCTTATTTATAAGTGGCTTTAGAAAATTCATGAAGAAGAAGAACTTTGGCAAGAGGGGTCAAACATCAAAGAAGAATCCATTTGAAGAAAGAAAGTGTTTTGAGTG
>CM014271.1:65388176-65405321 GCA_004135705.1 Alloteropsis semialata | reverse complement strand
ACATTGCCTAATGGCAAGAGGTGAAACCAAGGTATCACTTGATTATGATGATGATAATAATATTGAATATTCTTGTGATGATCTTGTTAATATGATAATGCGGCCGATGATCTCATGTGCAAAAAGACCGAGGAGATGAAGGACTTGAAGAGAAAACTAAAATCTCTTCAAGAATCCTATGAGGAGCTAAAGACTTCTCATGAGAATCTCAAGGAAACTCATGAGAAGCTTGAGGAAGCTCATCACTCACTTCTTGCACAAGAGACCAAGAAAGCTAAAGTTAGCATTGGTGTTAGTTGTGATATAGTTGATGATATACCATGTTGCTCTAGTTCAACTAACCCATCTTGTAGCTCAAGTGGCACCTCTTCCAATAATGGTGGATTTTCTTGTGATGGTTCACTTGTCATGGAGAATAATATATTGAGAGAAGAAATTCGTTGCCTCAACAAGGATCTCAACAAATGGCTTGGAAGTCAAAGTCGATTATGGCAATGTTTGGATAACCAAAGGTATTCCATCAACCATGAAGGTTTTGGATATGTTCATAAGCAAGGGAAGGAAGCCTTTGCTCCTTGCAAAACTACCTTTGTCAAGAATGAAGGAAAGTTTTGTGAAAGATGCAAGAGAGTTGGTCATTTGGAAGAGGAGTGCCAAGAGAAGAGTATTGTATCCTCAAAAGCTTATGATTCACATTATGTTCTTACTAGGGATACTAAGGGTAAAATGTGTGCTAAATATGTAGGCATACCTCTTGGTATTGAAAAGAAAAAGGCCATTTGGGTGCCTAAAGTCTTGGTTACTAACTTGCAAGGACCCAAGAAAATTTGGGTACCTAAAAGATCTTAATTGTCTTTGTAGGTAAATTACAAGGTCGGTGGAAGACATTGGGTACTTGATAGTGGGTGCACTCAACATATGACCGGTGATGAAAATATGTTCACTTCAATTGATGAAGAAGTCGCCGGTTATGATAATATCACTTTTGGTGACAATAGCAAGGGTGAAGTTAAAGGTTTGGGTAAAATTGCTATCTCCAATGATCACTCTATCTCTAATGTGTTGTTAGTTGATTCTCTCAATTTCAATCTATTGTCGGTATCTCAATTATGTGATCTTGGTTTCAAGTGCATTTTTACTAGTGATGGTGTAGAAGTAACTAGCTTGAATGGAGATGATTGCATTTTCAAGGGTTTTAGGTATGAGAGCTTATATCTTGTGGATTTCACGTCAAATCATGCCAACTTGTCAACTTGTTTATTTTCAAAGTCCTCTTTGGGTTGGTTATGGCATAGAAGGCTTGCTCATGTTGGTATGAAGCAACTCAACCATTTATTGAAGCATGATCTAGTTGTTGGGTTGAAGGATGTGAAATTTGAAAAAGATAAATTGTGTAGTGCTTGTCAAGCCGGAAAGCAAGTACCTAGCTCTCATTCATCCAAGAGTATCATGTCAACAAGTAGGCCATTGGAATTATTGCATATGGATTTATTTGGTCCTACTACATATAGAAGCATTGGTGGAAATTGTTATTGCTTTGTTATTGTGGATGATTATACTACATATACTTGGGTATTCTTTCTTCATGATAAGTCCGATACATATGATATTCTCAAGAAATTCATGATGAGGACTGAAAATGAATTTGAGAAGAAGATCAAAAATGTTAGAAGTGATAATGGATCCGAGTTCAAGAATACAAGAGTTGATGTTTTGTGTGATGAAAAGGGGATCAAGCATGAATTCTCAACCAAGTATACTCCACAACAAAATGGTCTTGTTGAAAGAAAGAATAGAACTTTGATTGATATGGCAAGATCAATGCTCTCGGAATATAATGTTTCGGATAGTTTTTGGGCGGAAGCAATCAACACCGCTTGCCATGATTCAAATAGGCTTTATTGTCATAGACTCTTGTTGAAAACTCCATATGAGCTGCTCATTGGAAGAAAGCCAAATATCTTTTATTTTCGGGTTTTTGGATGCAAGTGCTATATTTTGAGGAAGGGCACAAGGCTATCAAAATTTGAAAGCAAGAGTGATGAAGGATTTCTTCTTGGATATTCATCTTGTAGCAAGGCTTATCGGGTTTACAACAAGTCTCTTGGTATTGTTGAAGAATCATGTGATGTTGATTTTGATGAAACAAATGGCTCCCGAGATGAAAAAGAAAACCTAGAAGATGTGAGAGATGAAGGCTTGAGGCAAGCTATCAAGGGTATGTCCATTGGTGATATCAAGCCTAGAGAAGAAGATGAAGATGATGACAATGATATCTCATTGAGGGTTATTCCCTCATCCTCTACTCCAAGCAATCAAGACCAACCAATTGATGTAAATAAAAATGTGAATGATGCTCAAGCTCAAGATCAATTGGTATTTCCTTCTACCTCATCTTCCACACCAACACAAGAGCCTATTGTTGCACCAAGAGTTCATCATGCTATTGCAAAGGATCATCCCATGGATCAAATTATTGGTGATATTAGTAAGGGTGTCCAAACTCGATCTCGTGTTACTTCATTTTGTGAACATTATTCTTTTGTATCTTCTATTGAGCCTAACCGTGTAGATGAAGCATTGAGTGATCCGGATTGGGTGAATGCCATGCATGAAGAATTGAATAACTTCACCCGAAATCAAGTTTGGGAATTGGTTGAAAGGCCAAAGAATTACAATGTCATTGGTACTAAATGGGTTTTTCTGAACAAGCAAAATGAAGATGGCATTGTGGTATGAAACAAGGCAAGATTGGTAGCACAAGGTTATACACAAGTTGAAGGTTTGGATTTTGGTGAAACCTTTGCTCTCGTTGCTAGATTGGAAGCTATAAGAATTCTTCTTGCCTTTGCATGCTCACACAACATAAAGTTATATCAAATGGATGTCAAAAGTGCTTTCTTGAATGGTAAGATTAGTGAGCTTGTGTATGTTGAGCAACCTCCCGGTTTTGAAGATCCTAAGAAGCCAAATCATGTGTATAAGCTCTCTAAGGCTCTTTATGGTCTCAAACAAGCCCCTCGAGCATGGTATGAAAGGCTTAGAGATTTTCTTATTTCAAAGGGTTTCAAAATTGGTAAGGTTGACACTACATTGTTTACTAAGACTATAGGTGAAGATTTATTCATTTGTCAAATTTATGTTGATGATATCATTTTTGGGTCTACTAACCAAGATTTTTGTGAGGAATTTGGTGAAATGATGTCCAAGGAATTTGAAATGTCTATGATTGGTGAATTGAGCTTCTTTCTTGGCCTTCAAATCAAGCAATTAAGGGAAGGCACATTTGTGAGCCAATCTAAATATGTGAAGGATTTATTGAAGAAGTTTGGAATGGAAGATACAAAACCAATCAAAACTCCTATGGCTACAAATGGGCATCTTGATCTTGATGAGGGAGGTAAACCGGTTGTTTAAAGCTTTATGGATCAATGATAGGAAGTTTGCTTTATCTTACCGCATCTAGGCCCGATATCATGTTTAGTGTGTGCATGTGTGCTAGATTTCAAGCTGCTCCTAGAGAATGTCATTTAACCGCTGTTAAAAGAATCTTTAGGTATTTGAAGTTCACATCTCATATTGGTCTTTGGTATCCCAAGGGTGCTCAATTTGAATTGGTTGGTTATTCGGATTTGGATTATGCTGGTTGCAAGATTGATAGGAAAAGCACTTCCAGTACTTGTCAGTTTCTTGGAAGGTCACTTGTTTCATGGTCTTCATAGAAACAAAATTCAGTGGCCCTTTCTACCGCCGAGGCGGAACATATCTTAGCTGGAAGTTGTTGTGCTCAATTATTATGGATGAAGCAAACTCTTCAAGATTATGGTGTGAATTTTGATAAAGTACTCCTCTTATGTGATAATGAAAGTGTCGTGAAGATTGCCTCTAATCCGGTTCAACATTCAAGAACCAAGCACATTGATATTCGGCATCATTTTCTTAGAGATCATGTAAACAAAGGTGATATCAAAATTGATGGAATTGGGACTATTGATCAATTGGTGGATATATTCACTAAGCCTTTGGATGAGAATCGGTTTTGCAAATTGAGAAATGAGTTAAATGTTATTGACTTCTCAAATGTGGCTTGAAGTTTGGTACATGTCTAGCTTATACTTTCTTTAGCATGTTTTACTAGTATTTTTTGGTGAATTTTTCATATATTTTCTTGCTTATACTTGTTTGTAGCTTATTTTCTCTAATATTTGTTCATATGCATTTATGTTATGTCCATACGCATTTTCATAAGTTTAGCTTATTCATTTCTTTTTTATATGAGCAATGATCCCATTTGGAATCTCAATTTTATCTCAAAAGAATGGTTCTCGGGTCAGTTTTGGAAGGTAATGGCGGACCGTCTCCACCCAGATAGCGGGCCGTCTCCACCCAGATAGCGGACCGTCCGCAGTTATATTTGAGATGGATTGGATGAAATGGGCAGATTCTGTGAAAGTTTGGCGACCCTGAAAATTTATGAGGCGGACCGTCCGCAGGAATAAATTTAGACTCAGCAGAATGTATCATGTATCTGTGTCTGGCCGTTTCCTCAACGGCGGACCGTCCGCGCCCTCTTGGCGGAAAGTCCGCGTCTGCACGGCCGGCGTGGGACCGAGCCAGACCGAGCCTTATCAGTTGGTGTTACCTATCCCTTTCTTCTCAAACCGAAAACACACCCATCCAAACTCTCTCTTTCTCCTCTCAACCAAAGAAAAGAACCATCTCTTGAGGGGGAGCTTTGGCGTGTTTCCCGGACCGTCCGAGCACATCCCAGGACACTCCGCGTGATTCTCCACCATGTTTTCCTGGTATTTCATTGAATCCCCTTCTCAATCTCATGGATTTTGCATATGAAGGTGGCTAGGGTTTCAACTCTTGATCTAGTTTTGGGCCATGGATTCAAGATTTTGTTTGGTGGAATGTGTTTGGGACATTGAGGAGTACATATGGTTAAAGTTTGGTCGAAAGTTGTTGGATAGAATTTGAGATATATGAAGTTGAATTTGGGGAAGTACTGTTCTTGTTCGTCGCCGAAATAGTGACGGGCGGACCGTCCGCGCATCAAGGGCGGACCGTCCGCCGGCCACAGACGGCAACAATTTGGCTTGCTGAGTCATGGATTGAGTTTGGATTTGAATTATATTCATATTGTTGAGGATGTATGGGTTTTTCAGCAGTGGAATTCAGTGACATCTAATACAAATATATTCATGAAAATTCTTTGATTGGTCATGAAATCTCTTGAGGGACATATCAAATGGGTCATTCATGTCACACTCTTATATTTTCTTACTCATGTGATTGCAGCTCACATGGTCAAACAAAGAAAGTGACAGCAAAGAAGAAAGTTGGGTCTTCTTCCAAGAGGCCAAGACGTGATGATGATGATTATGAGCCCGATCAGGATGATTTAGTAGCTGAATCCTCTGTGGCAGGGTCCAATACTGAAGAAGATCAAGCTCAAGGTGGTGATGATGAGGAAATAGATGTGAGTGCCTATCCAAGTTCAGTCAAAAGATGGAATACTTACACTTACTCAATGGAGAGAAGTCCAAATCAATATGCCCTCGAAAGGAATACAAATGTGCTCTTCTTCCACACTCTAGTTCAACAAGAAGCATTCTTTGGGCACCTCATCAGTAAAATGGTATATGAGCACAAAACTATAAATTTAGCTTCCATGCAAGAGCAACCTACCATGGTAGAGTTAATTCCTAAATTTGATGCTTTAGGGCTCCTTGGTTTTCTCCAACATAAGTGCAATTGGAATGATACTATTGTTAGACAATTCTATGCCACTTATGAGATGGATATGCATGAGAAAACTATCATGTGGATGACTGGGCAGCGTCGATACACTACAACTTTTAGAGAATTTGCCATTTTGAACCAGTTAGACTATGATTTTTTCACTGCTGAAGACAGTAGAAATGTTTTGACTGAAAATGCATATGATGATGATGATAGAATTCAGTTCTATGAGCCGCCTGGAACACATATTGTTTGCTCCTATGGTGAAATAAAGGGGCTCAGACATCATCCTGCTGTGAATAACAAAATCCTTAGGCTAACCTTTATGCCTAAGAGTGGAAACAAAGAGAAAATCAGAGATAAGTATTGGAATGTCATCCATCACATTATGTTTGGTGAAAAGTTTGATGTCATTGGATTAATGATGGATCAAATGGCTGATAAGAAAGTAAATCTTGAGTCCAACATTTACTTTACCCCATATATCATGACCTTGATCAATGCCAAAACAAGGTTCACTGGTGCTTGTCCCTCTGTGCATATATCATACAAGCCTTTTGTGAATGATGTTCGGTTCTTGCGAAGGGATGTGACACCTTTCCCTGATCCAGTTGGGGCAGAGGCTCAGGAAGAGAGTGAGGATAGTGATGATGATGCACAAGCAGCTCCTCCTCCTCATGCACATGATCAGCCACAGTGGGTTCCTCCTGCAGGGTATTTCGATCCATATTTCAACAATATGCAACAGAACTTGGCAGCGGGCTTTGGGCAGCAGTTTCAACAAGGTTTCAATAACATGAGTAATCAAATTCAGCAGCAAATGAACTTGGGTTTTCAAACAATGCAGCAGGGATTTCAGGCACAGTTAGATGCAGGTTTTGAGTCATTTGGGCAGCAAATGAACACCTCATACTATCAGCCCATTATGACTAGACTTGACAATGTTCAGCAGGGGTTGCATACTGACCTTGCAGCTTTGGATGCCAGATTTGGTGAGTTGAGCACCTCAGAGCAGTCACAGCAGCTCATGGACAGGCAGCAGCAGCTAGAGGGCAGATTTGATGAATTTTCCAACACCTTCACTGCTTTTACAGATCATTTCCACTCCTACTATCCTGCTCCAGTGCCACCTCCTCAGTTCTATCCACATCAACCATTCTATCCACCTCCTCCACCGCCTCAAGATGACTAGTTTTCTCTTGTTGGTACTTGACGCCAAAGGGGGAGAAGAAGCTATTGGAGGAGTGATGATGACATCTAGGGGGAGCTCATAAGCATTGCATGTGTGCATTTCATATGAACTTTGTTGCATTTTAAATTATGGTTGAACCTATGCATTTATATGTGTGTTATGTGTGATGCTTGAGACTTTGGTTTGTGATAATCTTAAATTTATGCACTCTATGTGTGGTTTGGTTGTAAGATACTAGAACTTGGATTTATCAATGTGACGGACTATGTGGATTTATTCTATATTATCTCTATGACATGTTCTAGTATCATGGGAATTGAGGTATGTTTTCTATGAAAATTACGCTCATTGAATATCTCATGCTATATTGTTTACCTTGATTTCCTTTGTGTAAGGGAACTCCGCCAAAATTTTCTATCTATATATATGTGCCTTGTGTATTTCATATCATCTTGCACATTATATAGGGGGAGCTTTCCTTGCACCTTGATTTTTGATGATAGTTATCCATCTTTAACCTTTGATTATCATGCCATGGATAAATATGATCAAAATTCACTCTCAAGTCCATCTTATGCCTTGTGTGTAAAGTTGGCTTGAAAAACTCTTTTACATCACTCCTATATGAGGTTGTCATCAATTACCAAAAAGGGGGAGATTGAAAGCATCTAGGCCCCTAATTTGTGTTTTGGTAATTAATGACAACACTTGTGGACTAACGATTTCATTTGAGATATGAAAATAGGGTTAGTCCCATAGATGTGACATATGGGATTCAATAACTTGGAAATGTTGGAATCATGATGTGAAGTGGAATCTCAAGGCAAAGGTATAAAATAGGGTTTTCTATTTTACCGGTCAAAGATTAGATTAGAGAAGAAACATTGACCGGGTTGATAGGCTAGATAGCCGTACTATCAAGAGGGGTCAATGTCTTTTGCATGACGATTCTATAGTGCCACCCTGCTCAATTGTTGGTTTGCATGCATATGGATTAGTGGCATACATTATGAGTGTTGGAACGATGCGGTCTTCTTGTTTTCGGCTAACTGGTTTGACAGGCGGACGGTCTCTCTTTGATGGGGTGGACCGTTTCTTATCTTAGCCGTTTTTAGAATCGTTCTAGGAATTTTTCTGTGCTGGGGCGGACGGTCTCCGCAGGGGTCGCGAACGGTCCGCCCCTGCATTAATTTCGTGGGCAGATTCTTTGCACTTCGGATGGTCCGAAGTGTTTGTTCGGCGGACGGTCCGCGCAGGGGAAGCGGACGGTCCGCCGGCCATTCATCCCATGCCACCAGAACCGTGAGCGGTTCTGGTGGAATCTAACTTTGCAGGGCGGACGGTCCGCGTAGGACAGGTGGACGGTCCGCCTCATCTCGCCGGGCGTCACCAGAACCGTTTCCGGTTCTGTGTAGATTTCTGACTCTCTACGGCGGACAGTCCGGCACCTGGGTGCGGACGGTCCGCCGTCCAAAGTTTGTGGGCGGCCAGGGAGCCTGTCGGTTCTGACCAAGGTTCAATGTGAACGGCGGACGGTCCGCCCCCGTGGGGCGGACGGTCCGCACCCCGTGTAACGGTCGGTTCTGACAGCAGTTATTGCTGTTCTAGCCGTTGGTTTTGAACGGCGGACCGTCCGGGCTTTGTGAGGCGGACGGTCCGCGAAAACTCGTATTTCACGGATTACAGAGGGTAACGGCTAGATTTTGAAGGGGGCTCTATATATACTCAATGCCCGGCCTTGGGAGGTCTCTCTTGGCACTTTGGAAAGCTAACTTGACATTCTTGAGCCCTCCTTCTTCACTCTCTCACTCACTTTGCTTTGAGATTGCATTCTTGTGAGATTGAGAACATCCTAGTGCATTGCATCAAGAGTTTGAGTATTGTGGCACTAGGGAGTCTTCAAGCAAGCATCATCGACTTGTTTCTCTTGGAGGTTGCCGCCTCCTAGACGGCTTGGAGGAGTGGAAACCGTCGAGCCCTTTAAAGAAGATTGTGAAGGTGCCCCGGTTGTTCTTGTGAGAGGTTTTGTGCTCACCTTGCCGGAGTGGTGAAGAGCAACTCTAGTGGAATCAAGGTGTGGAGTGGTTCTTGGTCCAAGCCGGCTCAAAAATCAAGCGGTGCCTTGATAGAGGAGCGGTTGGAACAAAGGATCCACCTCAACGTGGATTAGGGGTGACCGGCAAGTCATCGACACCACGGGAAAAATTCTTCTCTTGTCATCGGTTATTTCTATTGCTCTCATACATTCTTGCAATTTACTTTGAGCAATTTACTTTCATAGAGATTGAATTGTTGCTTATCTCCCTAGGTTGCAAACACTCACATAGGTTAGAAAGACTAGAAATAGTTTTACCCCCTTGTGTTACTAATTATATTTTAAGTGCTGGTGTTGTTAGTACAAACTGCCTATTCACCCCCCTCTAGTCGGTATCCTAGATCCTACACTTGGCGAAGAGTTTGCCAAAACTGTGCACAAGACTGATGGTCCTGTAGTCCCCCAGCCCTAGTGCGACCTCCTTCTTAGGCACCAGGATTAGGTAGGCATCGTTAAGGTGGTGAAGACTGCGACCGTCCAGGCAAGAGAGTGCATCAAAGGCTTTCACAATGTCATCTTTGATTATCGACCAAGTGACCTGGTAAAAGCGATCCGTAAAGCCATCTGGGCCAGGAGATTTGTCCGCCGGAAGCTCCCGGATAATCCCCCAGATCTCCTCCTCAGTAAAAGGGGAATCTATCCCTGAAAGATCAATTTGTGGGAGACCCAGCGCCTCGTAGTCCAGAGCAGTCGACCTTTGATGACCCCTACCAAGGAAGGAGTTGAAGACGGTGAAAGCCACCTCGGCCTTGTCATTCTCAGTATCAATAGAACGACCGTCCACCATGATAGAAGCAATGTGAGTGCGTTGCCTCTGGTGATTAGCATGAAGGTGGAAGAAGTGGGTATTCGCATCACCCTCTAAAAGCCACGGGAGCGAAGAGCGCTGCCTAGCGATTCTCCTCTCCACCGACGCCAGGCCCAGATACTTAAGCTTGAGGAAGCGTCGCAGCGCGTGCTCAGCTGGTGAAAGTGACCTACGGTCCATGACTGTATCTAAGTGACCAATGACCGCCTTCGCGATATGAATCTGCATTCTGATTCTACCCACTCGCTTTGCGCTCCAAATCTTGAGCGCCTTTGCCGTTCGACGGAGCAAAAAATCGACCATACGCAGTGGGTCCACATCAAGACGAGGGGCCATCTAAGCGTTTTTGACCATCTGTAGGAAATCCAGGCACTTAGGCCAGAAAGCCTCAAAGCGGAACGGCTTGCACAGGTGGACCGCATTGTCCGTCTGGAGCAAGAGCGGAGCATTAACAGATCTAAGTGTCGGCAGGGTGGACAAATAGCAGCATGGAAAGAGTGGCTCCTACTCGAGCGATACGAACACCTTTTCAATCCGCTCAAGAGTCGGGTGAAGACGCTCGTTGCTCCAGGTGAACAGGTGACCATGGAGGTATAGTTCGACCAACTCCACATCATTAATGAATTGGCAGAAGCGATCCATCAATCTACGGTTGAGACAGTTGTTGTTCTTGTCCTGTGCTTTATAAATGATGTTGAAGTCCCCGCAGACGACCCAAGGGCCTACAAGGGTGGCTCTCAGATCACGGAGTTCTTGCAAGAAAGCCGCTTTCTATGCATCGAGATGCAGGCCATAGACTAACGTGAGTCGCCAAGGCACCAGGTTCGATTTTAGGGCAACCTGCAGGGAGAGAGTGTGAGCTGTTCTCACAGGCGACACCGCCGACCAAACATTAACATTCCAGGTGACCAAGATACCCCCTGAGAACCCATTGTGGGAAGACAGAAATAATCAAAGTCCACACCTAGCATATCAAGAATAAAAGATCTGGGTACAACATCCATCTTGGTCTCCTGCAAACATAGCAAGGAGATCTGCTCTGAGGAGACAACATTCTTAACAATGACCCTATGCGACCTCATGTTCAGGCCACTAACATTCCAAACCAAAACATTCTGTGACTCCATAGGAAAACAAACACACGGAGAAAGGATCACCGGTCCTCGTCCTCCATGACCGCCGTGGAGAAGGTAGGCACGCCCGACAGAAAGAACTCCCGAATAGCCTCACACTGGCTGTCCGTCAGGCCAGAGGCCATGAGGTCGACATAGCATTGAAAGACCTCTGCATCTAGAGCCACGTCCATTGGAAGCAGCCCGAGCTTCCTCAACACAATGTTCTGAGCGACCGATGACATTTTGGGGCGACTAGGGACAGCCGCGACCAAGCAGCTAGACCCGGTAGACACCACGCTCCGCCAGGACTCGGAAGGCATGCCTCTTTGTGGTACGGTGGTCCCTGCAAGATAGGTAGCGTGATGGCACGAGTCGCCTCTGCCAGAAACTCTGCGACCAAGTGATCCTTATCGTGGCTGTTAAATGAGCCTAAACCAATTGTGATATAGGAGAGATCCACATCAAAGGGTGACCGAGGCGACCGAGGCACTTGAGGCGAGGCAGGCAACTCCACCAGAGACATGTCCGAGAAGCGAATCGACTCAAGCATCGGCTCCACTGAAGCGATGCGACCTGGGCCCCTGTCCAATGCCGTGGATGCGGCGGAAGGTAGCTGATAGGGGAACTAGCCGCATCGTCGGGGTGAGAGAGCCATGCCGGCCAGACAGAGGAGAGTGAGCACCGATGCTCCCCGTAGGGCGCCTCCGCAGATGCTCCCGAGATGGGGCCATTAGCCCGGCCTCTAGGAGCATGGGGTCAATCCCGAAGGGGCTCGTGGTGGTGCCACTAGCCACCCTATGGAGGAGCATCTGTTCATCCCTCCCAGACACCCCAGCAGGCGTAGGCATGAACACAGGCAAGGGTGTGGCCGCAGACACCGGGAAGTAGGCGAGGGTGGCGATTCCGGAGTCGGTGGAGCAAAGGCTCCTGTGGAGAATCCTGAGACATGGATACCCTGCAATCCCCTATAGGGATAGGAGGGTACCCGAGGGGCGTGCGTGGGGGCGACTGAAGCACCAAAGGCCACAGCACAACCGTTGGAGGGAGTAGAGCGACCAGACGACGGTGGGCGGTGTGGTAGGGCCGACGCAGCCAGGTGGAGTCGCCCTCCCCCCGGGGCCCCGGCGGAAGCAGCGGAAGCCCACGGCCAGGAGGCAGAGGGGTGGGCAACCTGACGGGGGCACCGGTGGAGGTGGTGGGGGAGGGTGAGGAGGCGCAGTAGAAACCTCCCTCACGCCCATAGGACCACGAAGGTCCTGAACGTCGTGGACGGAGACGACCACCTGGTAGCGGAGCAAGGAAGTCCCGGTGCCAGTGACACGGCCGCCTACAGAATGAACACCCTTTTTGCAACGCATATATGTGTGGCTAGAAGTCCAAATATACGTTGCTAAGGTCTGTACCAACGCATTTGGTATCCGTTGCTAGATGTGGCGTTGCTAGAGTCTATGGCAACGTATATATATATGCGTTGGTAAGTGTTCTGTATAAGTGTTGCAAACTAGCAACGGATATATCTTCGTCTTAACAACGTATACATGCCTTGCAATCTTGAATAAGCACATTTTTTTGCATTTTTATAGGCTGCCTTTCAAGTGCCAATATGGTGTACTGTTAGATAAATCTTTTACATCCATCAACAACAGACACAAGTACCAACATCTCATAGAGGTCAAAAAACTAATATATTTCCATTAATAAATTATTCTGTACAATGGAGAGAAAATGTACAAAAGATTCAGTAAATACAATGTCTAAGTGACCAAAACGGAAGTATACATGGCATCTGAATGGTAAACTTTTCTTGTGAGAAAATCTTGTACTTCACTTTACAATCATCTCAACATCCAGAGCATCATGCATTTTTCCTGCAGTAAAATATTTAGGTAACAACATATTCAAGAGGATATGCTATTTGTTCTAAATGAACAACGCAAGTGTACATCTCTGCTAAAGGAAAACTAGAATATGCTAGTTAGTGGCAGATCGTTCATCTTACAAATTTGATAGATTAATGAAAAGAACGTAAATTTCTGTCAGATTGCAGGACATAAGTCAGGCATTTGGAGAACACAATACAGAGCTGATTAATATGCATATAAAAATTGTGCAGTTGGTCAGCAGTAACAGAAAGGAAAATGGTGGCATATATCCATTATCAGAAGAACAGCAAAAAAATGTCAATTACAGTTTACCATACATAAACTAAGTCATTCTAGAAACTAAATTGATCATATATACGAACACAGAATGCTTATGCAGTGAGAGAACTTACCAATTTATATACATGTCTCTAGAGTCCATTCAACTCCTGGGAACTAAAATTTTGATCAAATCCTTATAACTGCAGGATCTGACATAACAAAAACCGAACTAAGTCAGGACTTAATCTTCACTATAATGAACAAAACTTGAGTTATGCTACATCAGCTTAATTAAATTAAAATCAAGAATACTAGGCATATATTGCACATTTTTATGAAGTGGAGATCAGAGATTACATCAAAATTCCTTTTTTACTCAGGTCTGCAAAATATAAGCAAGATTTATTTTGACTAAATATCAGAGCATCCATCTTTTCAGCATGCAACTATTTGTTAGTCATTGAACTGACATGTGGGCCACAGCACAAAGGATTTTACCTGAATATCTTGTATGTGAAAATTATAGAGGGTAATATCTCACTGATTCTCTATTGTACCAAATCTTTGTAGGCACTGTATGTATACCTCTGATATCGACGAGTGTACAGCGCCACCTGATCCTGGTTGCATATTTTGATGGATTCCCGGATAAGATCTCACTTTTGACCATCTCCAAATTATGATAGGGAAAATATTAGTGGATAATAAACATTCTATCTCTAAGATGCACTGTATGGAACACGTGGTGGACAGATTTTTTAAAAAAATTATCCATCTTGGCAAGGCATTTTTATGAACAGGTGATTGGCTGATTATTGTGCTGACTAAAAAAAGCAAAGAAGGTGAGGAAGGCATGACCTTTGGATTATTGGTGAGAGTACGACAGAATCGGATGTCGAGGATGGCGTGGCTTCCGTCAAGAACTGGTCACTGCAAGTCTGCGCATAGAAATTGTTGATGATGGATCGAATCACCGAAATATATTCACAGAATAACAGGGAAATTGAGAGTAAGGACCGGGAGAGGTATACTCAGGGATGCTCGTCGCAAGGGGATGCAGACCTACACGTCAAATCAGTTTAATCTCATGGAGACAAAAACGAGATCTAAAACACACAAATCAGTCATACACAGATCGAAATAATTTTAAGGGGAAAACGCACAGGTAAATACACCTATATGAGCAAGGGACGTGTATTTGGATCATAGGGGGCGGAGGTTTTGATTGCTAACCTCCCTGACGAGCCCTCGCCGGCACCAGGGACTACCGTCGTCGGTCAGGCATCGCGCCGCCGTCACTGCGTGCCTTGGAGTCACGGTCGCCGACGCTACTGCACACCCTGCAAACGCCGCCATGGATCCGATCCGAAACAATAGAGCAGTTAAGATGCAAAGAAAATGAGGATGAAACTGAATGGGGAAGGAGAGATGTCGACGCCCACAAAAAAGATTTAGCTGCGTGCGGAGGGAGGCCGTTTCGCTTAAAACGTGGGTGCCCAGAGGGGGTGTGGGCTGGGTTACGTGCACTGCACCAGCCTCCTGCAACGCTATGTTTTTCTGTTGCGACATATCCGATGCTAGATGGGGGTTTGGAGTGAAGAGCAACCCTCCGCGGCAGGATGAGCACAGAGTCCACGCACCAGGCTAGGACCCTGAACACGTTGATGTCAACCTTGCTCTCCGTGGCTAGCGCCATCGAGGTGACAAGGCAAGACGACCCAACGACCGTCTACGCAGTACCAAGTAGCCAGAGGTGGGCGGGAATACCAGAGATGGAAATCTGAACCAAGTACCTCATGTAGTCCAATGACGCCCACGCTTCAGGCGTCCAGCTGCGAAGAAGTAGCCTGAAGGGGCCACCCTCCGGCAACTGGTGCCATAGCACTCGCAGCATCTCAGTCCCATCCATGAATAGGATGAGGTATTCCTCTGGTCGGTTGTCACACCCCAAAATTTCATATTTTGGGATGTGAATAGTTTACACTAAATAATCTAAAGGATTTGAGAATTTCTAAAATTTTCCAATATTTATATTTTATTACAGGAAATTTAGTATAAGAAAAATATTGTTGTTTCCAAATAAATTAAAACAACATAGGCTTTAAGAGCGGTTGTTGTATTCTTGTTGTGGTGTGTCTTCAGCGTTTAGCATTCCAAGTCCTCTCAGACATCAATAAGGTTCCTTTGGAAATTTTTTTTTCCAAACTTCTCTGGAGTTTATTCCTATTCTTTCTAGAGCTAAATCCTTTATCTCAAAGGTTCTAAAAAATCTTTTCACGAGCTCCAAATATTTTAATTGGGTTGTTTAGGTCCAATATCATCTCCGAGATTTTTCTCATGAATTTTGGAATTTTTGGAATATTTTTCATGGTTTAAATATGAATTCTAGAATTTTCTAGAATTATTTATTACCAAGAAATTAATTATTCCGAAAATACAAATATTTTTGGGCCAGCCTTGACTCATGATCCAGCCCGTGTTATCCTAAATCCATCCCATCTCCTTAATTGGGCCAAATTTCACAAGCCCATTAGTGGTAGTGGAATCTCATAGGTCCATTAGCATTAGAAGGCAGATAAACATCTATTAGTCCCATATTGCTAATGGATGGAGAGATGGTGGGTTTTTCGACCATATATATGGAGTACCTCCCTCCCAGAAGAGATGCATCATTGACTCCTTTACGGGAAGGCCCCAAGTTTGGGAATTCCTAAAGACTCTAGCTATCTTTGTTCACCTAGTACCACCATCTTCGTCTTCGCCGGCCCAACGTCGGTCGCCGATTTCAACCACCGTCTCTATACTGCCGGAGGAGCACCTACGTCTCAGTCGTCCGCATGTTGGACTCCGCCCATCGTTGCTGGCTGATTCTCGCTAAGGAAGACCTACACGCTTTGCATACGTGTTTGACTGCTGAGCCACGCGCCCCAACTATCCTCGGCCCGTCGCTTGCCGTCGTCTGAACCGGTCGCCGACGAAGGAAGCCGCCATGCCGTGAAGATAGAGTCGCCCGTAGCCGGCGACATCGTCACAGTCTTCCCGCCGGTGAGCACACCCTTGCACTCCCATCCGATCTACATGCATCCTTCCGGACTCGTATCGTAGTTCTGTCTTCGTGCATTAATCTGGCCATCACCCCCTCCCAAGTCCCAAGCATGCATGTTATTGCTTGCTATCGCTGCATGCTAGACTCCTAGCAAACAAGCCGACGGCCCATGCCAATGAATACATCGGAAAGACACCATGCTTATGCATTGATTAGGAATCTCTTCCTTCTATAGCAAAATAATTAGGATATATAGATTCTGGTCGGATTCCTAAAATCCCAAGTCCAGAAGAAATCTGTGGCCTTCATCAACTATATATGATCAGCTTTGGTTTTCATAACCCTTTTTATACCACTCCAGTTTGAGCACGTAGCTAAACCATGCATGTGCTCATAGTTGCCCAAGTACAATCATCAAGTCCTGTCTACCCAAACTAACCAAGCACGACCAGTCCAGTCAGCCATACAGTCTTTGAGCAGCAGCCGGCAATGCATCAGCGCCTGAACCCGTGCCTCGACCATCATTCTAGTGCGGTCATGCCGACGAGACCGAGCTCGTAGCCAGCACATCGCCCACCAGTTGCCCTTTTCCAATGTGCCGACCTGACTTGCAACCAGTTGCAAGTGGAGCATACCAATCGTGATATAACCATGTAGCTACGTACCGTAGGATGAGAGCCAAGAGTTTGCCCCTCTACTCTACCCTATCGAATCAAGCCCGCAAGGCCCAGTACAGGCTCGACCTGCACCGACTCTCCCGGTCGCTCACGGTAGGGCACCGCCGTCGCCGCCATCTTGATGTACGTGCCACGCCAGGCTCGGCGTCCACGCCCTACAAATGGCAAAGCCTGTGCGCCCTTGCTCCGCTCTGCTTCTCGCATTGCATCGCGTGCCGCCGTCGTCAATCGCCGCCGGAGCTGAGGGAAGCCGCGAGCGCCGCCGACCTTCGTCGCTCCGATGGACCTCGCCCACGGTTCGCTCGCTGGTCATCATCGCC
>CM014271.1:65356761-65387176 GCA_004135705.1 Alloteropsis semialata | reverse complement strand
GGAGGGAATTTTCCTCTGCTTCCCATCATCATCAACACCTACACAAGTGTCAGGTTCCTCATTACAAGCAACACTACCCCTCCTCTTTCTTTTATTCCCGTCTGTTTGAACTTTGTCCTCGCCCCCACAATAGCTAGCATTGTTTTTGTACCATTTTGCACCACATACCGGGCATTTGTCCAAATTTTTGAATGCATCCCCTCGGTACAATATACAATGATTTGGACAAGCATGAATTCTTTCCACACCCATCGTGAAGGGACTGATAAGATTCTTTGCTCGATAAGTGTTCTCCAGTACTTTATTAGGCTTTGGAAGCAACCATGCTAAGATACGAAGGAGATCATTGAAACTAACGTCGGACCAACCATATTTAGCCTTTAAAATCAACAGCTCGAGTATGAAGCGAAGCACGGTCCAGTGTCTCGGACAACCCTTTGAACGCTCATACACAGTTTCCTGAGCTGCCTTTTTCAATGACTCAACATTTTGTGCGCCTTTCACACTGCCAACTAATAGTTCCTCTTCGGTATGATGCAACAACTGGCCCAAGAAATCGCTGTCATCAAATTCATCACCACCTTCATCCCAACAATGTCCTCAGCACCTTCATCCCCAGCAATGTCCTCACCACCACCGACTCCATCACCACCACTTCCATAGTCAACACCATCATCACTTCCGTCATCCTCGAAACCATAATCTTCATCATAACCGTCAAAGTATCTGTTGACGGCTTCAGGGTCTCGCCAGATGTCTTGCAACTGGTCCACAACGTCGGTATCCTTCTTCTCACCATGGTATGTCCATAATGTGTACTCCTTCACGAAACCATGAATGAGCACATGTGATCGGATTGTAACCAAGTCATTGAAAACACAATGATTTTGGCAGATTCGGCAGGGGCAATGCATATCTTTGGTCCTCTCGTCCATTGCATGATTCTCTGCGACTTTAAGAAACTTGTCAAGCTCTCGGCGAAAATATTCACCATGCCTCGATATATTGTACATCCATAACCGATCCATCTTGTAACCTTAAAAAATTCCATTAAAAAAATAAGTCAAGAAAAAATAACACATATCCATGAACAAAAAATATAAGATATTATATGAGGCTAACGTTGAAAATGTAACAAAAAGAAAAGAAATGCACGCTTATTGTAAGAAAGATAAATCTTCTTGTCTCTCCTCCATGGTTTTAGAAATTTCCCCATCCATGAATGAGGCTAAAAAGTCAAAATCGAGGCAAATTAATGGGAGAATCATCTTCCCCTACTTCACTAACCTAGTTTCATCCAAAAGGTTGAGCTTAATTCGGGTCCAATCGGCCAAGTACTACCATGGAGATCTAGATCTAGCTAGAGGTACTACCATGGAGATCTAATTGAGCCATAATCAATGCAATAAGCTTAATAATAGTCATAGGATAAGCATCAACTCACCTCCTAATGAGGGGACAAACCTTCCCCTTGTCCTCCACTTTTTTTGGGAAATTTGGGCAGCACCTGCCCCTCTTTTTTCGGTTTGGAGTCCACTTGTCGGGTTGGGGAAGAAGGCCTCTCGGTTTTTGCACAGTGTAGCACTTCTAGGGGTGGGTCATGGCGCGAGCCGCCCCTGATAATGAGTTTCAGGGGCGGTTCATAGCATGGGCCGCCTCTGGAAAGGGCAGCATTTACAGGGGCGGTTGACGCCATCGCCCGACCCTGGAAATGCTATTTACAGGGGTGGTTCATAGGGCGAGCCGCCCCTGATAATGAGTTTCCAGGGGCGGGTCATGGCATGAGCCGCCTCTGGAAAGGGCAGCATTTGCAGGGGCGGGCCATCCCATCGCCCGCCCCTGGAAAGTGCTATTGACAGGGGCGGGTCATGGGGCCACCCGCCCCTGCAAATTATGGCCATTTCCAGGGGCGGCTCATGGCGTCACCCGCCCCTGTAAATCGTTCTGTAGGGGCAGCCCTTAGCTACAATAGCGCTCTCGTTTTTGTAGGGGCACGTCGCCTTTTAGTCCGCCCCTTAAAAAAACCCCTGGCTCTTACAAATGTTTTTTGTAGTAGTGTTTTTTACCGGGGAACACCTTCACAAGCTTTTTCATCTTCTTGTATGAAAAATTAAAACAACAGTCTATTGGTTATAAAATCACCCGGATGATCATGCAATAAAATCATATGATAGACATGTTCTAAACGAGGG
Organism: Alloteropsis semialata; assembly: GCA_004135705.1. Classification (NCBI taxonomy): domain Eukaryota; kingdom Viridiplantae; phylum Streptophyta; class Magnoliopsida; order Poales; family Poaceae; genus Alloteropsis; species Alloteropsis semialata. The sequence continues at coordinate 65,384,984 of CM014271.1, read as the reverse complement.
GAAAACTAAAACGCCAGTCTATTGTTTATATATATCCCAACCCAATAGTTTAACTGAAAAGTCATAATTACAATCGAAATTGAAAGAAAACTGAAATAAAATAACAGCACAAGATCTTTTTTTAGGATTCTACACATGGCTAATATTGAAGTCCTGGAAGTGAATACATGCAAAAAAGTTTTTCAAGTACGGTAATGCTATGAGTTGGCTGGATGACGCAATTTGAAACTGAGAAGTACCAAATCCATGCATTCTGCGTGTTCAGCAAGTAGTGTGAACACCAATAGTGGTGGGTGACCTATCAAAACTGATCTACAGGGTCAGTCCTGTGATTTCAGGGGCCTGGGGCGAAAGAGAAAACTGATCTACAGCAATGGCATTCGTATGCGAGCTATAGCCCCAGTCTGCTTTCTGTTTCAATTATGACTGGGGCTTCGTGGCCTTATCACTACAAGATTTGTGACATTCGCCGAGAGCTGCCAACAGGTGGCAGACGGGGGCCTTTGTTCAGTTGTACACCTTGTCTAATTTTCTTGGTCGGTGAATAGTGGTAGGTAATTGATCTTCACTCACAGAAAAATGGTCCAGTCATAGTTAAGCACCGTCAGCCATTAGGGTGGGGAAAGTACTAATGAGTGAATCCACTCAAAAAAATCTCTCGGCAAATGTTCTGATTCTAGTGGTGATATAGCTCTAAAAAAACAAATCAATTTCCTGATGCCGCTTATTCGGAAGCTATCCATTAAAGTGTGCAGTGTTGATAAGATATGAAAAATAGAATGTTTTTGGAGCTAACCAACTAGGAGCACGCGAGGTGGAATGTTGCTGGAAGTGAGCCGCATGCTAGTTATATCAAAGAGGTGAAATTTTACCTTTCTACTTAATATATCTTTATTGTTCACTAATATTTGATCAAAGTATGAAAACTGCTGATATAAATTAGCTTTATTAAATGTAGACTAGTTATTTCACATGGCGAAAGTTATTTACTCCACACGCTCTGATGGATTAAGGGTATCATACGGAGCTAAGAGGAAGATGGAGATACAATGTGCACTATAATTGTGTGGTACGTGATAATAATGCTATCAGTTCAACATGCGACCAAATTCGAGGCATACCGTACACATTTGCATCCATTGAACGGAACAGGTTCCGATCCGAATCAGCTTATGATACCAGCTCTGCAGAGGTCCTTCTATTGTCTGTGTCCAATCCCCAGATTGCAGCGCGTCGCCCGTGATCGCAAATTGGGAACATTGATTTGGCTGTGTTGTCGATTAAAATTGGCACGGAGCTGGTTTGATAGAAAAAATCGGTGGCATCGGATTCTGAAACTGGATGTCACACCCTGGTTTTTGGCCTTCTGAATTTCCAATAAATCCATAAATCTGGTTTTGAATTAAATAGAAAGTGTGTGTTGCATAATGCTGAGCTGCATTGTGTTTATTGTTTGAGTTTGCTTTAAAAACCCGATTAGGTTCTCGAATAGGTTCCTCTGGGAATTTTCTGGATTTTTCTGAAATTTATTCCTATTTTCTAGAGCTAAATCCAATTTTTGGAAGCTTCTAGAAATTTTTTTCATGAGCTCCAAATATTTTATTTGGATTCATCATGTCCAAATCTATCTCTGGGATTTTTCCCATGATTTTTGGAATTATCTGGATATTTTTCATGCATTTAAAATGAGTCCAGTATTTTTTGGATTTATTTTTTGCATAAAATAATTTCGGAAATTCTGAAAATAGAAAAGTCAACTCGAAATTATCTTTATCCCCAAACCCTGTCTATATATATATCGCCGCGCTCGTCTCGTCGCCAAGATTCCAGATCTAAAATTGTTTTCACGAGTTGACTCTCCGAACTCCGTAGAACTGAAAGTCAAACCTCAGTCTTCGTGAACTCCGGCGAGCTTTTCCGGCGAGACCGTGCACTTCCGGCGAAAACGAAGACCACCACAGAGTTTCTCTCGTCGAGCTCTATGCCGTGGTGTGGTGGGTTACGCGAATCGGACATCATCTTTATCGTCTTCCGCAACTCCGGCGTCCTTCTATCCAACTCCGGCGAGCTTTTCCGTCGCCAACGTCCATTTTTGTCTGGAGGTGAGCATACCATGGTGATTCTCGTATGGTTACCTTTCCGTTTTGCTATTCATACACGAGTTTCGTAACACGAAGCCCCGGCGCCCCATGTGCTGCATGCCTCCCTGCGTGCACAGCGCCGCCGCCGCCCTGCTGTCATGCTGCTGGGGGCGGAGCGCCCCTGTATTCCTGGGAATACCCAATATTTTTCTGCAAACAAATTAGTATACTTCAAGTTTATACAAATATACATGTTCTGTGGGCTGATTTCTTCATTTCTCGAGTTACAGATAAAGCCCAATAGTCCAATAAGGCTCCTTTCTCACCTCCTTCACACCAGGCCAGCCCAATAGCACAACTGACCCACCAATCTCAGCAATAATGCCCCCCACGCTGCTGTCTCTCAAGCTCACATCTTGCACACATGGGGCAAACCGCCAGGCGCTCTGCTTGGCTCTTCCTCCCGACGTCGTTTTGGCGAGCCCCGGAGTGGCAGAGTCCAAATCCAGCGGTCTCCGGGCTCCGGCTCTGGACTGCGCAACAACGCAATCGGCCGACCGCGCCCCGCTCCCAGCCCCCTGCGGCCACGGGAAAAGCTAGCGGCCAAGCTCCAACGCCGGCTGACAGGGAGGGGCCGAGCTCTTAGCTTAAGGCCCGACGGCAACGCCGCCACGGTCAAGGGTGATTCGGTGAGCTTGGAGCTCCTAGTCTCTGACCTCTGTTGTTTGTTGCTTGTAGGCTGTCTCAGTCTGTACTCTGTAGAAGCCTAGAAGGCTGAAGAAATTGTAACGAAAATGGCCCTTGTGCCATTTATATTGTGATTTTGGTGATTGAATGACAACATAGTCTTTGGGACTAACATGTTTGTTAAGTGATTTACATAGGAAATTACGTCCCAAGAATGATTCCAAAGCATAGCCAAAACCGGAGATAGTCTTATTTTGGAGTATTTCATGACATGGTATTGGCATGTGAAACCATGGAAAGGACTTGAGTTGATTGAATTGGAACAGCCCGCAGAGTTTGTACACGGCGTATGAAACGCCGATGCACGGCGTACAATCAAGAAGCATACTGCGTGTGGAGAAGAATTAACCAAAAAAGAAATATTCCACACGGCGTATGATCCGGCGGCGCATGGCGTACATGTTAGAAGCATACGGTGTTCAAAGGATCCTGAAGAAAGGCAACGGCGTATGATCCGGTGTTACTGTGCTGATACAGGACGGATCATACTGCGTTCAAGGGTTGATCAAGCTCAAGTCAGGATCTACAAGATTCTACACGGCGTACTACACGCCGACCTCGGCGGAGTAACGGCGTACAAGTTACTCAGTGGCGATGTCAAATGGAGGAGGAAGAAAAGACACGGCGTATGATACGCCGGTCACGGCGTACAAGTTCAGAAGCATACGCCGTGAGCAGGTAGCCGTTGAAAAAGGCATTCGACCGTTGGAAAAGGCATACGGTGTATTATCCGCCGCTGGGGAATTTGCACACGGCGGATTATAAGCCGCTCACGGTTTTTGTGCAGATTTTGGGTAACGGCTAGTTGAGCCCCTTGGGCTATAAATACCCACCCCATTCGGCCATTTGGAGCTGCTGGAGTCCAGAGAAGTTCACCTACACCCACAAGACATCTAAGCCACCATTTGTGCTACATAGATCATCCATAGTGAGTAAGAGAGCTAGGATAGGCCTAGTGAGTGAATTGCAAGGTGTTGAGCCTTGTGCTTGGTTCTAGTGTGAACCAACACTTGTAATCTTGGTGTGCCGGCCCCTTGGAGTCTTGGTGACTCGCCGGCAAGTCTTCGACCCTCCGGCTTGGTGTGGAGCGGCGACGACGACTTGTGCGGGGGAAGAGGAGACCCCTTCCTTGGTGGAGAAGCTCCGTAGTGGAGGCGGCGTCAAGATCTCCGGGAGAGTAGGTTGATGAGAGCAAGGTCTTGGTGACTTGCTCATCATCCCTCTTGGGGAGCCTTTGTGGCGAGCTCAAGGCCTTGACCGGGAAGCAAGACTTGGCGACCGGGAGCATATCCTTTGTGGAGCTCCAACGTGGAGTAGGCGTAAGCCGAACCACGGGATAAATCTTCGTGTCAAGTTTGCATCTCTCTAACCCTTTAGCTTCCGCATTTCATACTTGCAATTTGTGTGCCTTTACCTTTCTAGAGTAGTTTCTTGATAGGATTGGCTATAGGTTGCAAAACTCTTTGGGTGGGTGCAAACACTTATAGAAAACCTTAGTTGCACATCTAGATAGCTTGTCTTAGTTTCATATTGTGCAATTAGAAGGCATGTGGTAGGCTAAGTTTTTAGAAAGCCTAATTCACCCCCTCCCCCTCTTAGGCTATCACGAGCATCGATCTCTTTCAAGTGGTATCAGAGCCGGGACTCACATCTTTCACAAGAAACGCCCATTCAATTGGCAATTTGTGAAACCGGCTCATTTGATCGGTTAGGCTTCACCACCTAGTGAGTTAGCTCGTTGGGGAGAGGATGGATCTTTTAGGAACAGCTCCACGTTTTGATGGCACGGGGTTTCAAAGATGGAAACTGCTCATGGAAGCTTTCCTTCAAGCAAAGGGGCTTGATGTTTGGCGTGTGACTAGTGAAGGTAGGAAAAGTGACTCTAAAGGCGAAATGCAATATGATTCTACCGCTAGGAGCATCTTACTATCTTCCCTTAGTAATGATATCTTTAATCGTGTATTCACTTGCAAAGATGCTCATGAGTTGTGGACGGCTATCCTTGAGAACCATGAGGGCACAAAGGATGTGGCAAATGAAAGATATCATGTTCTCAAGGATAAGCTAAACAACTTCAAGCAACTTGAGCATGAGGATGCCGAACAAATGTACTCACGCCTAACCATGCTTGTCAATGAGATGAATTCTTTAGGTGTCAACAACATTGACGACATGGGCATCATTCGGTTGATACTCCATAGCCTTCGCAAGCCGGACTATGATTTGATGATTGCCATCCTCTACGAGAAAGACCTCTCTAAGAGCACACCAAATCAAGTCCTCAACAAGGTGATGGCTTTTGAGCTTCGCAATGGAATCAAGCCAAAGCCAAGATCTTCTTCACCTACTCCAAGCATCGCTCTTGCGAGCAACCAAGAGAAGAAGAAGAGTGTCGGGGGTAGACCCCCAGGGGTACCCAGAAGGCGGATTGGCCCAACCATCAAAGGGCGGCCCAATCCGAGTGCTGTCGGGCCGGGTTGTCAGACTGGGTGGCCCACCACTCGGAGGGCCACCAGTCGGACGAGCCGGATGGGCGCGATGGCGCACGCAGCAAGAAACAAGACGGCGTATCCCGCAAGAAGCTCGGAGATCAAGATAAACTAGCCGGAATTATAGGGAAAGATATCTGTAATCGTTATAGGATCGCATCCTTGTATTTCGGGTAGGTTATGATCTCTAGCCGACTTGTAACTCAAGGCAGCCGGACTATATAAGGCGCCTTGAGACCCCCCTCCAGGACAGATTACAACCCACGCATTCATTCAACCTAGGACAGAACCCAACTACGGAGATCCTTCAGGAACTTCATACATAGCAATCCAAACACCCAACACAGGACGTAGGGTATTACGTCATCTTGACGGCCCGAACCTGTTCAATCCTTGCGTCTTGTGTTACCATCGACTTGTGATCCTCGATCTATCCCTCAACAAATCAACCACGTAGGCTACCCTGTGTGGACTGCCGGGCTCATAAATCCGACAGTTGGCATGCCAGGTAGGGGAAGATCGACGAGATCAATCTGCAAGCTCGATGGCACCCACTTCCGCCGTCATCACGCCAACGTCCGTGAAGATTTCCATCGCCGAGGGGGCCATGTTCTTCTTCGGGTCCATAGTCTTCACCGCCGGACCCAAGGGAGAGCTCTCCTTCACCCGTGACGCCACCCCGGAGGAGACAGCGCCGCGACTCGACGCTACGCCAGACGGGATCGTCACCATTCACCACTCCGTCGCCAACCATCGCCAACAACTCGGCGATCGCGACGGCCAACATCGTTCTCCCGCCATCCGAGGGGAACACGCTTCCACCCACACTGCCGACTGCTTCATCCACTCCGCCTCCGCCGCGCAGGGTGCAGCAGACGCCCGAGGAGCGAAGGCGCCGATGGGCCGCACGCCAACGCCAATTCGAGGCGGACATGGACCACGCCATCACCTCCATCGGCGAATGCATCGACCTCGCCGAGTCTGCTCGCCAGGGCATTGCCTCGCCGACACGATTCCCGCTGGGACTCAGGAACAGCGGGACCGCCTACCAAGAAGCACTCGGCGAACGGCTGAGCGCCGACTACTCCCCAGACGCGATCAGGGCGGTCAATCCCATCACGGCCATCCAGATCGGATCTGCTCCGAACATTGCGGCAACGCAACACCCTCATCCTCAGGATACGCCGACTCCGTCTGGACCGGAACTAACTCCGACTTTCCCACGGGTGACACGTGTCCTCCCTCCCAATAAGAGGATCGTGCCTACCAAGCGGGAGACGTTCGTCTCCGACATATCCGCCGATGAGCCAACGGTCCAAGGAGAGGATCAAGCGCACCGTGACGCCAGGATCGGGCGCAATGGTGAGAAGCAACGACGCCGCGACGCGCGGCGAGAACGCCGAAACCCCAGGACCATGCGTAACCTCCACGACGACTTCGTCCACGAAGTCGGCGGCGTGGGCGTCTACGCCACCCCGTCAGCCAACCTCGCCGCCGCACATCTTGAACTGGAAGGGATCCCGGAAACCCCGGAGCTCAACCGGATCAAGACCAGGCTGACTGCGGCCGCGGGCATGATTAATGCCCAAAAGGCTCCTGCCTCCTCATCTCGCCACTCCAAGTCGGCCAGCCGCCGAGAAGCCGATCACGACGTGGTCGACCAGCCAGACCTCCGCGAACAACTCCGCAACCGCGACCTCCGCAAGAACCTCGACGACCGCCATCGGCGAAGGGACGAGGAGGAGCTCCGACGGCGCGCCGAGTACAATCGCGACCACGGTGCCCCGGGACTGGACCGCGACACCTGCCTACGCCGAGAACTCGAGGCCAACGAGGCCGCGCGCCGCCGCGAGTTCGACCGCAAGTATGGCCCTCCACTCGGACAAGACAGGCCGCCGCGGGCTCGCACCCCGGAAGTCTACTCCGCCGACTCGGGACACGTGGACATGGAAAACCTCAACGACTGCGACGGCTTCCCGGCGTTCACTACCCGAGTAAGATCTATTCGAATGCCTGCTAATTTCAAACCCACAGGCATAGAAAGATACGATGGGAAGACAACCCGACGATGTGGCTACGGACATACAGCATCGCCATCCGCGCGGTGAATGGCGACCACGACTCCATGTGCGCCTACTTCCCCGTCGTCATGACCATGGTGGGCTGAGCTGGCTCCATAGCCTCGAGCCCGGCTCCATCGACAACTGGGATACTCTCTGCCGCCAGTTCAAGAGCTACTTCCAAGGCAGCTCCATTCGGCCAGGCACAGCGTGGGATCTGGGCAAGGTGAAGCAAAATCGCGGGGAGAGCCTCCGCGACTACACCGACCGCTACATGGAGAATCGCAACCTGGTTCCCGGCTGCTCCGAGTCCGAGATCATCAGCTACTTCCTCGACGGCCTCGCCGACTCCGTCGTCTTCGAGCGCCTCTGCGAGGACCTGCCAAAGACCTCCGGCGAGTTCTTTGGTCGGGTGAACAAGATGGCGAACGCCAAGGAAGCCGCTCGCCTCCACTACAGCAAGAAAAGCACTCGGGACGACGATCGGCCACCTCGCCGAGAGGACCACCCGAAGAAGGAGGACCAACGCCGAACCAGACCGGAGCCAAGCCGGACGGGTGACCGAAAGCGCTCGGGAGACTACACCATCGCCGCCATGGATCGCGGAGGCCCTCGCCCGCGGTCCAACTTCAGCGCCGACTTCGAAAAGATGCTACAAGGGCCCTGCCCCATTCACAAGCAATCCAAGCATCGCATGATCGACTGCATGGGACTCGCCGACGCCTACAAGAAGAAGGAGGGGAAGCTACCGCCACGCGACGACGACAAAGGCGACAAGGGAAAAGGGACAAGGCAGGTGAACTTCATCCTCGGAGGACCGCCGCCCGTGGATGACAAGCGCCGCGAGAAAGTGCGTGACCGGGAGATATTCTCCTGCTACGCGTCGCCGATCCAACCACTCCGCTGGTCCGAGCAGCCGATCACCTTCTCCAGGGAGGACCAGTGGTTCCAAGTCTCCGACGTGGGCGAGTACCCACTGGTGCTCAGCCCGATCGTGCACAACGCTCGCCTCACCAAAGTACTCGTCGATGGCGGGAGCGGGCTTAACATCATCTTCGCCCAGACGCTGAGGGACATGGGCATTGGCCTCGATGCTCTGACTCCTTCTCTCCACCCGTTTTACGGGCTGATCCCGGGCAAGGGCTCCAAACCACTCGGGCAGATAGCTTTGCCCGTCACCTTCGGTGATCAGGACAACTTCAGGACCGAGTACCTTAACTTCCAAGTCGCCGACTTCACCACCGCCTACCACGCCATACTCGGGAGGCCAGCACTCGCCAAGTTCATGGCGATCCCCAACTACACGTACCTGCTGATGAAGATGCCGGCACCGAACGGCGTCCTCTCCATCCGCAGCGACGTCCACACCGCCAAGGGCTGCGACAAAGAAGGGCTCCACCTCTGCACCGGCATCGAACGCAGCGTGCTCCAGACGGAAGTGGTCCACGAGGCGAGAACCTTCCAAGGAGACCCGGGTTCCATCCCCGAGTCCTCTAAGCGAAGGGCCGCGCCGACCACCATGCAGCCGGCTGAAGAAGTGCGCCCTATCTCGCTTGGACTCTCCGACTCCTCCAAGACCGCCCTGATTGGTTCAGGGCTCGACCCCAAATAGGAAAGCGCGCTCGTCGCCTTCCTCCGGGACAACACCGACATATTTGCATGGACTCCATCAGATATGCCAGGTGTTCCAAGGGAGGTGGTCGAGCACTCCTTGAAGGTTGACGCGAACGCCAAGCCAGTTCGCCAAAAGCTCCGACGCTTCGCGCAGGACCGTAAGGAGGCCATTAGGGTAGAGATTACAAGGCTGTTAGCTGCCGGGTTCATTAGAGAAGTCTTTTACCCCGACTGGCTTGCTAACCCAGTCCTTGTAAGAAAAAAGAATAATGAATGGAGAATATGTGTTGATTACACGGATCTCAAAAGGCACTGCCCTAAGGACCCCTTCGTCCTGCCCCGCATCGACCAAGTCGTTGACTCCACCGCCGGATGCGTACTCCTATGCTTCCTTGATTGTTACTCCGGCTACCACCAGATCGCCCTGAAAGAAGAAGACCAAGAGAAGACATCCTTCATTACTCCGATAGGCGCCTACTGCTACACCAAGATGACTTTCGGCCTCCGCAACGCTGGCGCAACCTACCAAAGGGCCATAAACTTGACCCTGGGCACGCAGATCGGCCGCAACGCCGAGGCCTGTGTCGACGACATAGTCATCAAAATGAAGATCGAAGCCGAGTTCATCGCCGATCTCTCCGAGACGTTCAACAGTCTCCGCAGGCTCAATTGGAGGCTAAACCCGACTAAGTGCGTCTTTGGCGTACCAAAAGGGAAACTACTCGGCTTCATCGTTAGCAATAGAGGCATCTAAGCCAATCCAGAGAAGATAGACACCATCTGGAGGATGAAACCGCCGACTGGGAAAAAAGAGATCCAGAAGCTGACTGGTTGCATGGCGGCCTTAAGCAGGTACATCTCTCGGCTGGGGGATAAGGGCTTGCCGTTCTTCAAGATCCTCAAGAAGACCGACAAGTTTGAGTGGAACCAAGAGGCGCAGCAAGCTTTCACTGACCTCAAGAACTCTCTCTCCAATCCACCAGTACTCGCCGCTCCACATAATGACGAAACGCTACTCCTGTACATTGCTGCCACGACTAATGTGGTGAGCACCATCATCGTCGTGGAAAGGGAGGAGGAAGGAAAGGTGCAACGAGTGCAGCGATCAGTCTACTACGTAAGCGAAGTACTCAGCGAATCCAAGTCTCGCTATCCCCAGGTGCAGAAACTACTCTATGAACTGCTCATCACGTCAAGAAAACTCCGCCATTACTTCCAAGCACATCGCATCAAGGTGGTCACGCAATTTCCACTCGGCGAAATCCTCAACAACAGAGACGTTACCGGGTGAATCATCAAGTGGTCCGTCGAGCTCACCTCCTTCATCATAGACTTCGTCCCGCGCACCGCCATCAGATCACAGATCCTCGCCGACTTCGTCGCCGAATGGACCAAGAGCCAGGACGCGAAAGAAGACACCAGCGGCGAACACTGGAAGATGTATTTCGACGGCTCCCTAATGATCGACGGAGGAGGCGCCGGTGTACTCTTCATCTCGCCGAAACGGGAACAGCTCCGATACGTCCTCCAAATTCATTTCCCCATTACCAACAATGCCGCCGAGTACGAAGCAATTCTCCACGGGCTCCGCATCGCCACCTCACTAGGCATAAAGAGACTCCTGGTTTATGGCGACTTCGCTGTCGTTATAAACCAGGTGAACAAAGAATGGGATCGCCACAGCGAGCGAATGAACGCCTACTGCGAGGCAGTGCACAAGCAGGAGGGAAAATTCTACGGAGTTGAGTATCACCACGTTCAATGGGAAAACAACCTCGCTGCTGATGCACTCGCCAAACTGGGGTCAACCCGCGCGGAAGTACCAGGGGGAGTGTTCGTGCAAGGCCTCCTCAAACCCTCTATCAAAGAGTTGGGGGATGAACCAGAGCCTGCTCCGGAACTCTGCGAGGTGCTGACCATTAACGCCGAAGAAGAAGACTGGATGGCCGAGTTCATAGACTTCCTTGCCCACAACAAGGTGCCAAAGGACCCCACGGAGCGAAAAATCCTGGAACGCCGAAGCAGGAACTATGTGGTGGTCGGTGATGCCTTATACAGACGAGCCGCCACAAATCAAGTGTTCATCAAATGCGTCACGAAAGAAGTCGGCCTCCAGATCCTTGAAGACATCCACTCGGGAGTCTGTGGAAGCCACGCCGCCGCAGGGACACTAGTCGGGAAGGCATACCGAGCCGGGTTCTTCTGGCCCACCGCCGTGTCCGACGCCAAAGCACTCGTCCGCCGGTGCCAGGGGTGCCAATTCTTCGCCAAGCAGAAACATCTCCCGGCCCAAGCTTTACGCACCATCCCACCCTCGTGGCCATTCGCCTGTTGGGGGTTGGACATGGTGGGACCATTCAGAGCAGCCCCAGGAGGTTACACACACATCCTCGTCGCCATCGATAAATTCTCCAAATGGATAGAGTACAAGGCCATTGTCGGAACTCCAACGTCAAAGCAAGCCACCGCCTTCATCGAAGAGATCACACACCGGTTTGGAGTCCCTAACAGGATCATCACCGACTTGGGGACACAGTTCACCAGATCTGCCTTCTGGGACTTTTGCGAGAACAGCTGCATCGATGTATACTACGCCTCCGTCGCCCATCCCAGGTGTAATGGACAGGTGGAACGAGCCAACGCCATGATACTCCAAGGACTAAAAGCAAGAATCTTCGACCCTTTGAAGAAGTTCGCTGGAAAATGGCACCAAGAGCTACCACAGGTCATCTGGGGACTCAAGACTCAGCCAAGCCGAGCAACAGGACATACTCCCTTCTTCCTGATCTACGGCTCCAGGCAATCCTCCCCATCGACATAGCTTTTGGATCACCGCGCATTGACAACTACGAGGAAGGCGAAGCAGAAGCAGCCCGTGAGGTGGACCTCGACTCCATCGAAGAACACCGAGTCAACGCGCTCATACAACATGCGCGCTACCAGCAACAACTCTGGCGCTATCACGACAAGAACGTCCAGCAACAGGACTTCAACATTGGTGACCTCGTCTTGCGCCGAGTGCAATCCACAGCAGGGGTTCACAAACTCTCCGCCCCATGGGAAGGCCCATTCATCGTGACTCAGGTCATATGCCCGGGTACTTTTCGTCTCCAATACGAGGATGGCACCAAAGTCCCACACCCGTGGAACATAGAGCATTTACGCCGATTCTACCCTTGAAAAAAGCTATGTATCACGAAGTTCAATAAAAATATATGCTTTGTCCATTTTATAATTGCTCTCCTTGCAAAACCACTCGGTATTACTCCGTTCCCGAGTAGTTCCTAACTAAATGCTGTGTAACCGGGCCTGGAACGACGCCTAAGCCTTCTACACGTGCACGGGATCCGCTCTCGACGTTATGAACTTAGGATAAGTGAAGCGAAGGGAAAAGCACATTACAGCAAAAGAACTACTCGGGCAACATTAGAACATATAACAAAATATCCAACATTCTTGTTTTACTTGTTTCTGACTGCTTATATACACAAAGTCTACTCTACCCAGCTTGAGTACGCGGGAACCTACTCCAGCTTGAGAGCCTCGCCAACCTTCTCGGCGATTGGACGAGTTTGGGCCAACGCCTCATCCACCTGCTCCGTTGAGGCGTCCGCTGCCACCCCGTCGCCAACTGGCGCAAGGTCGATCCGCGGGTATAGTGTCCGAACACGCGCAAGAGCGTCGTTCGCACACACAACCGCTGACTCCTTGACCAGGTCGGCGATCCGAGCCGGTGCACCCTGCAGACGAGCGACAAGGGCTGTCGGCTCACCCTCCTCCGGGGCGATGGCGTCCAGCAGATCCCTCGCCGCCTCGTTGACCTCCGTCAAGGCCAAATGCGCCGACGCCAGATCTTGCTCCAAGCCTGTTATGAGTTGAGAGTTATTCTGGATAGTATACATCGCCTGGAGCATCGTCATGTCCGCACCTTTTCGGAAGTCCTGCTCCGTCTTCAACTTTCCCGCCATCACCTCCTCCGATTTTTGCAGAGTCGCATTTGCGAAACGCAACTCCTTCAGCTCCTTGATGTGGCGGTCCCTCTCCATCTCCCTCTCTGAAACAGAAGGGGAGCACTCGGATTAGGGTGAAAAGCACACGGGAAAAGTAAAAGGTAAAACAAGAAGCACCGAAAAAGCTACACCAAGGACAAATCCTCACCATGAAGCTGCGAGCGATGCTGCACGACGGCATCATTCAGGCTCTTCCGGGCGACGTCGCGCTGGCGCTTGACCCGTTTAAGCTCCGCCTCCACCTTCGCCGCGCGCTGGAGCGCCGACTCCACATCCTGGGTCTGCCCAAGGCGCGACTTCCGGAGCGTAGACAACTTCTACAACCATTCGCCAAAGTGAAGAACTCAGACAACTCATAAGGAAGAAGAAAAGATAAACAAGACAAATGAGGAGTCAAACCGCTGCACAGCGCCGAGCGTGGTCGACAGCAATGTGAAGCTCGGCAATAACCGACCCCTCCTCCTCCGCAATAGTGACCACCCCGGGGACAGTGATAGTTCCCGAGGTGTCCGACTGCTTTTGGAGTCCCTTCTCCTGGGCTTCTCCTTGAGCAGTGTCGACCGCGCCTGCGTGCGAAGCCTGGATCACCGGGTCCACATCAGGATCCCCAGCGCCGCCACTTGGAAGGATCGCCGTATCACCTCCACCACCCTGCACGTCGTCGGCCGCCAGCGTCTCCGCCATCACCTCCGGGTCACGCCCGGCTGGTACTTCCTCCGGTTGCGCCGCTGCCGACCCCTCGGCCGAGTTTGTCACCTCAGGCGTAGCACCTGAGGACGACTGCCCAACAGGTGCGGCCAGAGGAGAACTCGGACCTTGCGGGACGTCAGTCGACAGAGCCTTCCTGCTGGCCGCTTCACCGTCAAGATCGGAGGCTTTGCTGAAAAAAGCACTCGGCAATGAAAAGAAAGAACTCGGAAACAGCTATGCACATAGCTAACGAGCATAAGACCGGATACTTACTGGGTACTCTTCACCACCATGACTCGGGGCCGCATGATGGCAAGCTTGGGACGCCGCTGCGCCGAGGCCGTCATCAGGATCGGCCTAGTCCCCAGATCGGAGACTGGCCTTGCATCCGCGGCGGCCTGCACAATCGTCTCCGCCATCATGCGCCGCCTCTCCTCCACCGACGCCCATGGCCCGAGCGTGTTCCTGCTCCTGGAACACGGCGTCGGGCATCGCCTCGTCCTTCTCCTCATTGTCCATGATGGCCGGGGAAGGATTTCCCGGCTCGTCAACATCAGCATCCGAACCTGTAGCCGGCTGCTGAACCGGCTGCACGTCCGACTTCTTCGCCGTGACCTTCTTCGTGTGCCTCCACTTGGGAGGCGGTGGCGGTGTACATGCCACTGCATCTTGGACGGAGGGCGCTTCATTGGACAACGTCGCCGAGTCGTCATCGGCCGCCTCACCGTCAGCGGACGCCGCCGGCTTAGAAGCGCCGGCCCTGCGAGTATTCCGTTTCGCCACGGCCGCCCGGCGCTTCCGCGGACGGTCCTCCACCACTTCTTCATCCGAAGGGCTCATAGAACCCTCCGTATCGCTGGGCGCCCATATACGAGGAGCAGGCGGATCAACCGCCCCCTCTGCAGGAGTGTCGCCCTGATCGGCCGGAGGCGCCTCTTCCAGCAATACCTTCCTCGGGAAGTCTTCTGGGAGTGGAGCAGCAGAAAAATACTCGAAAGCCCGATCCTGCGCCAGAGAAATCGTAAAATCAGATGGCCAACGGACGACTACATCAAAAATCAAAAGTTGCATCAAAAAGAACATTCGAAAAGCACTCGGAATAGGAACTCACCGGTGGAGCAGGCCTCTTCAAGGAAAAGGGGCGCGGCTGGTGCTTCTCCGACACGTGGCCGAGGAAGAACCCGCCACACGCGCCTTCATCTCCTCCTTGCCTACGGTGCGGATGGCACCCCGGGTGGGATCATCCCGGCCCGAGTACTCGTAGCCCGGGTGCTTCCGCTCCTGGATTGGCTGAATCAGCCGCCTGCTAAAGTTGCAGGCGATACCAATCGCCGTCAGGCCGCCGACGTCCTTCAGCTCCTTGATCAACTCAAGGAGCTCATCCACCTCCTGCATTTGGGNGAGTTATTCTGGATAGTATACATCGCCTGGAGCATCGTCATGTCCGCACCTTTTCGGAAGTCCTGCTCCGTCTTCAACTTCCCCGCCATCACCTCCTCCGATTTTTGCAGAGTCGCATTTGCGAAACGCAACTCCTTCAGCTCCTTGATGTGGCGGTCCCTCTCCATCTCCCTCTCTGAAACAGAAGGGGAGCACTCGGATTAGGGTGAAAAGCACACGGGAAAAGTAAAAGGTAAAACAAGAAGCACCGAAAAAGCTACACCAAGGACAAATCCTCACCATGAAGCTGCGAGCGATGCTGCACGACGGCATCATTCAGGCTCTTCCGGGCGACGTCGCGCTGGCGCTTGACCCGTTTAAGCTCCGCCTCCACCTTCGCCGCGCGCTGGAGCGCCGACTCCACATCCTGGGTCTGCCCAAGGCGCGACTGCCGGAGCGTAGACAACTTCTACAACCATTCGCCAAAGTGAAGAACTCAGACAACTCATAAGGAAGAAGAAAAGATAAACAAGACAAATGAGGAGTCAAACCGCTGCACAGCGCCGAGCGTGGTCGACAGCAATGTGAAGCTCGGCAATAACCGACCCCTCCTCCTCCGCAATAGTGACCACCCCGGGGACAGTGATAGTTCCCGAGGTGTCCGACTGCTTTTGGAGTCCCTTCTCCTGGGCTTCTCCTTGAGCAGTGTCGCCCGCGCCTGCGTGCGAAGCCTGGATCACCGGGTCCACATCAGGATCCCCAGCGCCGCCACTTGGAAGGATCGCCGTATCACCTCCACCACCCTGCACGTCGTCGGCCGCCAGCGTCTCCGCCATCACCTCCGGGTCACGCCTGGCTGGTACTTCCTCCGGTTGCGCCGCTGCCGACCCCTCGGCCGAGTTTGTCACCTCAGGCGTAGCACCTGAGGACGACTGCCCAACAGGTGCGGCCAGAGGAGAACTCGGACCTTGCGGGACGTCAGTCGACAGAGCCTTCCTGCTGGCCGCTTCACCGTCAAGATCGGAGGCTTTGCTGAAAAAAGCACTCGGCAATGAAAAGAAAGAACTCGGAAACAGCTATGCACATAGCTAACGAGCATAAGACCGGATACTTACTGGGTACTCTTCACCACCATGACTCGGGGCCGCATGATGGCAAGCTTGGGACGCCGCTGCGCCGAGGCCGTCATCAGGATCGGCCTAGTCCCCAGATCGGAGACTGGCCTTGCATCCGCGGCGGCCTGCACAATCGTCTCCGCCATCATGCGCCGCCTCTCCTCCACCGACACGCCCATGGCCCGAGCGTGTTCCTGCTCCTGGAACACGGCGTCGGGCATCGCCTCGTCCTTCTCCTCATTGTCCATGATGGCCGGGGAAGGATTTCCCGGCTCGTCAACATCAGCATCCGAACCTGTAGCCGGCTGCTGAACCGGCTGCGCGTCCGACTTCTTCGCCGTGACCTTCTTCGTGCGCCTCCGCTTGGGAGGCGGTGGCGGTGTACGCGCCACTGCATCTCGGACGGAGGGCGCTTCATCGGACAACGTCGCCGAGTCGTCATCGGCCGCCTCACCGTCAGCGGACGCCGCCGGCTTAGAAGCGCCGGCCCTGCGAGTATTCCGTTTCGCCACGGCCGCCCGGCGCTTCCGCGGACGGTCCTCCACCACTTCTTCATCCGAAGGGCTCATAGAACCCTCCGTATCGCTGGGCGCCCATATACGAGGAGCAGGCGGATCAACCGCCCCCTCTGCAGGAGTGTCGCCCTGATCGGCCGGAGGCGCCTCTTCCAGCAATACCTTCCTCGGGAAGTCTTCTGGGAGTGGAGCAGCAGAAAAATACTCGAAAGCCCGATCCTGCGCCAGAGAAATCGTAAAATCAGATGGCCAACGGACGACTACATCAAAAATCAAAAGTTGCATCAAAAAGAACATTCGAAAAGCACTCGGAATAGGAACTCACCGGTGGAGCAGGCCTCTTCAAGGAAAAGGGGCGCGGCTGGTGCTTCTCCGACACGTGGCCGAGGAAGAACCCGCCACACGCGCCTTCATCTCCTCCTTGCCTACGGTGCGGATGGCACCCCGGGTGGGATCATCCCGGCCCGAGTACTCGTAGCCCGGGTGCTTCCGCTCCTGGATTGGCTGAATCAGCCGCCTGCTAAAGTTGCAGGCGATACCAATCGCCGTCAGGCCGCCGACGTCCTTCAGCTCCTTGATCAACTCAAGGAGCTCATCCACCTCCTGCATTTGGGAAGCATCAGGGAGTTCGTTCCAGCAGTCCCTGATCTTCGGTCGCTCTCCAGTATGGCAGGGGATCACCGGCGCGTGGTTCCCAACGTAGAACCACTCGGCTTTCCAGCCCTTGTTGGAGGTGTTGAGGGCGATGTTGAAGTATTCGTCCTTCCGCCCTTGACGCAGCATGAACCCGGCGCCTCCCACTACCACCATCTTTTCCTCGCTTGGCTGGGGCTTCAGCCAATACAAGTATCTCCACAGGTCGAAATGGGGAGAGATCCCCAGATAGGCCTCACAGAGATGGATAAAAACAGAGATCGCCATGATGGAGTTGGGGTTGAGGTTGATGGCCTCGATCCCATAGAAGTGAAGCAGACCTCGGAAGAAGGCCCCCGTCGGCAAGCCAAGTCCCGCCTCAAAGAACGGCTTGAACAGGACCAGCTCGCCGGAGTTCTCTGACGGGAAATCCTCCCCGGCACTCGGCCGCCACTCCACCACGGCCTGAGGCGGGAGGATGCTCCGCTCCACCATCTCCTCCAGCATCTTCGTGGTTACCTTCCCCCGCGCCCATACCGCGCCGGAGGAGGGAACCTTGCTCGACTTGGGGACGCCAGTGACTTTCTTCTTAGGCGCCATGGATCTGAGAGCAGGGGTCTTCGTTCGCATCAACGAGACTACACTCCCCGTGGTGGCTAAGACCGCGGAACGGATCTACGAGCAGAATGAGCTCTGGTGGCAGCGGAATGAAGAACGAAGAAAGGGGAGAATGGATCTGGAAACGGGGAGATTTCCTCTCCAAACCTAACCCTCACCCTTTATATCGCGCCTCGATGCCCGAAATTACTGCGAGATGGCGTGATTAACGGACGCGGGCGTAACGGTAAAAAGAGCCGTTGGACGTTCCGCCTTCCGTTACGCGCCGGGCGTCAACGGTAAAAAAGGGGCCCGAGCACTCGGGCAGGACGAAGAAGTCGGCGTGCCGCTAAGGCTCGACCAGCACCCGGACTCGGGGGCTGGCGCCGCATTAAAGTCAGTGTGCCTCTCGGGCTCGATTGGCCTCGAACTACTCGGGAGCCAACACTGCAAATCAAGTGGTGTGCCGCTAAGGCTCGAACAGCGCTCGCACTCGGGGGCTGGTGCCGCATCCAAGACAGTGTGCCTCTCGGTTACAATGAAGCCGGTCATGCGCCGATTACAAAGATCAAACACATTAACCGTCGTGAAGACGATCTGGAGCGCCCGCCACTGCGCCTAGTGCTGCATCCGGAGCAAGCTTGGCCCACATGAGCTCCTCGCAAGCTCTCTTGTAGCACCACTGCAGCCGTCGACGGGACAGCACCGATAGAGGGTTGTTAGCGAATGCCTTCAGGTATCCCTTGCTCTACAAAGCATTTCACCCCACATGGCCCTCGTCACATGGGAATGCAGGGGTGAACGGGACAGCACTCAGACGCTAATCAACACCTCAGAACCTTCGCAAGCACTCTTCTAGCACCATACCCTGGAGACTCCATGAGCTTTCCCCGGTGGATGAGCCCAGTAATGAGCCTTCGGCATATTGACTACAAGGGTCCTATACATACTCGCTCCTAGGTGGTAGCTCTGGCTCCCCGGTGGGTATTTATAGCCCCGAGCCGCCGGAGGACGAGAGACTTCCTCCACGATGACAGACGCATGAGCTCCGCGCCACGTGTCCCTCCTTCTGCCCAAGCTGCACAGGTTACCCTTATCGCCTTTGGCTTCATTCGACCACGGGAGCGTCCTGTGCGATCACGGGAACACTGTTCCTGACGCCGCGTATCAGAAACGACACCTCCCCGTCTGCCTCCTCTTTGGCATATCTGACAAAGAAGGAATCCTCCAGGACTTGAATCGCTCGCCAAGCTAAGTGTTAATCAATTAACTTCGTCAATTTCGTGAGCTTTAAAATGAGTTGCTAAAGTACTCGGGGAGCACACGCCTTAATCCGTGAAACCTCGGCTCTTCCGTACGCCTACGCTCCTACGCGTGCACGCGGCCCAGCTCCCTGCGCTATGGACTACGGCTGCCGGGGATCAGGTGCATAAACGTAACAGGCTAACTGCCCGAGGAAATTAAAAGACTCAAAAGCAGGAAGCAGAGTTCATTAATATTTATATCACCGAGTACTTTCTCCTCTCGAATTTGTGCTTTGTTGCAGGGTATGGACGACCACTCGGCGTGCTCAGCCCTCACGCTCGGGGGCTGGCGCCGGGACGACCACTCGGCGTGCTCAGCCCTCACGCTCGGGGGCTGGCGCCGGGACGACCACTCGGCGTGCTCAGCCCTCACGCTCGGGGGCTGGCGCCGGGATGACCACTCGGCGTGCTCAGCCCTCACGCTCGGGGGCTGGCGTCGGGACGACCACTCGGCGAGCTCCGACCCTCACGCTCAGGGGCTGGCGCCGGGACGGCTACGCATCGTGCTCGGCCGACGAGTCCTTGCACTCGAGGGCTAGGCGCAGCTATGACTACTCGGCGTGCCCGACAGGGCCCTGCCGGACCTCACGCTCGGGGACTGGACGCCGAAATTAACGCCGGATGATTCAGTCAGATGCTCCTCGACTAACTACGGAATCGCTTCAAGGCTCGGGGGCTACGGCCAACGGACGCACCTCGCAGCGCATCCGTTGGGAGACGGCTCTCTTTTTCTCTCCAGTATCACGCGGTTTCGTTTCCAACTGCAGCAAGCTCGAAGCTCATCAGATGGCACGACCTCGCCAACTTGTCACTCAACCACATACTACTCGGGGGCTTGTCGGGGGTAGACCCCCAGGGGTACCCAGATGGTGGATTGGCCCAACCATCAAGGCGGCCCAATCCGAGTGCTGTCGGGCCGGGTTGTCAGACTGGGTGGCCCACCACTCGGAGGCCCACCAGTCGGACGAGCCGGATGGGCGCGACGGCGCACGCAGCAAGAAACAAGGCGGCGTATCCCGCAAGAAGCTCGGAGATCAAGATAAACTGGCCGGAATTATAGGGAAAGATATCTGTAATCGTTATAGGATCGCATCCTTGTATTTCGGGTAGGTTATGATCTCTAGCCGACTTGTAACTCAAGGCAGCCGGACTATATAAGGCGCCTTGAGACCCCCCTCCAGGACAGATTACAATCCATACATTCATTAGACCTAGGACAGAACCCAACTACGGAGATCCTTCAGGAACTTCATACATAGCAATCCAAACACCCAACATAGGACGTAGGGTATTACGTCATCTTGACAGCCCGAACCTGTTCAATCCTTGCGTCTTGTGTTACCATCGACTTGTGATCCTCGATCTGTCCCTCAACAAATCAACCACGTAGGCTACCCTGTGTGGACTGCCGGGCTCATAAATCCGACAAAGAGCAAGAAGAAGGAGGAGAGCTCAAGTGAAGAAGAAGAAGAAGAAGCCTCCTCAAGTGATAGTGATGGTGAAGAGATGTCCCCCGAGCTCCAAAGACAAGTCAAGAAGTTGATCAAGAGCATGGAGAAGATCAACTCAATGGGGTACATGGTCCACATCAAGGATGGAAAGCATCATCAACACATGATGATCAAGAAGATCAAGTATGAAAGGAAGAGGAAGGAGAAGAAGGAGAAGGAGCCCAAGCATAAAGCCTTCACCACATTTGGAGAATGGGTGAGTGATGATACACTCAACAACAAAAGCTCCTCTCCCTCATCACACTTATGCCTCATGGCCAAAGGTATGGAAAGCGATGTAAGTGATGACTCCGATTCCGATTCCGATGATGAATCCCCTGCTAAGTTCCTCACCTTGATTCATCAACAACAAAAAGCCCTTAAGAAATTAACCAATGATAATAAGGATCTCAATGATCTTAATGCACTCCTTGTTTTAAATTTTGATAATTTATTAGGCAAATACCAATTGCTTAGCAAGGAGCATGAAGAACTCAAAACTGAGAGCCTTAACAATCAATCTAAGGACTCTTTGTTAAACTTGGAGAAATCTATTCCTTGTGATATTCCTATCTCCAAGATTGATGCCTCTACTTCTTGCATTGATTTAATTGATGAATCTTGCTCACCCCCTTGCAATGAGAAATGCTTTGAGAAAATTGTTGTAGAAACACTAGATGATCTCATTGCCAAGGAGAATGAAGAGCTCAAGCAAGAAATGGAGAGTCTTAGGCAAAGCTTGGCAAACTTGAAGGGCAAGAGCATTGGGAGCAATGTCCAACCTTCTCAAGATAACCGTGATGACATGGTGAACAAGCTTGAGAAGGGTGAAACCGTGACTTGCTTCAAGTGCTACAAGGAAGGCCACAAGTTCTATCAATGCCCACTTGTCAAGGGAACGCCCAAGAGTGAGAAGAAGAAGGCCAAAACCACCATCAAGAGCTCTCTCATCTACACCAAGCCCAACCGCAAGAACAAGGTAAAAGCCAACACCTATGTCCTTAAAAAGAAAGCTAATGGCAAGGTTGTTGCTAGCATGGTTGGGAAGCCCAAGATGAAGGGAGTGGGGATGGAACCGACCCATTTGGGTGCCCAAGGAAGTCATCACCAACATGAAGGGGCCCCAAAAGGTTTGGGTTCCAAAGGATACTTGAAGCCCAAGATTGGCTTTGGGGGATTTGGAGGCTTGGCTCACAAGAAGAGGAAAAAGATCACATCAAGTAGCCAAGCTCACAAGATTGGACATCATTTGTCCAAATCCCCCACACTAAGGAAAATGATGTAACGGTATTACAATTCAAATTCTTTGCTCATTTGCCTTGCTAGTTTTTGCATGTGCTACCTTGTATTGCCCTTAATTCATGTGGTATCTATTGCAAATTCTAGTGTTTCAATCATATGGTAAGTTGCTTGTGCCATGCACTCTAACCCATGAGCAACTTACATGGTTTGCAAAGTTTGTGTAGGTTTTCTACACATGGTTACTATCATGGTACATGGGCTTCACAAGGTATGAATTAAGTACCATGACCACAACCTATGAGCTTAACTTCCCATTTGTTGTTTAAAACAATGTGCATAACTTTCATAGTGATTCAAACACTTAAATGCACACATTTAGGGGGAGCTTAGCTAATGGATTGTGATTTTGGAGAATAACTTGTTTATCATGCTTATTCTTATTGTCTCCTTATGCCGTGCAATATCATACTTAGAGAATGTGCTTCACTCACAATGTGATCTTACAACTCTATATGTATGATTATAGAAAATTGTGCTAACATGCATATTAAGCAATAACCTATCGAGTTTATGATCTTCATATCTAAGTTCATAGGCTATGTGCTCATACATTTCTAATTGGTTAAGTATCACACTTGTTCTCCCTTGTCATCTATTTTCAAGTGATACTTGACTAACTCCCTAGGCTACTAATTCTCTCTATGAGCTATGATGTTTTTGAAGGTCCTTTTAGGTGATTTGATTCCAAAGGGGGAGAAGTTTGGATCAAAGCAAGCTTAATGTACAAGACCTCATGAGATAGGGGGAGAAGCCATGAGAAAGGGGGAGGATACATGTAGGGGGAGAAGTCATGAAGGAGATATTGGACTTAGGGGGAGGCCACACCCATGGTGCTACTTCAAACTATATGGGGGAGATTATAAGGAAGTTGGCTCTGAAGTTGGCTCCCTAATCCAATCAAAAGTGTGGTAAGCATTCAAGCAAGTGTAAGTGCTCAAACTTAGTTATTTTCGCTTATTTCATACTTGCTTTGATTGTGTTGTTATCAATCACCAAAAAGGGGGAGATTGTAATGAAAATGGCCCTTGTGCCATTTATATTGTGATTTTGGTGATTGAATGACAACATAGTCTTTGAGACTAACATGTTTGTTAAGTGATTTACATAGGAAATTACGTCCCAAGAATGATTCCAAAGCATAGCCAAAAACCAGAGATAGTCTTATTTTGGAGTATTTCATGACATGGTATTGGCATGTGAAACCATGGAAAGGGCTTGAGTTGATTGAATTGGAACAGCCCGCAGAGTTTGTACACGGCGTATGAAACGCCGATGCACGGCGTACAATCAAGAAGCATACGGCGTGTGGAGAAGAATTAACCAGAAAAGGAATATTCCACACGGCGTATGATCCGGCGGCGCATGGCGTACATGTTAGAAGCATACGGTGTTCAAATGATCCTGAAGAAAGGCAACGGCGTATGATCCGGTGTTACTGTGCTGATACAGGACGGATCATACAGCGTTTGTTGGGGGATTGGCATGTCCAGGAAACACCTTCACCCGATTTTTTGCCTGTAGTCCCAAGTCAATTGCCTTCGCTGTTGGCGGTTCAAAGGCCATCGTCTTCGCCGGGTTATCAGACACCGATAGGCAATGCGTCGCCTCCGGTACCAACGAACGGGTTACAGCCCACGCGAAGGCATTGTGTGGTCTCCCGTTGCCTTCACTACCCTAACTCGCCTTTATGAGAATGCGAAGGTAATGATCAAATATTGCGTATGATCGGCTCATTTTTACAGGTCTCGAGGCAAGGTTGGGTGATGGCATGGCAGTCTGTTCCTCTCCGAGCGGGAGAAGGCGCTGCTCTGCCGAACAAGCGTTTGATGGTGAAGACGAAGGGAATGCACCAGGTGGTGAAGGCAATGAAGGTCACTAGAGGCGCGGTGAAGGCGGCGTGGACCAGGTCCAAACCGAGTCAAAGACGGAGTTACTGGTCTACGCATTCACACCAGGATATATGAATGTACTCTAATGCCCCTGGAAAGTTTAAGTTGATTAGTCTAGAGCATGATGCCTGATTCCCAGGGGTATAAGGGGAATGTAAAAAGTGCCTCTTGATCTTCCTATAAAAGGAGGCCTCCCACCAACGTGTAAAGGGCTGATTCCCGAGAATATTGATAAGTGATTTACTGTTGCTTGTCATTGTTCTCTGTCTCGGTTGTTGCTTGGGTCCTTTGGCTTCGGCTATAACCCAACAACTGGCGCCCACCGTTTGTGCAGTGCACGAACAAAACCCACGATAACCACCATGCCACCCAAAAAGCCAACGAAAAAACCAACCAACACCGGTGAAGACACCACCCATACCGAAGCCGCTCCCCAACCCTCGACCTTACAAATCAGCCTACCACCAGTAACCGAAGCCATTCTTGACGATCAAGAGATCGACGAAGAAACCCTTACCACCCTCAAGCAGCAGAGAGAGCTGGATGCTACACAGCTCGAACTAGAGCAACAAATGCAAGAGGAGGAAGAGGAACAGCAACATCAATTGCTGCAAGTCAGGAAGCAGTTGGAAGAACTGAGGCAAGCGAAGCAAAGAAGACTAAACTCCACTGGTTCTAGAGCTGCGAAGCTCCGAGAAGAACTTGAAAAAGCCAAGAAACAAGTTGCTCAACTCCAAGCCAAACTCAATGATCCAATTGCCTTCGGCACTGCTGGAACAAATCATATTTCCACATCGAAAACAGGCTTCCAGGTGCTGCATACACGTCCAATTGACCGCACTTGCCCTCTCTCAGAAAGTTTGCAACTGGCAAGATGGCCGCCTTCATACAAGCCAATCTCTCTACCAAGGTATAATGGCCTCACCGACCCCAAGCAATTCCTCATGAGCTATGAAGCTACAATAGCTTCGGCAGGGGGAGATGATGTGGTGTTGGCAAAATCTTTTATCATCGTCTGTGATGGCACGGCAATGAACTGGTACACCAAGCTTCCAGGGCTATCTATCACCAGCTGGTATGATTTGAAGAGGGAATTGATCAAGAATTTCAGTATAATGGGAGACCAGACACTATCATATGCAGAGCTAACTCTACACCAACAGCCAAAGGAGTCTCTGGAGGACTACTTTCGCAGGTTTGTCGGACTCCGTTCTCAGGCTCCTCATATTCCTGACGAAGCCGCCAAATTTGCTGCAATTCAGGGGCTTCGGCCAGGTCCTTTCGCTCAGCACATCGCAAGGGAGACACCAGCAACACTTGGAGATCTTTATGAGGAGTTCAAAAAGTATTGTCGATCTGACAATGACAATCGAATGAGAATTGCCAGAGAAGCCGTCCTGAAAAATCAGTACGATTCCCAAAACAAGCAGCATCACTACAACCAAAACCATTACCAAAATTACCAATCCCAAACCATCATGAGCGTGGAAAATTCGCCTTCGCTCCCACAAAGCAAGCCTACCTTCCCAGAAAACTAGTTCCAGAATCAAAGAAATGAGCCTACTCAAAGGGGTGGAAGAACCGGCCGAGGCCGAGGAAGAGGAAGGGGTCCACCTTCGGGACCAGAGCTATTTTATCAATATCATGACAAAAATCACACCCATGGCACAGAGCAGTGCCGAGATATCAAAAGAACTATCGACAAGCTGAAAGCAGAGAAAATCCAAGCTACCCAAACGAAGCCATTCTCGGCTTCGCCACCCAACACTCAAACTCAGCCACAAACCCAAGCTATCCAGCCATACTGCCCAGTTTATCCCTCCCTCAGCTCAAACTTTGTTCACCCAACAACCGCGATGGCGACTCAATTTTCGCCTTCGCACCAAACTTTCCAGCATTACTACCCGCAGACCATGTACCCACAGTTCTACCCTCAAAACACCCAGCCCACCCAAAACAAAGACATCAAGGTAGAGGAATTACCACCTCCACCTCCACCTCCCCAAAAATAGCAAGACCCAAACACTGCAAATCCCTTGCCCAGTTACGGCCTCATTATGCCTATAACTGGAGGATCATCACTCGCCTTCGAAACAAAGAAGCAGAGGAAAAGCTACTTTCGCCAGGTCAACAACATCTCGGTTGACGGTCCTTACAAGAAGTCGGAATGGTCTCACATGCCAATCACCTTCACCGAAGAAGATCTCAAACTCCACAACTTTCCACACAATGACGCAATGTCGATCGAAGCCAACATCGCTGGCTGGAGAATTGGGAAAGTGCTAGTGGACACAGGCAGCTCTGCTGATATCATCTTGGCAAAGACTCTCAGATCGATGACAAACATCAACCCAGATAACTTAGAGCCATCTGACACACCTCTGGTCGGCTTCGGGGGGAAGCGCACCGCAACATTGGGAAAAATCACATTGCCAGTATCCTTCGGTGACACATCAAATGCAAGAACAGAGTTCATTACCTTCGACGTCGTTGACATGTTCTTCGACTACAATGTTATCTTCGGTAGAGGAGTCATAAATGCCTTCGACATCATCATAAGGCAAGCTTTCTTATGCATGAAAATGTCAGCTCTCAAAGGAGTTATCACAGTCTATGGTGACCAAACGGAGGCGAGAAGAATTGAATATGCCAACAGCCCAGGCCTGCGAAAAGTCCATGTTCTCGAAGAAACTGATCCCATTTACCCAGAGGAGAAGCCAAAAGCTGAGAGAGACAGCAAAACTATGCAAGGGGCAACAGAAACCAAAGAGGTGCAATTACAGCCAGACGTCTTCGATAGAAAAGTCATCATCGGCTCAGATCTTGAGCCAGACGAAGAAGAAAGACTCATTGAGTTCTTGAGAAATAACAAAGATGTCTTCGCATGGTCAAGCAAAGATTTGCCAGGAGTTGACAGAAGCATAGTTGAGCACAAACTATCAATCAGCCCTGATATGAGGCCGAAGAAGCAGAAACTGAGGAAAATGTCCGAAGAAAAAGTGAGCGCAGTCAAGGCCGAAGTGCAAAGGCTGCTCGATGCGAACGTTATACGCGAAGT
Organism: Alloteropsis semialata; assembly: GCA_004135705.1. Lineage (NCBI taxonomy): Eukaryota > Viridiplantae > Streptophyta > Magnoliopsida > Poales > Poaceae > Alloteropsis > Alloteropsis semialata. The sequence goes on along the minus strand of CM014271.1, from coordinate 65,358,010 downwards.
CGAATATCCCAAGTGGCTAGCAAACACTATGCCCGTAAAAAAGAAAAATGGCAAGTGGAGAATGTGCATTGACTTCACCGACCTCAACAAAGCATGTCCCAAAGATGATTTTCCACTCTCAAGAATTGACAAGATCATTGATCAGGCTGCTGCAAGTGAGATGATGTCTCTCCTCGATTGCTTCTCTGGTTATCATCAGATTTGGATGAAAAAAGAAGACGAAGAAAAAACCAGCTTCATCACTCCGCTTGGTACATTTTGCTTCATCAGAATGCCAGAGGGGCTTCGCAATGCTGGTACCACTTTCTGCCGCATGTCCAGCACCGTATTCAAAGAAGAACTATTCAAAACTATACTTGCATATGTTGATGACATCTTGGTCAAAAGCATCAATAGACAAGATCATGTATCAGACTTGGCAGTTGCCTTCGCTCGAATGAGACAAGCAGGTCTCAAGCTCAACCCGGAGAAATGTGTCTTCGGAGTAACCAGAGGAAAGATACTTGGCTGTCTGGTGTCAGCCAACGAGATCGAAGCCAATCCAGATAAGATCAATGCAATCCTCAACATGGAAGAGCCAAAATGCGTTAGAGACGTGCAGAAACTCTCTGGCAGAATAGTAGCACTTACCAGATTTATTGCTAAGGCAGCTGAGCTCAGTTTACCCTTCTTCGCAACTCTCAGAAACGCATCAAAGTTTGAATGGGGAGAGGAGCAATCCAAGGCATTCCATGAGCTAAGGCAATATCTGATGCAGCTCACGAAGCTGACAATACCTGACCCGAAGGCACCCTTACTATTATACATTGCAGCTTCGCAATCAGCGGTCAGTGCTGCACTCATTGCGGAGAAGAAGGTCGAAGGAAGAATTATACAGCAACCAGTCTACTACGTTTCTGAGGCACTGGCTGGGTCGAAGCTGTTTTATACTGAGATTGAGAAAATGATTTATGCAGTGGTGATGGCATCTAGAAAGCTAAGGCATTATTTTGAGGGGCACAATATTAAAGTGCTGACAGATCAACCACTAAAAGAGCTACTAAGTAACAAAGAGGCCTCAGTAAGAATACGGAAGTGGGCTGCAGAGCTGTCAGAATACGTCGTGGATTTCGAGCGGAGGACAGCTATCAAATCTCAAGTCCTGGCTGACTTCATTGCAGAATGGACATCACCTTCGGCACAAAATGTGACCAGAGAAGAAAGCTGGCTAGTACACAGTGATGGCGCTTGGGGAGATAAAGGAGCTGGC
>CM014271.1:65318604-65356496 GCA_004135705.1 Alloteropsis semialata | reverse complement strand
CAACGGCCCAAGGAAACCTCAAGTACGCAATAGTTGCAGTGGAATATTTCACCAAGTGGATTGAGGCAAGGCCACTAGCAAATATCACGGCAAAGACAGTTATCAAATTCTTCTGGCAGCAAATCGTTTGCAGATTCGGAGTCCCAAGGGAAATTACAGTAGATAATGGGAAGCAGTTTGACTGTGACGAATTCAGGCAGTACTGCATGTCCATAGGGACGAAGGCAAGATTCGCATCAGTATATCACCCGCAGTCCAATGGCGCAGTTGAGAGAGCAAATGGCATCATCTTCACAGCCGTCAGGAAATGCCTTGCAAATTGCAAGAAAAAAAGGGAAATGGGTAGAAGAAATGTCGAAGGTAATCTGGGCGCATAACACCACCACATCAAGAGCAACTCAGTTCACACCATTCAAACTGTTATATGGCGAAGATGCAATGTGTCCCGAAGAGATTCTTCATAAGGGGCTTCGCACTCAGCAGGAAGCACCAAAAGATAGCGAAGCTATAGATAAAAACCTTACAGAAATCTACGGGCTGCAAGCAGCGAAGAACATTTCCAAGTACCAGGAAGAAACCAGAAAATAGCGTGACAAGAAAGTGGTAAGGAAAGACATCAAGATAGGCGACTGGGTGCTAAGGAAGAACCCAAGTATGCCTTCGGGAAAATTACAGAACAAATGGGAAGGCCCATTCTTAGTCTTCAAGAGTAACAGACCAGGATCATTTCACCTAGGGGATGGAGAAGGCAATGAGCTGCCGCATTCATGGAATGCGGACAGCCTGCGAAGATACTATCTGTGAATATTATGTAAAAATTGGCTTCGTATTCTATAAACGAAGTCAATTAGTAGAGTAGATATTTCCTTTTTCAAAAGGCCCGTACTCTTTTCCTCACAGGGGAACCCTTACCAAGGGGTGAGGTTTTTAATGAGGCGGTGCTAACTGTAACTCGTGTGAAATATATAAACGAGCTATTTCCCCAAAAAAGCTGCATCGAAAGCGATTGGCTTCGACCAAGTCGCTGATATTCGATAAACCAAATAGAACTGAAATGACCCTACCAAAGGTAAGGCCAATTCAGATCTAAAATCGCTTACTCTAAGGAGTAAAAGGGGCTTCGGCTCAGATTACCTTTTCATACACAAAATCGCTTACTCTAAGGAGTAAAAGGGGCTTCGGCTCAGATTACCTTTTCATACGCAAAATCGCTTACTCTAAGGAGTAAAAGGGGCTTCGGCTCAGATTACCTTTTCACACGCAAAATCCCTTACTCTAAGGAGTAAAAGGGGCTTCGGCTAAAATTAATTTTCCATACACAAAAAACGCCCACTTCAACGAGTAACAAGGGCCTTCGGTTGACATCACAAATTGCATACTAACGCTCTAGCAAGAGTAAAAGTGGCATCGGCTCAAATTACTCTCCAAAACGCCAAATATCACAGTCAGTATATCGAATGAAAAACACAAACTCGCTTCGGGGGGAGGAGGCGTTTCTCTCCAAAACAAAGGCAAACCGAGTTCGATCTTTTTCATTCACCTCACATATCGCAAAAAATGTTTATCTTCGCTTGAATAAACATAAACGCGCTTTGGGGGGAGGAGGCATTTCTCTCTAGAGCGAAGGCAAAATGAGTTCATATTTATTCACTACACATTACAAAGTTCATTACATCAAGCACCCTCAAAACATCTCAAACACATTCCCATAAAACTGTTCACCAGATCTCCTAAACCGAGGAGCATTATAGACACACGCGAAGTCCTTGACATCAGGACCAATCTCCAACGGCTCTGTTTTCGGAATGCCTAGGGAAACAGCTTCGGCATTCCTCTGCCTAGCGAGCTCAACTCGATCTGAGCCATGGGCAATAAATGCCGTAAAAAATTCAAAAACACTGAACTCCGTTGAACGGTAAAACTCGTGACAATATTCCAAAAAACTTTGATGGCTAGAGTTTGGATAAAGCCGCTGAAATTCCTTCCATGCGAAGCCAGAAATACAAAGCTGCCCATCACGCATGGCCAGCGGAGTAGGCGAAAGCATTTCATCATCCTGAATATACACAAATGTACAAGTTCAAAAGAGCTGCTCGCTCAATAAGTCCTAACCCTAATTACAATTCAAAAGGTCCCTAGACCTGAGGATCGACACTTGGGGCTCCTTGAGCACTCTGGCCCTGTGAAGAAGAAGCGCCGGCTTCGCCAGTAATGGCCGCAGTTGCAGCAGAGCTTGACCCAGCTCCAGCTTCAGCAGTTTCCTTAGCAGCAGCAGCCCTCGCGGCGGCTTCGGCCTCAGCTTTCTGCTTCTTTAGTTCCTTCGATTGAGAATACAAAAGCTATCAAATAAACAACAAAGATTAAGGATAAATGCCTTGGCTTGCAAAATTTTGAGCTGTAAATAACAAAATACCTTCGCAAGCCGTTCTCGGATCAAATTTTGAGCCGCCGAACGACCACTGACAACCCAAAACTGCTTGAGAAAGAGGGCCTTGGCTTGCAAAATTTTCAACGGAAAGTACTGTGTGTCAGCAGGATCCCTGGGTGCCGGATAAGGATAATTTTTTCGAAGCAAAGCATTGTAATGATCGCAGCCGTTATCCGAGAGAACTTTCAGCAGATTGCATGAGCAGAGATTGACAGCGAAGTCACTGAGAGTCGCCACGACACTTGGAAGCGAAGCAAACTCGTTGTCAATCCAGTTAAAGAGCTTCTCCAAGTTGTATTCCTTATTGGGAAAGGCAGCCGGCTCCGCACCAAACTGTCGCAAGGCTTCCTTGTATAAGCGATACAATTTCAAGCCTCGCTCCCAAGCAACATCAACCACGCTTTCATTTTCCTTGCGAAGATTAAGGTTTGACGTGCGAAGCTGCAATACCTCACGCTCAAAGTTTTCACTGCGAGTGCGATATGTATCGACATCGCTTGAAAGTTTCTCCTTAGCAGCAGTCAGTGTGTTCACCTCACCTTTTAGAACCGAAACTAACTCAGTTCCTTCAACAATTTGCGTGCGAAGGCCTTCTATGGTGTCTTCTTTGTCAACAACTTTAGCTTCCAAGGCAACCTTTCCCCTAAGAGAATCGGCTTCGCCAGCCTTAGCTTCCAAAGCTGTAACCTTTTCCTTCAAAGACTTGTTCTTAGCAACAATAGTCTCCTGGTCCTGGCGAAACAGAGCCTTCTCATTCTCAAGATCCTATTTAATGTTATCAATAGTTGCCTGAATCTGAAGAAGTTCTGCTTTTTCCCTTCGCAACTTTTCTAGCTCCGCTCGCTCAGCAGCAACTAAGTTGAGGTTGGGAACTTGAGCGGCTAACTCGTTGATAGCCACAACAACCTATGGTAGAATACAGATCAGTATTACGAAATAAACAAACCGAAGCTAAAATCAAAAACAAGATCACAAGACGAAGGCAATGAAGACATACCTTCATTCCCGAAGCCAAAATAGTGGAACATGTGCTTTCAGGATCAAGTGTCTGGATAAGTCGTTGATATGCTGCAAGAAAAAAACGATGATAACACTGTTATCTTCGCAATATAGCCAAAAGAAAAAATCAGCTATAATCCCAAACAAAAAACACCTTCCAAATCAAAGTCTCGAAGAGGCCCACCTTCGCGCACGTGAGATGGCACATCCCCCTCGCCACCTAGTAAACGGGTCTCAATTGCATTAGCATAAAACAGGAGCAAGTAACGCTATTAAATGAAAAAGCAAAGAAACAACATAAGTACCTTCAGGAAGAGGAATACTTCCACCCATATCAACATCCATAAAAGACATATAAGCTGCAGAAGCGGCAGCCCTCTCAGCAGCTTCAGAAGTTTCGGCTTCGGCAGCCTCTTTCCCCTTAGCTTCGGCATCAATTTCAACTGTCCCAGCAGCATGAGCCAGAACCTCCAAAGAATCTTGGACAAGTGGGGAAGAAACTAAGGCCGACGATGGAGGGCTAACTGCCGTAATGTTCATAGGAGCTTCGGCTCTGGCTTCTTCAAGGCTACCCTCGTCATGAACTTCCTCTCGCACATTTTCTATAATAGGAGCATCCCGAACAGGAGTCTCCTCAAACATACTAATATCAATGCCGTCGTCAAATGGATCTGGAACTCGAATATCCTCAGTTGTGTCATCAACGCCTTCACAAGTAATATCGACATCAATTACAGGATTCCGTGCCAAATAGTCTCCTAGTAAAGGAAGACTCGTCCCCTGAAAGTAATTCCCAAAGAGAGCAACCTCACCTAGAAAAACATCATCTTCGCTCCGGGGGGCCGAGCTCATAAAGCCGGTCACCAGTGAAGGCGATCGCCGCACCGGTGACGAAGCCGGCACTGCCGCTGGTGGAGCCGGCACTGCCGCTGGTGGCACCCGAGGAGGAGGACGTGGTGGAAGACCACCACACGAAGCTGAAGAGGTGGTCCGGGCGGCCGGAGACACAGCCGATAAGGGTACAGCAGCTCTTCTCAGCAGACTCGTGAGAGCTGCTGCTGCCTCGTTTCACCAAAGTAGCGGACGAAGTTGCTTTCGCAACTGCCTTCTTCCCACGGCCGCCTGCGCGTCCAGATCGCCCCCCTCCGCGAGGGACGCGCAAGGGAGTAGAGTCATCCTCACCTTGCTCCTTCGCCTTCGACTTTCCTTTCTTGTCTTTCTTCTTCTCCCTGGTAGAAACGGGAGCCTCGCGTTCGTCGTAGGAGATCCCTAACTCCTCAAAGACACGATTGATCCTGACATGGACAAACTTGTCTTCGGAGCTACGATGCTCCTTGGTGCTATACAATCCGAGAATGTCATTGGCTCGTTGCTCTACCTCAGCAACAAAAGCCGCCGCAGACATACCTTCGGGAAGGTGAGCTCCGAAGCGGGGAAAACAAACCTTTGCGTGCTCTTTCAAGCCCTTCCATTCAACATCAAAAGGCCCCCAACCGGCTGACAGGGGATAAATCCCACAGGCAAGATCAGCAGCAATGCCTTCTTCAATCAGGTCACGGCTGCAAATTGTCTGCGAAGCCGTCTGAAAAGATTTCCAACACTCGGAAAACCCAGCGCTTTCCGCATCAAAAGTTGGGCACGAAACAAACTTGAGCCAGTCTATATGGCTGTGCAGAGGGTAACTAACAGACTTCGTCCCATCTTCCATGATCTTCTCCTCCGAAGGCACCCTCACATAAAACCAGTACTTTTGCCAGTCTTTGGTCCATTTATTCCTTTGAGCGAAGGAAGTTTCTACCTTCGCAAAATGACTCCCCCGGCGACGACCCGTGAAAGTCACACACCCAAAATCTGGCGTGAATAGCTCACCATCAACTTCAGATGATTTGCTCTGATTATGACCCTCATACAGCCGAAGGAAGCCATCAACTGTAACAGCTCCCTCGTGCGTCTTCACAGCCCAAAAGAACCGAAGAAGATGGCTGATGGCATTCGGCGTCAGATGATGCAACTGTAGGCCATAAGGAGCCATCATCTTGGCAATGATGTTGTCGATAGGCATCTTCAGGCCCGCAATGAAAAAGTCCGTGAATACCACGGCTTCGTCAGGGCGAGGGTTAGGCGTGGTATCATTACCAGGAGCTCGACCCCAACCCTTAGGGAAATATCCTTTCTCCTCGTAGAACTTAATATCACGAACTCCAACCTTGGATTTCCCGAAGACGAGCGTTTTCTCCCTCTTGCCACTGGTATCCACTAACTCCTCAACGTCAGCCTCGACGTCATCCAAATTTTCTTCCTCGCCAGCTTCCTCATCACCAGAATGATCTTCGCCAGAATCCTCCCCCACATTCGGTGTCTCTTCCTCAATCTGTTGAGCAAGACGAGTAGCTTCAGCATCGTCCAAACCACGGTGAGGAGAAGATCCCGCTTGTTGGGCATCGGGGCTGCCTTCGCCAGCCATATCAATGAGAATAGCAGTTTGCTTGATGCGCGCCGCTACAGGAATGATAACGAATGTTATTACCTAAGCGAAGAAAATTCGATAGAATGCATTAAAATATGAAGAGAAACTTACTTGCGAAAACTGCTTCAGAAGAGAAGACAAACCGAACACAAAAGCAAACAACAGCTCACGACCCAAGCGAGCGAAGAAGTATTCGCAGCTGAAAGCGATTGACAGCGAAAGCGAAGAAAGGTAAAAAGGGGGGCCCCTTCTGTCCTATTTATAGGGCAGTAAAAAATTGACCGTTACCGTGGCTCGGAAATCGAAAAGGCCTGGAGAAATAAAAATAAAAATAAATCAGGAAAATCAAAATTGACAAATGCGAAGCCAAATTCAGGAGCGAAGACAACGACTCGGGACTTACTCCAACGGGAGGAGGCGTTTCTCTGGAACAGGCGAAGGCAATCCTAAGTTTTCGAGGACATCGGCCTGTTGGAGAAAGCCCTCATCCGCGAGGGGCTACTGTTGGGGGATTGGCATGTCCAGGAAACACCTTCACCCGATTTTTTGCCTGTAGTCCCAAGTCAATTGCCTTCGCTGTTGGCGGTTCAAAGGCCATCGTCTTCGCCGGGTTATCAGACACCGATAGGCAATGCGTCGCCTCCGGTATCAACGAACGGGTTACAGCCCACGCGAAGGCATTGTGTGGTCTCCCGTTGCCTTCGCTACCCTAACTCGCCTTTATGAGAATGCGAAGGTAATGATCAAATATTGTGTATGATCGGCTCATTTTTACAGGTCTCGAGGCAAGGTTGGGTGATGGCATGGCAGTCTGTTCCTCTCCGAGCGGGAGAAGGCGCTGCTCTGCCGAACAAGCGTTTGATGGTGAAGACGAAGGGAATGCACTAGGTGGTGAAGGCAATGAAGGTCACTAGAGGCGCGGTGAAGGCGGCGTGGACCAGGTCCAAACCAAGTCAAAGACGGAGTTACTGGTCTACGCATTCACATCAGGATATATGAATGTACTCTAATGCCCCTGGAAAGTTTAAGTTGTTTAGTCTAGAGCATGATGCCTGATTTCCAGGGGTATAAGGGGAATGTAAAAAGTGCCTCTTGATCTTCCTATAAAAGGAGGCCTCCCACCAACGTGTAAAGGGCTGATTCCCGAGAATATTGATAAGTGATTTACTGTTGCTTGTCATTGTTCTCTGTCTCGGTTGTTGCTTGGGTCCTTTGGCTTCGGCTATAACCCAACAACGTTCAAGGGTTGATCAAGCTCAAGTCAGGATCTACAAGATTCTACACGGCGTACTATACGCCGACCTCGGCGGAGTAACGGCGTACAAGTTACTCAGTGGCGATGTCAAATGGAGGAGGAAGAAAAGGCACGGTGTATGAAACGCCGGTCACGGCGTACAAGTTCAGAAGCATACGCCGTGAGCAGATAGCCGTTGAAAAAGGCATTCGACCATTGGAAAAGGCATATGGCGTATTATCCGCCGTTGGGGAATTTGCACATGGCGGATTATACGCCGCTCACGGTTTTTGTGCAGATTTTGGGTAACGGCTAGTTGGCCCCTTGGGCTATAAATACCCACCCCATTCGGCCATTTGGAGCTGCTGGAGTCCAGAGAAGTTCACCTACACCCACAAGACATCCAAGCCACCATTTGTGCTACATAGATCATCCATAGTGAGTGAGAGAGCTAGGATAGGCCTAGTGAGTGAATTGTAAGGTGTTGAGCCTTGTGCTTGGTTCTAGTGTGAACCAACACTTGTAATCTTGGTGTGCCGGCCCCTTGGAGTCTTGGTGACTCGCCGGCAAGTATTCGACCCTCCGGCTTGGTGTGGAGCGGCGACGACGACCTTGTGCGGGGGAAGAGGAGACCCCTTCCTTGGTGGAGAAGCTCCGTAGTAGAGGCGGCGTCAAGATCTCCGGGAGAGTAGGTTGATGAGAGCAAGGTCTTGGTGACTTGCTCATCATCCCTCTTGGGGAGCCTTTGTGGCGAGCTCAAGGCCTTGACCGGGAAGCAAGACTTGGCGACCGGGAGCATATCCTTTGTGGAGCTCCAACATGGAGTAGGCGTAAGCCGAACCACGGGATAAATCTTCGTGTCAAGTTTGCATCTCTCTAACCCTTTAGCTTCCGCATTTCATACTTGCAATTTGTGTGCCTTTACCTTTCTAGAGTAGTTTCTTGATAGGATTGGCTATAGGTTGCAAAACTCTTTGGGTGGGTGCAAACACTAATAGAAAACCTTAGTTGCACATCTAGATAGCTTGTCTTAGTTTCATATTGTGCAATTAGAAGGCATGTGGTAGGCTAAGTTTTTAGAAAGCCTAATTCACCCCCTCCCCCTCTTAGGCTATCACGAGCATCGATCTCTTTCAAGTGGTATCAGAGCCGGGACTCACATCTTTCACAAGAAACTCCCATTCAATTGGCAATTTGTGAAACCGGCTCATTTGATCGGTTAGGCTTCACTGCCTAGTGAGTTAGCTCATTGGGGAGAGGATGGATCTTTTAGGAACAGCTCCACGTTTTGATGGCACGGGGTTTCAAAGATGGAAACTGCTCATGGAAGCTTTCCTTCAAGCAAAGGGGCTTGATGTTTGGCGTGTGACTAGTGAAGGTAGGAAAAGTGACTCTAAAGGCGAAATGCAATATGATTCTACCGCTAGGAGCATCTTACTATCTTCCCTTAGTAATGATATCTTCAATCGTGTATTCAGTTGCAAAGATGCTCATGAGTTGTGGACGGCTATCCTTGAGAACCATGAGAGCACAAAGGATGTGGCAAATGAAAGATATCATGTTCTCAAGGATAAGCTAAACAACTTCAAGCAACTTGAGCTGCGCGAGCGCGACCCAGCACATGCAGGACCGCCGCCGCCGGCCAAAATCATGAAAAAAATGTTACGTAGATTAGTTCTGTTCCTTGGTTCTTTTGCATTCTGAGCCCCAAAGAAATCTGTAATTATTTCCATATTCTTTGAGTCTTGGCAAAGTTACAGAAAACCTTCTAGGAAAATCCCACCTTTGCACATAAACCCCACCTGAGCCTTTTAGCAGATCTAACCCCAGCCTTTTCAGCTTTTGCAAGCACTATTTCCTGAGTCTTGCGAAACTTCCCTACTAATCCTTTTTGGCTATAGTTAATTGCATATAGGTCCCTGCAGCCTTGTGAAGCCCATAGATTGCACGTTTTAGGTCCGATTCGATCCGTTCAAGCTGCGTTAGGTTTGTAACAACATAATCTACGCGTGGTCAATTTAAACTAGCTTTCTAAGTAAAAGATGATTAGACTTTTACACCAGCCATGTGTCTTGCCCATAGGTGCAGCAAAGCCCAAGCTTTCATGGTGATCATAACCTATCCAAATTTCATACCTTTCATCCCTGTTGTTGGCCACATGATTCTCCTACACCTTGTATTTCTATCTTATGGTAATTTGTCATCTGGCTTAATAAATGTTTAGTGTATGAACCACTCTAATCTTAGTGTATTATTTTAATACTGAATTCATATATTGCGGCCGCATATGTGAAATCTAGATATTAAAATAGTATGTTGAATTGTATATGCATATACTAAACTTTGTTGATCCATTTATACAAAATTCCATTGAAGCTTTATTCCAATATTCCATGATGACATCATGTTCATGCCTTGATGATGTCACAATCTAGTTGTTCTCAACCAAAATAAGAAAGCTTATGTTCTTTGTACCAGTATGCCCTTGATCCTTCAATAGCCCAAACCTTTTCGACCTTAGCTCTATCCTAGTGTTTCTTGCGCTCCCGAGTTCGTCGTAGCTAGTGTTTTCTAGTAGTAGCGCTTTTCAAAACTGTTGTATTGATTGGTGTATTGCTTTGTTAGATGTATCTTGTGTGCTGATGTTGATCGTGCCAATCGGTGAGCTGTTCGACGTCGAAGGAGAGTATGGTTCTGAAGAAGAGGTTTAATGGCAATACTTTGAGGAAGGCAAGTATAACACAAGAAATTCCTTGCAACCTATACGCCCTTAATATACATTACATTCATGCATGAGTTAAATTGCTTAAGGTTATCCCTAGTGTTCGTAAACCATATTTCCTTGCTCAACCAGGTTATGCATCTTTGGGTAACACTGTGCTAGGCTATGCAACTTGATACCGCTGAACGATGATACTTGATACCTATTAATGATGATTAATTGTGAATGGTTAAAACTTGCTTTTTAACAACATGGTTAGGAAGCTAGAACATGTGGTGTGTACTTTGTTCTAGGCAATTCACGATCTGGAACATGTGCTGTGTGCTTTGTTCTAGGCAACCCTTTAAATTGGAACATGTGCTGTGTGCTTTGTTCTAAATAACCTTTAAACTGGAACATATGTTGTGTGCTTTGTTCTGGGCATCACTTGTTATGGTTTCTATCTTAAAGTGGCAACCCAGGAAAATAGTGCAACCACGGAAATCAAATGGGCTCTGGTCTTGACTAAGTAAAATGCACAACTCTAACTAGTTGGGGGTTACCGAAAGGCACAAGGGAGGAATCGTGGTTTAAGTATGAGCCTGATCTGCTTGGGGACGGACTCACGTTGCGCCCTGATGTCCGTAGGCCTTTGTTCACATTGCGCCCTGAACGCCATCAACCCACTCACGTTGCGCCATGGGTGTTTTGTTGATCCTGGGAGTTGGGTTCATGCGCCTATGTTGAAACCTCAGCGTCCCTTAGCTTTTTGGAGGGACTTTCGAAAGGTCTCGTAGTGAAACCCAGCCGCACACCAACGGAAGTGTGAAATGGGCATTGCAAACCCGGGCATCACAGGAATCACGACCAGTGGGGAAATTGTACAACCTCTGTGTTGGTTTTTTATACCGGCTAGCCTACTATAGGGTATCCCAAAGTAGTTGAATTGTTTGTGAGGGTCTCGCCGGAACCAGAAGCACGATGGTGAACATGAGACGATTTAGACAGGTTCAGGCCGCCTCGAGTAGAGAGCGTAATACCCTACGTCCTGTATGGTGGATCTTCTCGTATTGATGGTTATGATTTTACAAGGGGTCCCTGCCTCACCTTATATACTCGGGAGACAGGGTCTACAAGGCAAGAAAGACAAACTCCTAGTCGGATACAATACACAGAGTCCTAACATGAGTAGGCCGGGTTGTTTCCCAGTAGCCGACTAGTTTCCTTAAGCTGTACGCCTCTTCCTTGTATCTTGTCAGAGTTGCCGGCCCAATTTCTTAGCAGGCCCACAGCCCATGAGGACTCCCATGGATCTTGGACCGTCAAGCCCCTGAGCGTCTTCATGTCTTCACGCCTGCCGAGTTGTTTCTCAACAGTTTCAGCATCAGCCGAGTTGTTTCCTCGTCATCCTGCTTGTTGAAAACCATTCAGAAGTGAACATGATGTGCTCCTTTGCCGACTTCTTTTGCAGCCAGCCCCCGGGCTTTGGTTTATGAACCAAAGATGATGCAAAAACTTCCCCATTGACTATAATGGTGTCCAGCTTTTCAAAAAAGATGAACCCATTATGGGTCTAGCCCCCGAGCCTAGAAATATTTTCAAGGATTAAAAACAATTCCAGGGTCTTTTATGAAAAAACTTTCCAAAAGAAATATACTATTTCCCCCCAGCCCCCAAGCTTAAAGCAGATAACAAGAAGCTTGAAGACTTTTGAAGAAATAAGTTTATTCTTTGATGTGAAAAATCACTCCAGTAAGCATCAGCCCCCGAGTATGAAAATACTTCGGGAAATACTTTGCTTGCGAAGAAAATGCCGCACAAATGCACATCTGGTAATAAACCGCGAATACACAAGTGTTGGCGTTTCAGTGAAAATGGGTTTCAGGAAATACGCCTAGGGTTACCACTGCAATCTTATAAGACAGAGGGTCAACCAGTCATCTTCCCCTCCACGCCGCCGTCGCTTTCACAACTAAAAATCCTCAAATTCCTCCGCGCCCGTGCAAGCCCCCAATCCACTCTCGCCGCGACCGAGAATCAATCCCAAGATCTCGTCTGGCTAGATGGGTCCGAAGCCGGCCTCCAACAATCCTTCAGAGAGCAAGTCCGCAGCAGGCAAGAAAAAGTTCAAGGTCTCAGCGGCGGACATGCCGGTGTTCAAGAACGCCCCTGCACAAGCCCACGTCAGGAAGCCGTCCAAGGTGTCAGATGAACTGGTGCAGGGTCTTGTGGACCAAGGGTATCTTCTGGAGAAGTCAATCTCCTGCTGGCGCACCGATATCGGTAAGCCTTGGCCATTTGAAGAAATTCAGGAGATTGTAGTTTTTGCCGCCTTTTATGAGCGAGGATTCGCCCTGCCTGCTCATGATTTCCTCCGTGGACTCCTTGCTTTCTATAAGTTAGAGTTGATTCACCTCAATCCCAACTCCATTCTTCAAATTTCACTCTTCATCCACCTCTGCGAAGCCTTCCTAGGAATAGATCCCCATTTCAATCTGTTCCGCCTTCTCTTCCACGTCAAGTCGACGCCTGACAAAGTAGTCGGTGGAGCCGGAATCCAGCTTCGTCAGGGGATGAAGTCTGTGTATTTCGATTTCAAGATGAATGACTCCATCAAAGATTGGGGGATAAATGGTTCTATGTGGAGAATCAGCCCCCAAGACTCTCCAAGCACTCAGGACACCTGCCTCGTCAGCAAGGGTCCCGGAACGAAGCCCTTGACAGAGATAAAGTTGACGAGATCTCCAGTCTGCTGAAGATGATTGCCAATCTGAAGCAGAGAGGTCTGACCGCTATTGGGATTGCAAGTTCATTCCTGCGCCGCCGCGTACAACCCTGCCAGAAGAGGGTGCACGCTGGCTACGAATTCACTGGCTCCAATGACCCAACCAGGGTCACCATCACGGATTTATCGGCAGATGAAGTTGCCGTTTGCGTCCAGGCTCTGTTCATGGACGCGCAAGAGCTCCCTCGCCGAGTACCCGAGTTCTCGGCCAGTCATCCTCCACCAGCGGTAAGTTAGAAAACAACCCAAATATCATTGTTTGATATGCACCTTTTTACTTCCTGAAAACTGATCAACTTTCTTGATACCAAATTCAGGGATTGCGGACCAGATTTGCTTCCGCACCTCCTGAAATATCAGAAAATCAATCCGGGTTACCAAAGTCCTCCCACACAAACTGCTGGAAGCTCAAGGAAAGTGAAGAAGAAGGCATCCCCAGACTTAGACCAGGTGATACTGGAAGATAGATCCTCCTCTGATGACGACACGCCTCGACCACCTCCCGGCAAAATACTTGGGCAAGGAGGATCAGGTCTGAAAAGGCCCAGCTCCGAGGATGTTGAGAATCTGTAGGTCCCAAAGAAGAAGAGAGCCTTGCGGAAGAAAGTGTCTCCCTCTGTGAAGAAGCCTGCAGATGCTGTCTTTGTTGAAAAGCAGGTTGCTGAAGCAGAGACAGATGCTGAAATTCCTATGGGAATCCCGCTTCAACCATCTCCCCCCAAGGTATGTCTTGAAAGCGTCCTCATGACTTGTGCCGAGTTCTTTTGTTCTGATCTGAATTCATGTATGTAGGCAACTGAAGAAAAAGAACCTGCCCAGCAAGAGGAGGCGCATGCACCCCAGGATGTCCCATCTGGGGACATTAACTTTGAAGTAGATGAGCCAGAGTTTGACATGGAGTTCGCCAGGTAAACAATCTGTTGTGTCGATCAGCATCATTTGTTTTCAAATTTCTTTTCAACAGAATGACTTCTTGCAATCTTCTGAATGGATTCAGCCGGCCGCCTACTCCTCCGTCCCCGCCTTCTTCAAAGAACCCGGAGGGTAACCCGTCCGTGGACCTCCACAACAAGGAGGCGGAAGTAGGACATCCGTCGAGCCCCCGAGCATGTCCGCAACCCCGCCCACAAGATCCAAGCGCCGCCGGATCATCATCCTCCAAAGTACCAGAGCAAGCCGCTCTGGGTACTTCTGCTCCTAAGGTGTGGCCTAAGGCAGCAGAACGTACTCGGATGGCGAAACTCAGTACTGAGGAGCTTTACGCAGCTGCTGGACTAGTGGCAGTGGGGTCAGTCGAAGAAATCATCCGCGAGAGGAGGACGCCCCAAGAGCCAACGCCAGAACCGTTCCAGGTGTACACCGGAACTCCTGGTGTAAATCCAAGTGAAGATGACAACGCCTTCCTGTTCAACTCACAAGTTGACCAGGAAGATTTGGATAAGGCTATGGAGCTGCAAAAACAATTTACCAAGCTCACAGAGGTAAGTATTTTAGTAAATCAATACTGTAAGGCACTTATCTCCTTTAGTGTTTCCGCTGATCAACTCTGCCGCCTTGTTTGTGGAACAGAGCATCCTTGTGCGGTCGCATCAGAAATCTGAGATGCTCCGCAGGACTAGCACGTCCATTGCCCAGGCTGAAAAAGGCAAAGAGGACTTGGCAAAAGGACGAAAAGCATGGGAAGAAGAGCGTGCCTTGCTGCTCCTTCGGCTGGATGAGGCATACAAGAAGATTAACTTGTATCAAGACCAGCGAGATGATGTCATCGAGAAGAACAAATCTCTCAGACAGAAACTCTCAGGTATGCTACCGAGTACTTCCCCTACTAATATCATAGAGTCATATGATAAATATGATCTATTTGATTTGCAGAGAGTGAAAAGCGCATAGAAGCTCTGAAGGCCGAAGCGACCGATATGGAGAATCGCTTCTATCGGGAACAGGAGCGCGCAAATCAGGCCGAGCAGCGGGAGAAAGAGTGCATGGCAGATCTTGCTGAAGAGCAAAAAATGCGCCAGCACGCTGATGCATAGCTGATCCAGGATATGATCAAGATCCGTAACCAGGACGAGGAAATCCAAGCGCTTCGCGTGGAAGTTAATCGTCGTGGAGCAGAAATTGAATCCTAGAGAGAGCCTGCCCTTCCGCTGGTTGATGTATATGCCAAAGTACCCGCAGGCAGTGCTGCTCCTCCTCTTCTTGATCGACTCCGAGCAACTCCTGGGTAGGTGCGATCATATTGCCAGCGGATCGCCCGATCGTGTACTAAACAAGTACTCGGGCTCGTCCGTTCCTGGTTCCCAACGTAGCCCCTGAGCATCACGGAAGGCCGGATCAACCCGGCATGTACCCGGAGTATGTATGATGCCTACGTAGAAGAGGAGAAGGAGACGACAGAGAAGATAGTTTCCCGTCTTAAGTTCTAGGTTCTCTTGTTTATGTAAGAAAAACCTTTGTAATGAACTTGATCAGATGTAAATACTAATGTTTTGTCAACAAGAGTATATTTATCTGTTTATGTGTGCCCGATCCTTCTGTGTGAAACAGAAAGTAGATGGCATTTTTGAATGTAGCCTTTCTAAGTTGTTTTTGAACAACCCAGCTAGATTCAAGGAGGGTGCCCGATCCTTCTGTGTGTAACAGAAGGTAGATGGCTTTTGAATTCAGCCTTTTCTGGATTGTTTTTAAACAACCCAGCATGATTCAAAATTGTTTGAAAGGTATCTGAACTCCAAGCTTGAAAATGATGGAATGTAGACACTTTATTAATGTTTGGCCGAAAAGACGACATCAGTACATTGAAAGGATTGACTTTATTGAAACTAAATTATCTCTGAAGAAAACTTCTAATAACTGGTAAAAACGCCGCAAGTGCTCAATGTTCCATGCATTGGGCACCTCTGTTCCGTCTTCCCGTTGTAGCTGATAAGTACCCGGGCCGATAACCCTGGACACTATGAAAGGACCTTCCCAAGGTGAGGATAACTTGTGCTGATCCTTAGTGCTCTGAATTCTCCGGAGGACCAGATCGCCAATGTTGAATGACCGTATTTGGACGTTTTGGTCATGACACCTCCTGAGGTCTTGCTGGTACTTAGTTGTCCGGATCAACGCGGTTAGCCTCGCCTCTTCTAGCATGTCCACGTCTTCTGCTCTACATTGCTCTGCTGCTTCCTCCGAGTAGTTTTGAATGTTGTACTCAATGTCCACCGGGAGTACTGCCTCTGAGCCGTAGACCAGAAAAAAGGGTGACTGCCCCGTCGCGCGGCTGGGCTGAGTCCTGAGCCCCCATACCACGGCTGGCAGTTCTTGCACCCACTTGCCGCCGTACTTTTTGAGTGGTTCATAGAGCCTTGGCTTGAGTCCCTGAAGGATGAGGCCATTAGCCCTCTCAACTTGTCCGTTGGTGTGTGGGTGCGCCACCGATGCATAGCGAACTTCAATTCCCAGATTGTCGCAGAAATCAAAGAACTCGCTTCCAGTGAATTCTGAGCCAAGATCAGTGATGATGTGATTTGGAACGCCGAAGCGATGGGCGATGTCTTGGATGAACTCGGCCACCTTTGCTACTGTAGCGTTGACTAACGGCTTGACTTCAATCCACTTGGTGAATTTGTCGATCGCCACGTAGAGATATTTGAAACCTCCTGGCGCAGTCTTGAGTGGTCCCACCATATCGAGCCCCCAGCATGCGAAGGGCCAGGAAGGCGGTATGGTGTTGAGGACTGTTGCGGGGACATGAGCTTGCCGGGCAAAGAATTGGCAGCCCTGGCAAGTCTTCACAACTTCTTCTGCATTGGCCACAGCAGATGGCCAACAGTACCCGGACCGGAAGGCATTGCCGACGATCGTGCAGTGAGTAGCATGGTTGCCACAGATTCCTCCGTGGATGTCTTCAAGGATCTCCCATCCGACTTCTGGAGAGACACACTTCATCAAGAGTCTAGATGATGCGCCGCGTCGAAAGAGGGTGGAGCCAACGACCACGTAGTGCTTTCTTCGCCTGATGAATTGCTCTGCTTCCACCTTATCTTTGGGCTCTGTCTGGTGTAGGATGTACTCGATGAAGGGCTTAGTCCACTCGGGCGTAATCACCATGACATGCTGATGAGGGGGTGTTGTAGTCGGCTATACTTCCTACTCCTTGATGGATGATTGTATCAGCTCATGGACGAAAACACCACCTGGTACTTGCGCTCGGTGAGAACCCAGCTTGGAAAGTGCATCAGCAGCCATGTTGTTGTCCCTAAGGATGTGATGAAATTCGAGCCCGTGGAAGTGCTTCTCGAGTTTGCGGACCTCCACGCAGTACGCATCCATGTTCTCCTTGGTGCAGTCCCAGTCTTTGTTAACATGGTTGATGACTACCAAGGAATCACTGTAGATCACCATGTGCTTGATCCCAAGGGAAGCAGCCAGGCGTAGCCCGTGCAGAACAGCTTCATACTCGACTTCATTGTTGGTGGCTTTCCATAGGATCAGGAGCACGTACTTGAGTTGATCCCCTTTCGGAGATATGAATAGTACTCCTGCGCCAGCTCCCTCAAGCTTCATTGATCCGTCAAAATACATGATCCAGTGCTTGATTGGTTCTGTTGGCACTGCGTGTTGTATTTCTGTCCATTCTGCAACAAAATCCACCAGGGCCTGTGATTTGATGGCAGCTCGTGGGACGAAATCGATGGCATGAGAGCCCAGCTCGACCGCCCACTTGGAGATTCGCCCTGTCGCGTCCCGGTTGTGGAGGATGTCGCCAATTGGGAAAGAGGTGACTACAACAACTCGGTGAGCGTCGAAGTAGTGGCGCAGTTTGCGAGACGTGATCAAGACAGCGTACAACAGCTTCTCGACCTGGGGGTATCGTACTTTCGATTCTGAAAGCACCTCGCTGATGAAGTAAACTGGCCGTTGTACTTTATATACATGGCTGGGTTCCTCTCGCTCGACCACAATTGCAGTGCTCACGACATGAGTTGTTGCTGCAATGTAGAGGAGCAGTGGTTCCTGATCAGCTGGAGCAGTCAGAACTGGTGGTGACTGGAGGAATTTCTTGAGGTCTTCAAACGCCGCGTCCGCTTCTGCAGTCCATACGAACTTGTCTTGCTTCTTGAGGAGCTTGAAGAAAGGTAGTCCTCTGTCACCTAGTCTTGAGATGAATCGGTTGAGTGCCGCCATGCATGCAATCAGCTTCTGGACATCTTTGAGGGATTTTGGAGGCGTCATGGATGTAATGGCGGTGATCTTCTCGGGATTGGCCTCAATTCCCCGGTGGCTGACTATGAAGCCCAGCAATTTTCCTGCGGGCACGCCAAACACACACTTGGTAGGGTTGAGCTTCTAGTGGAATTCCCTGAGATGTGCAAAGGTCTCGGACAGGTCGTCAATGAGGCTGTCCGGGTTCTTTGTCTTCACGACGACGTCATCAACGTAGGCTTCAACATTGCGGCCTATTTGAGCCTTTAAACAACTCTGAATTGCATGCTGATATGTTGCCCCTACGTTCTTGAGTCCGAAGGACATTGTGGTGTAGCAGTAGGCGCCGAACGGAGTGATGAACGCCATCTTGATCTGGTCGTCTTTATGCAGGCTTATCTGATGGTAGCCTGAGTAGCAGTCGAGGAAACAGAGTAGAGAGCAGCCAGCTGTGGAATCCACCACCTGATCAATGCGGGGTAGCCCGAAAGGATCCTTTGGGCAATGTTTGTTCAGGTCGGTGTAGTCGACACACATCCTCCACTCGTTGTTGTTCTTCTTGCGCACCAGAACAGGATTAGCAAGCCAGTCAGGGTGGAACACCTCTTTGATGAACCCGGCTGCTAGTAGTTTTGCCAGCTCGATGGTTTCCTTCTTGTCCTGGGCGAAGCGTCGCAAGCGTTGTTTCTTCGGTTTTGCAGCAGGATCGACATTGAGTTTGTGCTCAGCCAACTCCCTTGGGACTCCCGGCATGTCAGATGGCTTCCATGCGAAGATGTCACGGTTGTCCCGTAAGAAGCTAGTGAGCGCGCTTTCCTATTTGGTAGGCAGGTCAGCGCCGATCAGCACTGTCTTGGATTGGTCACCCATCCCTAGGTCGATTGCCTTGATTGGAACTTCCTGGGAGGGCTTCATGGTTGATGCGGCTGGCTTTTTCGTTGGGATGTCCAACTCAGCCTCGCCGAGTTGTTTCGCCATAGCTGCTACGATTGCTGCCTGGCTCGGTTGCTGCATGCTTGCAGCAATCGTCACTGCCTTGGTGTCACAATCGTAGGAGGTCTTCAGGTCGCCCTTTAGGGATATAATCCCCTTAGGGTCTGGCATCTTCAAGATGAGGTAGATGTAGTGTGGGATCGCCATGAATTTTGCCGGAGCAGGTCTTCCCAGGATCGCGTGGTACGAAGATTCGAAGTCAGCGACCTCGAAAGTGATGTACTCGGTCCTGTAATTGGCCTCGGTACCAAATGTAACCGGTAGTGACACCTGGCCAAGAGGCATGGCAGCGTTGCCTGGAACGATGCCGTAGAATGGTGAATTGGTGGGCTTGAGCAGGTTGGTGATGTCTAAGCCCATCTTCTTCAGAGTCTTGGCAAAGAGGATGTTGAGTCCGCTTCCGCCGTCGATCAGTGTCCTGGTGAGTCGCGCGCCAGCTACCACAGGGTTGAGTACCAGAGGGTACCGCCCCGGGTTCTTGATGTTGGTCCATTGATCGTCACGGGAGAAGCTGATCGGGACTTCCGACCATTTCAGGAAAGTAGGGATAGCAGGCTCAATGCAGGCAATCTCGTGTTGGATAACCTTTTGCTTGCGCTTTGATTCTGACTGAGAAATTCCCCTGAAGATGACATTGACGACCTTGTCGGCTTGTTGATAGCCGGTGTCTTTGTCACACCCATTTCCTTTGTCGTCCGTTTTGTTGGGTTTGGGAGCGGCCTCAGCAGCGAATGCCTTCTTGAGGCTATAGCAGTCCCTGCTTGAGTGCTTGTCTTTTGGATGGAAGGGACATTGCTTGTCGAGTAGTTTTTTGAACTTTCTGTGGGAGGGGTTCTTCTCAGCAACATTGACTGCGTTTTCGGGCTTGCGTTTCTTGTCGCTGAAGTTGCACTTTCCGCTATTCTCGACTTTCTTGCCCTTGTTGTGGTCATTGTTGTTGTTACGGTCTCCTCCCGACTTGTTTCGGTCCAATCTTTCTCGCTGTTGGTCTTCAGCGTCAGCCCAGCGACCGATAAGGTCGCGCATCTGCTCCAGTGTTTTTGGCCTATTTCTCCCAAAATCAAGATGTAGCGTGGGATCTGTGAGGCCGCCGTGGAAACAGTCGACGATGTCCTGGTCGTTTAGGCCCACACATGTTGAATGTTTCTCCCAGAATCGTCGGTTGTAGCTTCGCAAGTACTCGTTCTGACCTTGTTTGCACTGGGCTAGGTCAAAGCGAGTACCCGGCTTCTGCCATGAACCCTGGAAGTTGTTGATGAAAACTTTGCAGAGCTCGTCCCAGGAGTCAATGGAGCCTTTCTCCAGCCCCTCTAACCAGGTCAGGGGAGCCTGGTCAAGGACTACTGGAAGATAGGTACACATGGTGTCAGTGTTGCCCCTTGCCGCCTTGATCGCCGAGTAGTAGACGCGGAGCCACTGCTCAGGATCTCGCTTCCCGTCATATCGTTTGATATGAGCCGGTTTGAACTTGTCGGGCCAGGAGGTAGTGCGGGTGCGGTCTGAAAAGACCGGGAACCCTTCATATTTATCAAGGCTATGGTAACCCCGACCTGGTGGTCCGTAGACCTGGTCGTACTCCTGGCGCCGCCTTTGTTCGTCTTCTTCACGATCGCGGGCCCGTGCTGATATGATAGTGCGGGCGTCTCTGTTCCGCAAGTGGTGTCACAGATCCCTGTCGTCATCACGGTTGCCGTGTTGTACGTCCCTGTCCCTGTTGCCCTCGCGCCCGCCGATATGACTCTGCTGAGCAACGTGGTGGCTAGGCCCGGCGCCGTGGTTGCGACCTCCGCCGCCGAGTACTATGCCTCCCTCGTTGTCGCATTCGCGTCTGCTCGAGTGATGGGACTGGTTGGCTTCAGGGGGTCGGCTGCTTGCTTGATGGCTTTGTGCTCTGGTGATGGTCTTCGCCGGGTTGATTGTGTCGTGCTGGACGGCCGCTGTCTCGAGCATGGTCTTCATCCTCAGGATTTCTGGAGTTTGGGCCATCTGTCCGAACTCTGCCGCGACAGCCATGATGTTGGCTGCGGCGTTGGTGTAGACGTCTTGCCCGGCGACTTGTATGAACTGGGCGTTGAGGTTCTGTGGAGGAAGTCTGCGACCGGCGCGGCGGCGACGATCTGCGCGGGCAGCATTTCGCTCCCTGCGTCGGTTGCGGTCGGCTTCAGCTTCGTTATCCACATTTGGCTCATCATTTGAAACTTCTGGTTCTTGGCCAATGATCACCATGGCTTGTCGTCCTGGTGAGTAGCTTCCTGTGCTTGAAGTTACTAGGACAGTTGATCCGCAGCTGCCTGAAGAGTTCAGAGGTTGCCCGTGTTGAAACGGGAGTGGATCAATGCACGCGATGATGCGAGACATGTCCAGGTCCTCCTGTGGTGTTGCTCCAAGCTTTGGTTTACGTCCCGGCCAATGAACGAATCGTCCTTCAGGGGTTGAAGTGATGACGAGTCCGACTTGTTTCCCGTTGAGGGGGAGTTCATCGAATTCGACCAGAGATCGGAGTTGTTCTGATGATGCCGCCTGAAAAACGGAGGTGGTGCCTGTGAGTCCAAAGGGAAATTGGCTCGGCGTGTCGGCCTCACACTTAGCAGTGGCTGAGCTCCTTCTCTTCTGGATTTTTGAATTGGCGGATTTTGGCGTGACCGATGGTTCAGAAACCAGCTCGGACCGCTTGGTCCGCTTTGAAGTCTTCCCAGCCCGAGTTGGAGTCGAGCTAGGAGTCTGAGTTCGAGTTGAGTTCAAACCCGAGGTTCCCCGAGCCCGAGTTGAATTCGGACCCGAGGGCGCGATCCCGTCGAGCTTGTCGGCGAGTTTCTCCGGAGTCGGCGACATGAGGACGCGATCGAAGTTGCCCTCGCCGTCCGCCGTGTAGACCCAGGAGCCAAAGACGAAGGTGGCGCCCTTTTCGAACGCCATGCCGCCGTTGATGATGACTGGTGCCATCGAGCTTGCTGTACGATTCTCGACGAGAGCCCCTACCTGGCGCGCCAGCTGTCGGTTTTTTATACCGGCTAGCCTACTATAGGGTATCCCAAAGTAGTCGAGTTGTTCGTGAGGGCCTCACCGGAACCAGAAGCACGATGGTGAACACGAGACGATTTAGACAGGTTCAGGCCGCCTCGAGTAGAGAGCGTAATACCCTACGTCCTGTATGGTGGATCTTCTCGTATTGATGGTTATGATTTTACAAGGGGTCCCTGCCTCACCTTATATACTCGGGAGACAGGGTCTACAAGGCAAGATAGACAAACTCCTAGTCGGATACAATACACAGAGTCCTAACATGAGTAGGCCGGGTTGTTTCCCAGTAGCCGACTAGTTTCCTTAAGCTGTACGCCTCTTCCTTGTATCTTGTCAGAGTTGCCGGCCCAATTCCTTAGCAGGCCCATAGCCCATGAGGACTCCCATGGATCTTGGACCGTCACTCTGCAGAGTGAAAACTGATATATCAGCCGTACTCACGGTTACGAGTGGCCTGGATCCTTTTTGAATAGTGACTTTACACTGGTGATGTTTATGATGGAACGATGATGGAATGATGATGAACATAATGATACTTCTTTAAACACTTAATTTGGGTTACAACTGGGTTTTTCCTATTACACTATAGTAATTTGGCTAATGTTAAAATTGAACAACTAAAAGTGCTAACCGCAGCCAAACCGTGTCTAGCCTTTTGAGCCTTCATATCTCGTGTTGTCCTTGTTAAGTAAGATGGTTTACTTACACTTGTACTATTCAACAAAATCCCGGATGGGTACTCAGATGAGGCAGTAGCCGAAGAATTTCCAGAAGAGTTCAAGGTTGTGGTTCATCAGCCGGCGTCCCTGTGGAATGGAGACTTCATCGTGAGAGATAGTAAATAGACTTCCGCTGTGGTTTGTTTAAGATTCTTGTTCTTTTGTAATAGTTTCTTTTGTAATCGAGCACTGGTTTACTTTGATTTACCTTATTCTGGAGCTATATGTGTGTTTAAGACTTCCTGGGTACACACATAGTAGCATTCGGATTTCTTTCGTAAATCCGGGTGTGCACTAGAGGGACCGGTTTTTTTCTGTAGCCGGTCTGGCAATAGATCCGGTAGCACCTGATTTGGAAATCGGTGGCATCGGTTTTACGTAAGTCCTAGTAGATTTGGACTCTTTTGTAGATTTCGAGATGTAATTGGACTTTTCTTGCAAGGCAAGATCTCCCCACCCTATAAATATAAAGGGCTACGGCCGATTGAGGATCAATCCAATCGATCAATTGATAATACCTTTACTTTTTCATCATCTCCAAACCATAGCTTTTTCAACCTCCATTGCTGTTCGTACTTCGTCTCTACGGCGTTGACGGCGTTCTGAGTGGCCTGCCGACCTCGCTCAGAGCATTCCTAGGCGCCAGCCCTGACGGGGTCCCTCCCGGGCCGGCGTTCAAGCCCTAGAAATCCGGTGGCACCGGATTCCTAAAACCGGTGGTACCAGTTTTGCCAGGCTTGCTGTCGGTGATCGATCCGTTGCGGATCCGCGTGAGCTAACGCAGTTCTTGGTGTGTTGACTAGAAAAAGCTTCAACAGGCTGTCCGTCATATTTTTCTAATGACGCTCATTCCTATCTAAACAAAGTGCAGATGCGCACATGACATAGTATAGTACGTCCACATCAGACATATATAAGTGATTCAGTGCTTGGAACCCAGATAATTAATGGAGCACATAAGCGTCAAGCGCGATCACCGGCCAGGAGGGCATGATCAGGGAGCGGGAGCAGGTATTTTTTGCTTTATAGCACATGCTCAGAATGGATAGTGCCTTTGTTTTTCTGAGGTCAAAGTGAACCTAGGTGATACATGAAGCAAATTAGTTGTACTAGTACAAAGTCGATCAGTACATCTTCCAACTAGCAGAGTAATTTACAGATGTACAGCGCTGAGTGTGCAGCTTGCCTGAAATCTGTGAATGATTTTCTTACTTTACTGAATATGAATATGGATCTGTGAGGTATATTTTGTGAATGATTTTGGAACTGAAGCATGTGAAATTTGTGATTGTGATTCTTTGCCATGATTTTTGTGTTACCTTTGATTGTGATTCTTGTTTTGATTGTTGTGATTGGGATTGCAATATTGCATGAAACTTGTGAAATCCACGGGCATTAGCGAGCCGACAAGAAATATATGTGATGGTGATTCTTGAGAAGTTGAAGCTTTTGGAAGCCGTAGCGTCCCACTTCTGGAAGCCGGAGCAATGTAGCATGCTATTAGTATCGGGTGGTAGCATCACCCAAAACTATCGGCTCTCTTTAGTCCCGCTGCCCAACTGGGACTAAAGATGGGGACATGTAATCCTGGAATCGTAGTCCCGGTTAGGGCATCCTAGACTAAAGCCTTTTCTAACCCGGGACTAAAGTCTTTTTTTTCTAGGTAGTAGAACTTCTGATTGTTCTATCTAGAACTTAAAACTAGATTTAATTTGAAATAATGAGAAGTGTCCCTTTGTTTTGAAATATTATCAAGGAAATGATATTGAAAAATATGTCAATTTCCACAAAACCAAATAAATACATTGTTAATACATATCTCATGGTGACTTTTAATGAATACTAATACTATGTTAAAGATATTGATATTTTTTGATATAAATTTAGTCAAAATTATATAAGTAGCACTTATGGAAAAACTAAAATGGCCAATAATTTAGAACAAGAGAGTAGTTAAATCCATGGAATCTACAACTAATCATGACTAATAATTTCATACAAAACTAAACTGACAAATACTTACATCTAATATAAACAATAATACCGTATCAATGAACTAGGGTAAAACCGTGGAATTGATGCAATCACGTTTAGTTTGGTGTTTGGCAACAAATATAGAAACAAGGAAGCATTGCATGCATTGTTTCGACCTTCCACCTACCACCGTTGTTTAGAAAGAAGTGGAGTCTCTAGCGGTGAACTTGTGATACAGTTTTACTGCTAGAACCTCTAATCATGCGTTGGACACTTTACGGTAAGATTATGCACCAACACACGCTACCTCTCTGCTGGTGCATTATGTTTCCCCAATGCCACTCATACCCAAGTGACATTCGGATGGACATGTTTAGGAAGAAGTTGTTTGTCATTCTGCTTGAGCTATTGGTGGAGCAAGTTCTGCTCGAGCTTCACCAGGCAGGCTATTCCCGGATGCCTTTCATTCAAATTGACACATATTTATGTATATATGGTTTTTTTTCCTACACACAACTACTTTTTCTTTCTTTATATCCGTGTATTGCTCCGAGAAGGATTGCAGAAGGGGGTGGTGCTGTACATATCGAATCCATAAAGTGCTACCTCTAGTTAAGGGATATTATTACTGGGTCGCTGGACGTGCATGTCAGTTCATCGTAGCACTCAGCCTACATGGAGTGATTATACAATTTCATACAAATTAATATGTTCACAAGCACAGCTCAGAAACCAGTACACAAAATCGAATCATCATGACGAGCCCACTCTCGATCCCTAATTATCCAGTTCGCCGCAGCATTTAGAATTACAGTACTGTACAAAACATGACCCACATCCTTGGCGTCAAACCCTATCTATGCCAAGTATAATATGTACTGTACTGACGACTAAACTGACATTATTTGTTGCCCATAGTGCAAACTCTTTTGCTGGGCTATACTGTTGAAATATTCCATGATAACAAAATACATCTTGAACTACATTGAACTTATTATTCGGAAGAAGCCATCTTCAGTAAAACCACTCGTTGTGTTCGGTGGGAAGATCAATTGGAACATAGAATATGTTGAACTCATCTTGTAACATGAATAGTCTCCCTAGCTACGTGAGGGATTAGTATTCTTCATCAAGAGACAATTGTACAGCTGGTTTGCCTTTTAAGAACTACTTGACGGTCCAGGATCCACGGGAGTCCTCATGGGCCACAGTCTTGTTAGGAAATTGGGCCGGCAACCCTGACTGATACAAGGAAGGGCTGTACAGCTTAAGGAAACTAGTCGGGTACTGGGAAACAACCCGGCCTACTCATGTTAGGACTCTGTGTATTGTATCCGACTAGGAGTTTGTATTTCTCGCCTTGTAGACGCAGGGACCCCTTGTAAAAACATACACATCAATACGAGAAGATCCACCATACAGTACGTAAGGTATTACGCTCTCTACTCGAGGCGGCCTGAACCTGTCTAAATCGTCTCGTGTTCACCATCGTGCTTCTGATTCCGGCGAGGCCCTCACGAACAACTCGACTACTTAGGGACCCCCCATAGTAGGCTAGCCGGTATAAAAAACCGACAGCTGGCGCGCCAGGTAGGGGCTCTCGTCGAGAATCGTTCAGCAAGCTCGATGGCACCAGTCATCATCAACTGCGACGGCGACATGGCGTTCGAGAAGGGCGCCACCTTCGTTTTCGGCTCCTGGGTCTGCACGGCGGACGGTGCGGGCAACTTCGACCGCGTCCTCAAATCGCCGACTCCGGAGCAACTCGCCGACAAGCTCGACGAGATCGCGCTCCCGGGACCGAATACAACTCGGCCTCGGGGAACCTCGAGTTCGAAATCAACTCGAACTCAAGGAATCACTCTTCCTGGCCCGATTTCAACTCGGGCTGGGAAATTTCCGAAGCGGACCAGGCAACCCGAGTCGGTTTCTGAACCATCGGCTATGCCAAAATCCGCCAATTCAAAAATCCAGAAGAAAAGGAGTCCAGCCACTGTTAAGCATGAGGCCGACACCCCGGGCCAATATCCCTTTGGACTCGCGGGCCCCACCTCTGCTTTCCAGGTGGCGTCCTCAAAACAACTCCGATCTCTGGTCGAATTTGACGAACTTCCCCTTAACAGGGAAACAAGTCGGACTCGTCATCACTTCAACACCCGAAGGACGATTTGTTCACTGGCCGGGACGCAAGCCAGCACTTGGAGCAACCCCACAGGAGGACTTGGACATGTCTCGCATCATCGCGTGCATTGATCCACTCCCGTTTCAACACGGAGAACCCCTGAATTCTTCAAGCAGCCGCGGCTCAACAGTCCTAGTAACTTCAAGCACAGGGAGCTACTCACCAGGGCGCCAAGCCATGGTAATCATCGGCCAAGAACAAGAAGTCTCCAACGATGAGCCAACTGTGGAGAACGAAGCTGAAGCTGACCGTAACCGAAGCAGGGAGCGAAATGTCGCTCGCGCAGAACGACGTCGCCGCCTCGGCCGAAGGCTACCTCCACAGGACCTCAACGCCAAGTTCCAGCAAGTTGCCGGCCAAGACGTCTACTCCAGCGCTGCAGCCAACATCATGGCTGTCGTCACAGAGCTGGGACAGATGCCTGAAACTCCTGAGATCCTCAGGATGAAGACAATGCTCGAGACAGCAGCCATCCAGCATGACGCAATCAACCCGGCGAAGACTATCACTCGAGCACCAAGCCGCCAGGGAAGCAGCGCACACCCTGAAGTTGAAAACTGAGGCAACCAGTCCCACCACCCGAGCAGAGAACAACGCCAACATGAAGGAGGCATAGTACTCGGTGGCGGAGGTCGTGACCACGGCGCCGGACCAAGCAACCGCGAGGTTCAGCAGAGCCACGTCGGCGGTCGTGATGGCAACCGAAATAGGGACAGACGCCCCGAGAATCGTGACAACAGGGATCTGCGACATCAATTACCACCCAGAGACGCGCGCACCATCATCTCATCACGGGCGCGCGATCGCGAAGAACAAGAACGCCGCAGACGCCAGGAGTACGACCAAGTCTACGGGGCGCCGGGTCAGGATCACCACAACCTCAACAAGTACGAAGGGTTCCCGGTCTTCTCAGACCGCATCCGCGCTACTTTCTGGCCCGACAAGTTCAAACCAGCTCATATCGATAGATATGACGGGAAACGCGATCCCGAGCAGTGGATTCGCATCTACTACTCGGCAATCAAGGCGGCGAGGGGCAACACCGACACCATGTGTACCTATCTCCCAGTAGTCCTCGATCAGGCCCCACTGACCTGGTTAGAAGGGCTCAAGCCAGGCTCCATCGACTCCTGGGATGAACTCTGCAAGGCTTTCATCAACAACTTCCAAGGTTCATGGCAGAAGCCGGGTACTCGCTTTGACCTCGCCCAGTGCAAACAGGGCCAGAAGAGTACTTGCGCAGTTACAACCGGTGATTTTGGGAGAAATGCGCAACCTGTGCTGGCCTATCCGACCAAGATGTCATTGATTGCTTCCACGGTGGCCTTACAGACCCCGTGCTGCACCTCGATTTCGGAAGGAACAGGCCAAAGACGCTAGAGCAGATGCGAGAACTCATCAGCCGCTGGTCAGATGCTGAAGACATGCAGCGTGAGAGATTCAACCGTAACAAGTCGGGAGGAGATCGCAACAACAACGGCGACCGCAACAAGGGCAAGCAAGTTGAGAACAACAGCAAGCGCGACTTCAGCGATAAGAAGCGCAAACCTGAAGACACGGTCAATGTTGCTGAGAAGAATTCTTCCCGCAGGAAGTTCGAAAAACTACTCGACAAGCAGTGCCCTTTCCACCCAAAGGATAAGCACTCAAGCAGGGACTGCTGGTCGCTTAAGAAGGCATTCTCAGCAGAGGGCGCTCCCAAACCAAACAACCCTGACAACAAAGGAGACAAGGGTGACAAAGACACCGGCTACCAGCAAGCCGACAAGGTTGTCAATGTCATCTTTGGGGAATCACTCAGTCAGAATCCAAGCGCAAGCAAAAGCTTATCCACCGCGAGATCGCCTGCATTGAGCCTGCCATCCCCACCTTCCTGAAGTGGTCAGAGGTCCCCATCAGCTTTTCTCGCGACGATCAATGGACCAACATCAAGAACCCGGGGCGATACCCTCTGGTGCTCGACCCTGTGGTAGCTGGCGCGCGACTCACAAGAACATTGATCGACGGAGGAAGCGGACTCAACATCTTGTTCGCCAAGACCTTGAAGAAAATGGGCTTAGACATCACCAACCTGCTCAAGCCCACTGATTCACCCTTCTACGGCATTGTTCCAGGCAACGCTGCCGTGCCCCTCGGCCAGGTATCACTTCCAGTGACATTTGGTACCGAGGCCAACTACAGGACCGAGTACATCACATTCGAGGTCGCCGACTTCGAATCATCGTACCACGCGATCCTGGGAAGACCCGCTCTGGCGAAATTCATGGCGATTCCACATTACATCTACCTCGTCCTGAAGATGCCAGGCCCTAAGGGGATCCTATCTCTAAAGGGCGACCTGAAGACCTCCTACGATTGTGACACCGAGGCAGTGATGATTGCTGCAAGCATGCAGCAACCGAGCCAGGCAGCAATCATAGCAGCTATGGCAAAACAACTCGGCGAGGCTGAGTTGGAAATCCCAACGAAAAAGCCAGCCGTGCCAAACATGAAGCCCTCCCAGGAAGTTCCAATCAAGGCAATCGACCTGGGGACGGGCGACCCCTCCAAGACGGCGCTGATCGGCGCTGACCTGCCTATCAAATAGGAAAGCGCGCTCACCAGCTTCTTACGGGACAACCGCGACATCTTCGCATGGAAGCCTTCTGACATGCCGGGAGTCCCAAGGGAGTTGGCTGAGCACAAACTCAACGTTGATCCTGCCGCCAAGCCGAAGAAACAACGTCTACGACGCTTTGCCCAGGACAAGAAAGAAGCCATCCGTTCGGAGCTGGCGAAACTCTTAGCAGCCGGGTTCATTAAAGAGGTGTTCCACCCAGACTGGCTCGCTAATCCTGTCCTGGTCCGCAAGAAGAACAACAACGAGTGGAGAATGTGTGTCGATTACACTGACCTGAACAAGCATTGCCCAAAGGATCCCTTCGGGCTACCTCGCATCGATCAGGTGGTGGATTCCACAGCTGGCTGCTCTCTACTCTGTTTCCTGGATTGCTACTCGGGCTATCATCAGATAAGCCTGCACAAAGACGACCAGATCAAGACGGCGTTCATCACTCCGTTCGGCACCTACTGCTACACCACAATGTCCTTTGGACTCAAGAACGCAGGAGCCACATATCAGCGTGCAATTCAGAGTTGTCTCAAGGCTCAGATTGGCCGCAATGTGGAAGCCTATGTTGATGACGTCGTCGTCAAGACAAAGAACCCGGATAGTCTCATCAATGACCTATCTGAGACCTTTGCACATCTCAGGGAATTCCAATGGAAGCTCAATCCTACCAAATGTGTGTTTGGCGTGCCCGCGGGAAAACTGCTGGGCTTCATAGTCAGCCACCGGGGAATTGAAGCTAATCCCGAGAAAGTTACCGCTATTACATCCATGGCGCCTCCAAAATCCCTCAAGGACGTTCAGAAGCTGACTGGATGCATGGCGGCCCTCAACTGATTCATTTCAAGGTTGGGTGACAGAGGATTACCTTTCTTCAAGCTCCTCAAGAAGCAAGACAAGTTCGTATGGACTCCAGAAGCTGATGCGGCGTTTGAAGACCTCAAGACATTTCTCCAGTCACCACCAGTACTGACTGCACCAGCGGATCAGGAACCACTGCTTCTCTACATAGCAGCAACAACTCACGTCGTGAGCACTGCGATTGTAGTCGAGCGGGAGGAACCCGGCCATGTATACAAAGTACAGCGGCCCGTTTACTTCATCAGCGAGGTGCTTTCAGAATCAAAAGTGCGATACCCCCAGGTCGAGAAGCTATTATATGCTGTCTTGATCACATCTCGCAAGTTGCGCCACTACTTCGACGCCCACCGGGTTGTTGTAGTCACCTCTTTTCCAATTGGTGACATACTCCATAACCGGGACGCGACAGGGCGAATCTCCAAATGGGCGGTCGAGTTGGGCTCCCACGCCATCGATTTCGTCCCACGAGCTGCCATCAAATCTCAAGCCCTGGTGGATTTCGTCGCTGAGTGGACAGAAATACAACACGCAGTACCAGAAGAACCCGTCGAGCACTGGATCATGTACTTCGACGGATCACTGAAGCTTGAAGGAGCAGGTGCAGGAGTACTACTCATATCCCCAAAAGGCGATCAGCTTAAATATGTGCTCCAAATCCTGTGGAAAGCCACCAACAATGAAGCCGAGTACGAAGCTCTACTGCACGGGTTGCGCTTGGCTGCTTCCCTTGGCATCAAGCACATGGTCGTGTACGGCGACTCCTCTGTGGTGATCAATCAGGTCAATAAAGATTGGGACTGCACCAAGGAGAACATGGATGCATACTGCATGGAGGTGCGCAAACTCGAGAAGCACTTTCATGGGCTCGAATTTCATCACGTCATCAGAGACAACAACAGGGCTGCTGATGCACTTTCAAACCTGGGTTCCCACCGAGCGCAAGTACCAGGCGGCGTTTTCGTCCATGAGCTGTTACAACCATCCATCAAGGAGCAGGAAGTATAGCCGACTACAACACCACCCCATCAGCAAGTCATGGTGATTACACCCGAGTGGACAAAGCCCTTCATTGAGTACATACTGCACCAGAGGGAGCCCGAAGATAAGGTGGAGGCTGAGCAAGTTATCAGACGAAGCAAGCACTACATAGTAGTCGGCTCCACCCTTTTTCGACGCGGCGCCTCATCTGGAGTCTTGATGAAGTGTGTCACTCCAGAAGTCGGACGGGAAATCCTTGAAGAAATCCATGGTGGAATCTGCGGGAACCATGCTGCTCACCGCACGATCGTAGGCAAGGCTTTTCGGTCCGGGTACTATTGGCCATCCGCTGTGGCCGATGCCGAAGAAATCGTGAAGACCTGTCAGGGCTGCCAATACTTTGCCCGGCAAGCTCATGTCCCTGCAACGGTCCTCAACACCATACCGCCCTCCTGGCCCTTCGCATGCTGGGGGCTCGATATGGTTGGACCACTCAAGACTGCGCCAGGAGGTTTCAAGTATCTCTACGTGGCGATTGACAAGTTTACCAAGTGGATTGAAGTCAAGCCGCTAGTCAACGCTACAGCAGCAAAGGCGGTCGAGTTCATCCAAGACATTGCTCATCGTTTCGGCGTCCCAAATCGCATTATCACCGACCTTGGCTCAGAATTCACAGGGAGCGAGTTCTTTGATTTCTGCGATAACCTGGGAATTGAAGTCCGCTACGCATCAGTGGCGCACCCACGAACCAATGGACAAGTTGAGAGAGCTAACGGCCTCATACTTCAAGGTCTCAAGCCAAGGCTCTATGAACCACTCAAAAAGTACGGCGGCAAGTGGGTGCAAGAATTGCCAGCCGTGGTATGGGGGCTCAGAACCCAGCCCAGCCGCGCGACGGGGCAATCACCCTTCTTTCTAGTCTACGGCTCAGAAGCAGTACTCCCGGTGGACATCGAGTACAATGCTCCAAGAATCCAAAACTACTCGGAGGAAGCAGCAGAGCAGAGTAGGGCAGAAGATGTGGACATGCTAGAAGAGGCGAGGCTAGCTGCGTTGATCAGGACAACCACGTACCAGCAAGGACTCAGGAGATATCATGACCGAAACATCCAAATGAGATCGTTTAACATTGGTGATTTGGTCCTTCGAAGAATTCAGAGTACAAAAGATCAGCACAAGCTATCTTCTCCTTGGGAAGGTCCGTTTATAGTATCAAGGGTCATCGGTCCGGGTACTTATCAGCTACAACGGGAAGACGGAACAGAGGTGCCCAATGCATGGAACATTGAGCACTTGCGGCGTTTTTACCCTTGAAGAAGATTATTAGAGTTTTTTAAGAGTCAATAAACAGTCAGCCTTCTTTATGTACTGACATCAACTTCTTAGCCTAATAATAATAAAGTATTAATATTCCATTGTCTTCAAGCTTGGAAATCAGATACAGTCTTACAAATTTGAATCATCCCGGGTTGTTTAAAAACAATCTAGAAAGGGTTGTTTCAAATGCCATCTACTTTCTGTTTCACACAGAAGGATCGGGCGCATCTTTTTTGACTCATCCCGGGTTGTTTAAAAACAATCTAGAAAGGGTTGTTTCAAATGCCATCTACTTTCTGTTTCACATAGAAAGATCGGGCGCATTTATTTATTTGAATCTAGTCGGGTTGTTTAAAAACAATCCAGAAAGACTACATTCAATTGCCATCTACTTTTTGTCTAAAGCAAAGAGATCGGGCACAATCAATCAGATAAACAGATACTTTTTGATTGAAAACATTAAGTATTTACATCTGAAACCAAGTTCTTTACAAAGGGCTTTCTTACACAAGAGACTCTAGAACTTAAGACGAGATACAATCTTCTCTACAGTGTCCTTCTCCTCCTCCATGTAAGTATCAAACATGGCCCGGGTACAAGCCGGGTTGATTCTCCCTTCAGTAACACCTAATGGCTGTGAAGGAAACCACGAACGGACAACCCCGAGTACTTGTTTAGTACATGAACGGGCAACCCGTTGGCAATATAGCTTCACTTGCCCAGGAGTTGCTCGAAGACGATCAAGGGGAGGAGGAGCAACACTTCCAGCGGGTACTTTAGCATACGCTTCAACCAAGGGCAGGGAGGCTTCCTTCCAAGACTCAATCTCCGCACCATGGCGATTGACCTCCACGTGAAGCGCCTGGATTTCAACCTCCTGATTGCGGATCTTGGTCAGGTCTTCAATGAGTTGGGCATCGGCATGCTGGCGCATTTTCTGCTCTTCTGCGAGATCTGCCATGCATTCCGTCTCCCTCCGCTCTGCTTGGTTGGCGTGCTCCTGCTCCCGATAAAAGCGGTTCTTCATATCGATGAACTCGCCTTTTAGAGCTTCAACGCGCTTCTCATTCTCTGCAGACAGCATATCAGATCTTATTCATTATATGATCATTGCAAGCAGAGACAAAGTACTCGGCATACACACCTGAGAGTTTTTATCGCAAAGACTTATTCTTCTCAACCATGTCATCGCGCTGGTCCTGGTACAAGTTGATCTTCTTGTACGCCTCATCCAGCTCTCGGCGCAATTGGGCGCGTTCTTGGTCCCACGCTGCTTGTCCCTTGGCCAGATCGGCTGTGGCTTTTTCAGCGCGGGCAATGGACGTGCTTGCTCTCCGAAGCATCTCAGATTTCTGCTGAGATCGTGCAAGTATACTCTACATCCAGATTAAAGGAAGCAGGGTTGATTACAGTACGAAGGAGATAAGTATTTACAATACTACACTATTTCTACTAACCTCTGTGAGCTTGGAGAGTTGTTTGTACAGCTCGGCGGCCTTCTCCAGATCTTCATGGTCAACTTCAGAGTTGAATAAGAAGGCGTCTTCATCTTCATCAGGGTTGACACCGGGTGTGCCCGTGAAGATCTGGAATGGCTCTGGTGAAGGCTCGCGGGGTTTCTTTTGCTCCCGGATGATTTCTTCAACAATGGCTTCCTTCGTCAGGCCAGTGGTGGTGTTCACTCCTTCAGAGCGGAGGCCAGCCATCCGGATACTTTCTGTTGCTTTGGGCCAAGACCCAGGAGCAGAAGAACCCGGAGCGGCTTGTTCTCTTATAGGAGGTGGTGACGCGACGTTGCTGCTAGCTGCTTGAGGATGAGGTGGTGAAGATACTTGGGGGCTCGGCCCTTCTCCTCCTCCTGTCTCCATGATTGGAGTCTTGGGTACATCAGCAGGAGCAGGAGTAGGCGGACGGCTGCATAAACAATTGAAGATTAGCAATATTCGCGTTTCAAGAATTTTGCTTCATAAAGTTGGATCATTTACCTGGCAAATTCCATGTTGAATTCCGGTTCTTCAACAACAAAGTCAAAGCCGCCAGCCGGGTTGTTTTGAGGTCCTTGAGGCTCTTCCGACTGAGCGGGTTCTTCTTGTTGAGGGTTCTGCAATTATGCAATCAATTCAGAAAACAACTCGGCAAGAGGATAAAACCAAGATTTTTTGGCATAAAAGATAATAGGTATACCTTGGGCAGAGGAGACTGTAGTGGGACTCCTACTGGGATCTCTACATTGGATTCAGGCTCTGCTTCAAGTGCTTCTGCTTCATCAAGAATGGTATCTGCTGATTTCTGCACAGAAGGAGACACTCTCTTCCGCATAGCCCGTTTTTTCTTGGGGATGGTTGGGCTTGGGGCATCTTCATCACAAGGCCTCTTTAAGCCTGATCCTCCTTGCCCGAGTATCTTCCCGAGAGGAGGTTGGGGTGTGTCATCATCAGAATCGACTACTTCTTCCAGAATCACCTGGTCCATATCTGGCGGCGCTTTCTTCTTCCCTTTCCCCGAGCTATCAGCAGTTTGTTGGGGCGGGGGAGATCCGGGCAACCCGGATTGGTTCTCTGCAATGTCTGGGGGTGAGGAAGCTAGTCTGATGCGCATTTCCTGGCATTGAATAGTGCAGCCATTGATTAGTTATCAAGATGCAAGACGGTGTAAAACATATTCAGGATTGTTTTTAAGTTTACCAATGATGACGGACGACTTGCCGAGTACTCGGGTACCCGGCGTGGCAGATCCTGGGCATCCATGAAGAGTGCCTGGACGCGGATGGCGACTTCATCTGAACTGCTTCTCGCAGGGTTGTACGCGGCGGCGCAAGAACGAGCTGGCAATCCCGATGGCGGTTAAGCCTTGATCTTTCAGAGCAGCAATCATCTTGATGAGCCTGGAGATCCCGTCGACCTTATCCCTATCGAGGGATTCATTCCATGATTCTTGCGGCCGAGGGAGATGACCAGAGTGCTTGGACAGCCTTGGGGGCTGATTTTCCACATAGAACCACTTGTCATTCCAGTCTTTGATGGAGTCATTCATCTTGAAATCAAAGTAAACATTCTTCATCCCCTGGCGCAACTGGAATCCGGCCCCGCCGACTACTTTGTCCGGGGTGGCCTTCACGCGGAAGAGGCAGCGGAATAGATTGAAGTGGGGATCGATCCCCAAGAAGGTTTCGCAGAGATGGATGAAGAGGGAAATTTGAAGAATAGAATTGGGATTGAGATGGACCAATTCCAATTTGTAGTAAGAAAGAAGCCCTCGGAGAAAATCATGAGCGGGGAGGGCGAATCCGCGTTCATAAAAGGATACAAACACCACGATCTCGTGGATTTCTTCGAAAGGCCAGGGCTTACCTGCATCAGTGCGCCAACAGGAGATTGACTTGTCCAGCAGGTAGCCTTGGTCTACAAGACCTTGCACCATCGTCTGTAGCCTTGGATGGCTTCCAGGTGAGAGCCGGCGCAGGAGAGTTTTTGAACACTGGCATATCGCCGATTGGGATCTTGGATTTCTTTTTACTTGTGGCGGATTTGCTCTCAGTAGGCTTGCTGGAAGCAGGTTTGCGACCCATCTTGCCAGACGAGATTCTTGATTTAACTCTCGAACGGGGCTTGAGTGGATTGCGGATTGCGCGCGGAGGCAAAAAGAGTTTGAGGATTTCAGTGGTGAAAGCGACGGCGGCGGGGATGAGAATACGAACGGTTCACCCTCTGTCTTATAAGATTGAAGCGGTAACCCTAAGCGTATTCTCTGTAACCCGTTTTCCAAAATACGCCAACACTTATGTATTCGCAGTTACAAACCAGATGCATATTTGTGCGGCCATTTCCTAATGAGCTAGGTCATTTTCCGATGAATTTTCATTCTCGGGGGCTGATGCTTAATAGGATTTATTTCCATATCAAAGAATATACATATTTCAACAGAAGTCTTTAAGCTTATTGTCATCTGCTTTAAGCTTGGGGGCTGGGGGGGGAAATAGTATATTTCTTTTAGAAAGTTTTTTCAATAAAGACCCTGAAATTGTTTTTAATCCTTGAAAACATTTCTAGGCTCGGGGGGTAGACCCATAATGGGTCCATCTTTTTTCAAAAGCTGGACACCATTATAGTAAATGGGGCAGTTTTTGCATCAATCTTGGTTTATAAACCAAGGCCCGGGGGCTGGCTGCAAAAGAAGTCGGCAAAGGAGCACATCATGTTCACTTCTGAAGGTTTTCAACATGCAAGACGACGAGGAAACAACTCGGCTGATGCTGAAATCGTTGAGAAACAACCCGGCAGGCGTGAAGACATGAAGACGCTCGGGGGCTTGACGGTCCAGGATCCATGGGAGTCCTCATGGGCCACAGTCTTGTTAGGAAATTGGGCCGGCAACCCTGACTGATACAAGGAAGGACTGCACAGCTTAAGGAAACTAGTCGGGTACTGGGAAACAACCCGGCCTACTCATGTTAGGACTCTGTGTATTGTATCCGACTAGGAGTTTGTATTTCTTGCCTTGTAGACCCTGTCTCCCGAGTATATAAGGTGAGGCAGGGACCCCTTGTAAAAACATACACATCAATACGAGAAGATCCACCATACAGGACGTAAGGTATTACGCTCTCTACTCGAGGCGGCCTGAACCTGTCTAAATCGTCTCGTGTTCACCATCGTGCTTCTGGTTCCGGCGAGGCCCTCACGAACAACTCGACTACTTAGGGACCCCCCATAGTAGGCTAGCCCGTATAAAAAACCGACACTACTGTTCCTGGAATCAGACCTGCTTAGAATTTTTAATCTCCATCTTATTCAGACCTCCATCAGACTCTTTTGTTTGATTCTATGAAGGATAGTGCTTGTGACCTGGAGCACTCTGGTTTGCTGTTGCTGCTACCCAGCCCTTGTGTTTTCTTTGAGGCCACTCCCATACATCACGTCTGTGGTAGCCTATATCCTAGTGCCTCCCATTCCTACAGGAGAAAACTTATATCTGTTCTCCCAATCTTGCCGTTGGACCTTAGACAGTGACCAGGTGAATGGCACAAGGTGCCATTTGTGGTGCGTATCCATCCCCTGTGGACCCTCGCCCTTCGTTTCCATCATGCCCCTTGACTTGGTGACTACATATTGGGCTGCTGCTATTTTGTGGCTGCATTCTTCTATTCTATGCCAATGAGGCCACTAGCCCTGGTGTCCCCACCGTCGTGGATCTGGTTGGCCTTGCTGAATCACCCTGCTGCCATCCTCCACCGGTTCGACAACAGCCGCAAGAAGACCCAAAATATATATGAGCCCCTTGACTTGGTTTTGATACCTATGTATTTATTTTTCTAGGATATGTTGCCACATTACATAATCATATATGATATTTTTTTGCAGGTATAATCATATATGATATTGAAATGTCGTTTACTTAAGAGTTACTTGTTTTCGATTTGTAAGGTACTCCAC